>OY757021.1:4420852-5020852 GCA_963580285.1 Lucinisca nassula
ACCGACATATTTCTAGCGTTTGGTGTGAAATTACTTCTCATTTATTGATTTAGTAAATATGACGGAGTATACATGCATGTACATGTTGACATTTTATTTGGATCATCCCTGCCAGCACAAACCACGGGACAACGTCGAGCCGATAGCGGTACGACGTTACCACGTCGTACCGCTATCGGCCCGCCGTTTGCCCGGCATTCTTTGCTGGCTTGGATATTGGTAACTTTATAGTTTGACATTTTTAAACATTCGTTTGATTGTGAGTGTTCTGTGCCTTTAAAGAAACTCCTTTTAAGAAAACAATTGGGATGCAATTGTGTTCAAACCACGTGGAATACACCACGTGGAATACTCACGTGATATGTTTGTTTGTTTAATTTGAGGTTTAACGTCCCCGTCAACACTGTGTAGGTCATTTTGGAGACATTGCTTCCAATTTTGTAGGAATTTTACCCGACATTGAGATGGGCGGGGACCGTGACTCACGTGAAGTCGCTTAGTCAGTTAGTGACGTCAAAGATAAACCACGATTCCCTCCAATCTAATCGGACAATTGCAAAAGTTAACAGTGTTTTCTCGATATCGGTAGGAAAACTGCGTCTATTTGTTTTCTTGTTTCAATTTAAGCCGTCGAAACATATTTTTTGTCACAAAGTGGATGGATAATAATATAAATGTAAGAATTAAAAATAATTCGTTTAACGTATCATTGAATTATGATTAAAGTGAACCCCACTTAAAAGGAATGGATACAACTTCACGAGACGCAACTCCTGAAAAATTATTTTTGTCTCCCGTGTCAATAGGGGTCAACTCTTAAATTCTTTCCTTTAAGTGTAGATCCTTTTTTCAGTGGGACAGGACTTATAGAAAAGCGAACAAGAAGTCCCGAAAGTTGTCTCCCTTTGAAAAATGGCGAAAAAAGTACCATGTGTTCTCATTCCCCTTAAACTCTCGTAATAAATTGTTAACTGCTAAACTTCTTAATCGGGTTTATCGGTATCATATCATATCGGTATCATAAACTAGACGTCATTCCGATTTCATTTAAAAATTCAATGCTGGACTTAAATCTCTTCTACAACAAGGTCTATCGGAGTCCGAATTTTATGGTGACTTGGTTTATAAATTCAGAGAAATATATAATTGCTATGACTACAGCACCCAATTTCGCAAAATCATTCTTCGATATAAAATGACTAGGTAGAACATAGGTGTTATACGACAGACTGCAGGCATGGTAGTTAATCCAATTACAGTTGACAACTTTGTTTCCCCTTCAATTGCACGCCTGTGGGTCAGGCCTCGGACTCTATGGCGGTTTCTATTAGGATCTGTTGTTTCATGTTTGTGTTTCTTTCGTTTTGATATCTCTGATGGGAGCTGTGGGTTAATTTTATCGATTCCTGATCATTGCATACACTTCTATTTTGCATATCAGAGCTGTTTTGTTAGTGCCGTGTGGTGGCTGTGAAAGGTCTCCCCGCACATACATTTAATGCTCTTATTTTTCCAATCCTCAGGGATTGCTTTTACAATTGCTTTTCACTTTATGGCCATGTCCGAAAGTGTGTGAAGCTCTCAACTTTCTACTTGACAATATTTACACAAGATTTGATACTAAGTTATTTAGACAAGTTGTGGGTATTCCGATGGGTACTAATTGCGCACCCCTTGTGGCTGATCTATTTTTGTTTTGTTATGTAAGAGACTTCAAGATGTCCCTTTCTGCAAAAAAGCAGTCTGAAATCATTGAAGCTTTTAGCTTCTAGATATTTGGATGATTGATTAAATATTGACAATATCTATTTCGATTGTTTGATTAGTCAAATTTACCACCCAGAACTTCAGTTAAATAAAGCAAATTCTTCTGATACCGAGGCCCCCTTTTTGGGTTTACATTTATCTATTGTAAATGGATTTGTCTCTTGCTAACTTTATGATAAACGCGATGGTTTTGATTTTGAGATTGTAAATTTTCCTTTTTTGGATGGTGATGTTCCTTGTGCGCCATCCTATGGCGTTTATATTTCGCAATTAATTCGATTTGCCAGAGTATGTAGTCATGCAACTGACTTTAACACTCGTAATAAATTGTTAACTGCTAAACGTCTTAATAAGGGTTATAAGTATCATAAACTACGCAAAGCCTTTTCAAAAAATTATAGACACAATTTTTATTTAAATTCAAAATTCACTATTGGACTAAAATCTCTTATGCAACAAGGTCTACCGGAACCCGAATTTTATGGTGGCTTAGTATAGAAATTCAGAAAAATATACAACCGAAATGACTTTACTACCCAATTTCGTAAAATCATTCTTTATGGTAGTTAACCCAATCACGGTTGACAACTTTGCTTCCCTCTTTAATTGCACGCCGGTGGGTCAGGCCTCAGATTATATGACGGTTCCAACGTAAAGGCTTACTGAGAATTAGAAAGATCTAATTCGATAAAATGTTGGTTGGTGCCTGATACTCTTTCTCCGGTTGGGTCCATCGGAGACTAACTGTTGGTTTTCTTTTGCTCCAGCATTTCAGTGGTTTCTTGCTATCGAGTCCTCACCGTTGTTTCATCATTGTGGTTGTTTGATTTTTTGTGTTCACGGAGATGTTGCACTGATGAGTTAGGAGGCCTTCATAAGGAGCGTGATAGCTCAGTGGTTAGTGCACTTGCCTCTGATGCTAGAGGTCCAGGGTTCGATCCCCGGCAGCGGCGATAAAATTTCGGTGTCCGAACACGCTCCATTGGCATCATTTGCAGGGTTGAATGTCAAAAAGTGCACCGTCCTTCGGATCGGGACGTTAACTGGAGGCCCCTTGTGCAGGGAGAACCATCCCCTGTGCAGGTTAAAGATCCCTACCGTAATTACATGATTACTGTGTACGCTTTCATCCTGCAAAACCTGGAGTGTAGGTAATATACACCTGCGGTAATGGTCAAATGTGACCGACGCAGTATCAGAAGATAGATAGATAGATGGGACCGAACAAATTATGTGTCTAAATCGCGACGGAAGTAAGGGCATAGACTGTGGCCACGTAAAATGGATTTAAGCCCCCCCCCCCCCCCCACACACACACACACACACAACACCCGGTGCATCGTGTCACTGACCATTCCAAGGCGGTTCTTCTGTCGCGGTTTATTTTTGTTATGGTCTTTCCTCGAGTGTTTGTATCGCTTATATTATTTTGTTTTGGATAGCCAATTAGCTATTTTGTGGCAAAGTAACTGACCTTTTGGCTTTCCGCTATTGCAGTTTCCATTAGGGTCTGTTGTTTCCTGCTTGTGTTTCTCTCCCTTTGGTGTCTCTGATGGAAGCTGTGGGTTAATTGTATCGATTCCTGATCATTGCCTTAACTTCTATTTTACTGACAATTGGAGATAATTTGATTTTAGGTAATGTTGGTTGGTGCATGATGCTCGGACTCATGTCGCGCACATCGGAGTCCAACTGTTGGTTTTATTTTGCTCCAGCATTTCAGTGTTTTTTTTTGCTGTCCTCACCGTTGTTTCATCTCTCTGGTTGTTTGATTTTTGTGTTCTCGGAGATGTTGCACTGGTGAGTAAGGATGCATTCATGCGGACTAAACAAATTTTTTGTCTGATTCGCGACGGAAGTAGGGACGAGGATTGCGGGCGCCCAAGTAGAGTTCGTTTCACTGACCGTTCCAATGCGTTTTTTCTGATGCGGTTTACTTTTGTTATGGTTTGTCTTTGATTGTGTGTATCGCTTATATTATTTTGCTTTGGATAGCCAATTGGCCATTTTGTGGGAAAGTAACTGTCCTGTTGGCTTTCCGCTAGTGATGTTTCTACTAGTTTCTTTCCCGTTGGTGTCTCTGATGGGAGCTGTGGGTTTATTGTATCGGTTCCTGATCATTGCATTCGCTTCTATTTTGTTTGTCACCAGATGTTTTCCATACTTAAATGAGCTTTGATTAAGGATTGACGAAATATCATGATCTGAGGGCTAAATTTGAAAGAAGAAAACAATCCGATAGAGTTGTCCTGCTGAACCCAGATATGTCTTAGCTTTCAAACAATGAAGATCCAGATCAGATGGCTTCTAAAATCTGATCAGGATCTCTATTGTTTGTCATTCAGTTTATGAATTAGTCGCAAGAATTTGCATCAAGTCATCTGATTTGATGATAATCGGTAGTGGGTGTGGCATATTTAAATATTCAACAGGTCAATGGTTAACAGCGGAACAGAGTTGTTTTCGTCATAACGCCGCCATCGACAAATCATATTAGCGGAAATTATTATTTTGGCGCCATTTATATTTTAACGAATTGTGCCGTTGCGTGAGTATATGGGCCCCGTCAAGCGATTTTGGTACTTATCGCCTATGCGAGCAGCGAAGGTTCAGGCGAGCCTGCGCATCCGCGCAGTCTCACCAGAACCTTCGCTGCTCGCTCAAACAAGCAGTGAATCAAGAGGAACCTTCAGACAGAAAGCCATATCCCTGGCCCCTCTGAATGGCTGGGCATGCGCAGTTAAAATTTGTCATGACGGAATGCTCGAAGACACAGATTCGCTTGGCGGGGCTCATTTGTAGGTCTTTTCATTGGAGAAATCAGCATGAAAGCTTTTCAGCCAAATGGTTAACTACAGGATTTTCCTGTAATGCACTAAGTATATGAGCCCCGCCAAGCGAATTTGGGTCTTCGAGCATTCCGTCATGACAAATTTTAACCGCGCATGCCGAGCCATTCAGAGGAGCCAGGGATATGACTTTCTGTCTGAAGGTTCATCCTGTTTCACTGCTTGTATGAGCGAGCAGCGAAGGTTCTGGCGAGACTACGCGAATGCGCAGGCTCGCCTGAACCTTCGCTGCTCGCATAGGCGATAAGTACCAAAATCGCTTGACGGGGCCCATATAATACTTAAGAAATAGATCAGTTCTATCAGTGATATATTGAATGATATATCTCTGTTTAAAGGCCAGTAGCAACGAAGATCATATCACGAGCGCGCTTGTTTAGTTGCATCTGACCGCTAAACAGTGACTAAGAGTGTAACGATGCATCGGACCATCGATGCATTTAGATAGGCACTGGGCCGATAGTACTGCATCGATGGTAAAGTTAAACATCGATGACTTTTGAACTTTCGATAGTTTCGATAGTTTTCTATATCACAAGTTTTTCAGATAATTCCCGAAGTTGTATTCAATCTTTAATATATTCTTTATTACCACCTGCGTCTTGTACCCGATCTTGCGTCAAACTGTAAAAGTTCCAACTGTTTATTGTCCTAATTATAATCCAATAATCTCCTGTGTCAATGGGAGTCAACGGCTGCTTGTCGCGAGATAAAAGCAATAAAATTACAGCCAAATCGTGATTCGGTGATAGCTTACACGTGCACTGTGTTTATGCATCCTATTTTATTACGCATTATATCCACTTAACACCCTTTTTCGGTATAGAGTCAGAACGCTAAATATTCCTTCATTGAACTGTTAATTTTACAGCTTTCTGAGGCACATTTCAACAACACTTTTGGTGTTAATTGACACGGACGACCACGCATATTTTGATTACGCTAATCTGCAAGGTGTCTGTAAGCCAGTGATTAGATAGTCGATAATTAATGCGTGTTTACACAGTGGTGTTTATTATCAAAGGGCCCGCATTAGCACATGAAGCATGGAAAGTCCTCACGTGTCACTACCGAATTAAAAAAAAAATGCAAAAAAATTGTTCTGGTTGATGTTTCAGAGGATTCTTATTTTTATACCCCACCACACGATAGTGGCGGGGTATTATGTTATACCCTCCGGTGTCCGTCCGTCCGTCCGTCCGTCCGTATGTCCGTCCGTCCGTCCGTCCGTCCGCACCATTTCCGATCGATAACTTGAGTAATTTTTAACGAATTTTTTTCAAATTTTGCATACATGTATATATCGGGAATGAGTGGTATGGGATTGTTAATGGGCAAAATCCGTTAACATATGACAGAGTTATGGCCCTTTTTAGTTCAAAATAAGGGGTTTTGGGGCGTTTCCGATCAATAACTTGAATATTTTTTCACGGATTTTCTTCAAATTTTGTATACACATTGGCATTGGGTATGAGTGGTTTGGGATTGTAAATGGGCAAAATACATTAACATTTAACGGAATTATGGTCGTTAAAAATTCCGATTAAATGGTTTTTGGGGACTTATTCCTTCACTATATGGAATATTTGGATGAAACTGCACTGATGTATAAACGACCATAATAAGCAGGTTTTGTGTTGTGAATACACAAAATGCGTTAACATTTAACGAAAAATTGGTCGTTAACAATTCCCATTAAAAAGTTTCTGCGCATTTATTCCTTTAATTTATGAAATATATTGATTATCACTGCCAGTGTAGTGGTTAGAGTGCTGGACTACAAATCCTATTGTTGACTATGAATCTGAGGGGCGTGAGTTCAAATCTCCGTTGAGGAATGGAAATTTTTTTTTTTTTTTCGTTTTTTCTTCTTTTTTTTGTGTGTTCCTTTTTCTTTTTCTTTCTTTTTCATTTTGGCAATGAATTTATTTATTTTTTTTTCATTTTTTTTAATTTTCCTCATTTTTGGTTTTTCATTCCTTTTTTTCCCCTTTTTATTTTTCACCCTTTTCTTCTTTTTGTTATACCCCATCACACGATAGTGCTGGGATATTACAATATACCCTCCGGTGTCTGTCCGTCCTTCCGTCCCCACCATTTCCGACCAATAACTGGATTAATTTTTGCTATGAATCTGAGGGGCGTGAGTTCAAACCCCCGTGGAGGAATGGAATTTTCTTTTTTTTTTTTCCTTTTTTTCTTGTTTTTTCTTTTCTTTTTTTTTCCGTTTATTTTTCTTTTCTTTCTTTTTGCAATGAATTTTTTTTTTTTTTTTCGTTTTTTTTTTCTCATTTTTTGTTTTTCATTCCTTTTTTTTACCTTTTTTTTTTTTCCTTTTCTTCTTTTTGTTATACCCCATTACACGATAGTGCTGGGATATTATAATATACCCTCCGGTGTCTGTCCGTCCGTCCGTCTGTCCGTCCGTCCATCCCCACCATTTCAGACCGATAACTTGATTAATTTTTCACATTATTTTTTTCAAATTGTGCCTACATGTTTATATCGGGAATGATTATTTTTTCTTTTCTTCTTTTTGTTATACCCCATCACACGATAGTGCTGGGGTATTATAATATACCCTCCGGTGTCTGTCCGTTCGTCCGTCCATCCACACCATTTCCGACCGATAACTTGATTAATTTCTCACAATTTTTTTTTGGAGTTTGCGATCAATAACTTAAGAATCTTTTCATGGATTTTCTTCAAATTTTAAAACACTAAAAGACACATATTATTGCCAAGGACAGTCACTCTGCTTTTCTGGTTATTGTATTATCTGCCCTTTTGATATACATGTATGTAGTTCCTTTACTATATTGAATGCCTTAGTGAAGTTTTACAGATAACTATAACACTTAAAAGTACCACTATTATGGGCAAGGCTATAACCATATTATCTTGCAGTGGTGGGGTATCATGCAGTGTTAGCGTGCTTTTATTGTCATTAGCAGACAACAAAGGAAATGAAATACGTATCGTCCAGCAAAGAACGTTTATAATTTGGGGTTCCAGACACGTTAATACTGCCGATGAATTAATTTAGAATATTGGACACCGTGTATTTAAAATATGCACCGCGAAATACCGTACTAGAACACAATTAAAGAAAATAATACCATGGTACGAGTTTCTGTTTATTTTTATTGCTAAAATATTTTAAAAGATTTTACCAAACAACAAAAGAAACATACAAATGGTGTTTGGAAAAAAATCATTACACAATGAAATTGATGGGAAATTATATAAGTTGGCAGATGCAAGAATGTCGGGATGACATTGTAAGGCATGTTCGTCACGTTACCTAATGACGTTATCGGTCGACAGGGGCCGATTTGGTTATAAAAATTCTTTAGCCCTGATCTCAATGGTGTTCCGTTTAACAAACGCATGCGATCGATTGTGTACCGAAACACTGAGACTTATATGAAAAAATTCCTCAATTTTTCGGTCAGAAAATTCAAATCTAACTTCCCATATCACAGGTCCTGGTGTATGGATACCATTTAACGAGTCACCGGTAACAATTCTGAATCGTATGCATTGAAGACCTAGTTTTTCAGTTATCTACTATCTATTTTACTGGGGCGCATTTCTTTCATAAAAATGTTTGTAACCTGTAAAATAATATTATCTCGATAGCTAAACGTTTGTGGATAGAGGTGGATAGAAAACAGCGCCCTGCACAATATTCGACTTATCCCCCGGAAGCTCGATCGGTGTCAGTCACCAACAACAGCAAACAAATTTAAGCGTTGGACTTCTCCCGCCAAGCGTCTGTTATTTAGGCGCCAAAACATAACCATGCACGAGACAGTTGAACATCCCGTTTTTATTAATATGCATACATCTACTGTAGCTAATCAACTTAGGAGCGATTTGATTGTGAATTAAATTTTATGATTGAGGGATAAATACAAATTAGAGACATAACTTGATCTTATTTTCACACCTTGTCACACGGAACGTTGTAGGCTTATCGGTAGCGCCGGAGGCTTATATTTACAGTGTAATAGTAGAATAGACTGATCCGTACGATCGGCGTTTATTACACTATTCGGTTGACAAACACGGTCCGTTTGGCTGGACCCAAAGTTCCGTGTGTTTACGAGGTTTAGGTGTATTTAGTCACGTTATCGTGTCTGAAGTGTTTTCGGAGACAAGCAAAGATTTCATTGCCTTCGTGAAGAGCTTACATTTGTTTTGATTAAGAAACTGATGTCACATTCTCACTGTGAATTGAGACATTTACTTAGCTACTTTCTATTAAAATGAGTTTGCCGGCTCTTCCAGGAGGATTCGCACTTAAAGGAAAAAAAGATGCTCCCGGGGAGCTCTTCCTCTTGTAAGGCAGACAGAAAAGCAAACAGGAGTTTACAACAGTAGTCCCTCTGTGTAAATTATCTTGTTTATTATGCAGATAAAACATACAGAAGAAAACAGTTTTTATTTCCTTCTCAAACAAGAAAATATGTTTCAGACAATAGTATCGCAACAGTATTGCAATTATAGTAGTCAGCAATAGTAATAGTATCGCAATGGTTCTTCTTGCAATGTCAATACTATCGCAATAGTCATTTTCTGACTATCGTTACATCCCTAACAGTGATGTATCATTCAATAAATCACGGAACTAGAGCTGATCTATTTCGATTCGAACACACTAAAAGTTGACAAAAAATGCTATGATTCATTCAGATTCTCCCTACATTTCGCCATTGTTGAAAGGAATCTCGCCAATAAGACCGACTATATCACATGCGTTTACCTGCCCAGTGGGCACATGACGTATTTGTGACGCCCCATCAACGTCGGTACAACGTCATGACGTTAATGCAACATCATATCAACGTCGGTGCAACGTCGTGACGTTACATCGACGTTGATTTGGCGTTGCCCTAGCGACGTGTGCCTGCTGGGTGTTTTTTTTTTTTCATAACACAGCTGATACAAGAAAATGGCTTTACGTCAAGGTATCAATGAATGACGTCATGAAAAGGAATAAAAAAGGTGGATCTTCACGTCGCATTTTCCGCCCATTGCTTTATAACTCAATATATACTGTTCACAAAAAGTAGGGGATATTCGGATTCCTTCGGGCCCATCAAACTAAACATTAGGAATAATTAGATATGGGGTATATCATGTAAATTGACTATCATGTGTGTATATTCTATCGTTGAGCAGTATGATATTTATGCTCGAGTGGCGTAGCAGAGAGGCATAAATTGTACATGGTGTAGCACGTGAATTTTAACATTAGTGACAAACCGGTTTATTGATGCGAGGTTCCGATAAAAATTTCTGTATCGACTGTCGAAGTATTGTATGAAATGATTTCATAAACAAATTCGTTATTAAAACCAAGATTCGGCTAACGGAGGGTCGACATTGGAGAACCTTTGGTATGCTCCAGATCGGAAGTACTTAGTTGCAGACGGCAAACGTCATGATTACGTCACAGTCAGTTGTCAGTTGACTATAAGAACGCTATCGCAGGGCAGGAGCAGTAGCAGATTTGCAGAAAATTGGACGTCAGAATAGTACAAACGGACGCGATAACCCCCTTGTTGTCAATCAAGCGTTACGCAACCGGAGACTAACGTCAACGTCAACAGATCTTCAGCAATACCTGCGGCGAGGAAGAGGGGTTAATGTCTCTAGACAGACTATTCGAAATCGCCTTCACTCTAGTAACCTTACGGAACGGCGTCTGCAAGTTATACTGTCGTTGAAAGGTAGGCACCGTAGAGCACGTTTTGCGTGGTGTACACAGGAACATAATCAGGGATCTCACGTTATGCTCAGTGACGAATCCCGGTTTAGATTGGAGTCTAACCGTTGGTTTTCTTTTGCTCCGGCATTTCTGTTGTTGCTTGCTGTCGAGTCCTCATCGTTGTTTCATCTCTGTGGTTGTTCGATTTTTGTGTTCAGGGACATGTTGCACTGATGAGTTAGGAGGCCTTCATGTGGACTGAACAAATTATTTGTCTTAATCGCGATGTAAGGGCGAGGATTGTGGCCACGTCAAATCGATTTAAGCCCCCCCCCGTGGAATTCGTTTCCGCTGACCGTTCCAAGGCGGTTCCTCTGTCGCGGTTTATTTTTGTAATTGTTTGTCTTTAGGTGTTGTGTCTCTCATATTGTTTTATTTTGGATAGCCTTTTGGCCATGTTGTGGGAAAGTAACTGTCCTTATGGCTTTCCGCTCTTAGTGTTTCCGTTGGGGTCTGTTGCTTCATGCTTGTCTTTCTTTCCCTTTGGTGTCTCTGATTGAAGCTGTAAGTTAATTGTATCGATTCCTGATCATTGCCTCTACTTCTTTTTAACTTGGACTTTCGTGATGGTCGTAGAAGAGTCTGGCGTCGTAATGGTGAACGTTATAAAGATCCGGCTAGAGTTGCTCATGACCGATATGGAGCAGGGTGTGTTATGGCATAGGTTGGATCCCCATGACTGGAAAACAGACTGACATGTGTGCCAACGTAGAGTTACAGGACTGTACTATCGTGATAATGTGTTGGCTCCTCACATGATACCGTTTGCTCGACGCAACGATCCTGGATTCATCTTTCAGAACCATAACGCTAGGGCACATCGGGCACGCGTCGTCACTGAGTACCTTCAACGGCAAAATATTAGGACAATACCATGGCCTGCGATGAGTCCAGCCGTATCGCCCATCGAATGCGTATGGGGCATCCTCGGGAAACGAGTCCGAAGCAACGTTCCGCCTCCACGGACCCTGGGTGAGCTTGGTGCAGCACTTCAAGAAGAGCCACAAAGGATCCCTCAGTTCACGATTCGTTGACTATGCGACGACGATTCATTGCCGTCTGTGACAATCGAGGCGGTCCAACACATTATTGAGGGCTTGTGAAAAATGACGTTGACGCTTAGAAGATTGGTCGCCGTGTCGCTACATAATGACGTGATCATTGGAATTAATGTGTGGTTCACTTTATGGATTTTTTGATAGTCCTTTGAATTAAATACATCTTGGCCAGGTTACGTTTTATTTATTTCCCAATATTCAGCCATAAAGTAAAATATCCTTTACTTTTTGCGAACAGTATAAAACTAGATTTGTCTGTCAGCTATATGGGCAACCAGTCATTTGTAGCGCTCTTCCAGTGCAATACTCACCTTATATTTGTCATATACCTCGTCAGCTTTACATCCACTATTCCCGTGCCCTTTGCTCGCGCCCTCTGTGTTCCTGTAGTCGAGTATGATTTGGAAAGACTCGGTCCCCGTATTTCTGTCTACTGATAATATATTTGGGCAGCGTTTACTTAAACCTTCGAGTGTGTTTACATTGCAAATGAGACAATATATATTTTTGTATATTATAGTTCTGACCACGACTCGATGACGAAAAGAGAAAATGGGAGCTTCGTGTGTTTCACAAGCTGTTTGAATGCTTGAATTATAATCCGCTGCACAACTAGTTACCCTAGGAATGAAACATCTGTATTTCTGTGTCACGCTTCGTTCGTTTTCGGGAACATTTAGCTTTAATTCACAATCTTCGTACAAGAGGAACTGCTCTAATAATGTTGTATCTGTCGAGAGAACACCAAGGCATGTCGTTTGAATGTCCCACGCAACAAAATCAATAACATTGTGACAGGCAGCACAGTAAATGTTTTGGAATACCCTTCCTGTTTTGTCTGACACCCATTGGTAATGATCCAATCTAGTTTTGTTCCTTGCTTCACAATCTGTAATGACCGTTTCGTTCCTTTCTGTTGGTGGACAAAAGTCAACAATTCGATATGTTTCGATTCCATATCTATACCCGTCATAAACTCTTTTATTAGCATACTTTATAATGTCTTTCACAACCGTTGCTTTACAGCTGAGTTCTGGTGACTGTATTTTCTCAACACTTGCATCTGGACAGCAATTCCCATTTTGCCAGCAATCGTCGGCACAGGAACAAGGTATACAACAGGGCATCATGTTTTTATTTTTAAACTTCTTAGTAGCATTCGTGTGACAAAAATTGGTATATGGGCATATATCGGGACCGACCTCGTCTATGAAGCTTATGACGTCAAACGCAGTGATTATGGACGTCACAAATGCAAAAAAGCATAAAAGTCTTAATGGTGAAAGTGTCATGTATAATGTGTTTCTCCTTCTATACCCGTTTACTGTCCCTCCTTCCATTGTTCCTAAAAATACAAAAATGTTAGAAACTGAAATTTATTGGCCAATCACTTATATAAAGAGTCACCATCTATATTTAGCTATGGGATGAATGTAAGCCAATCACGGTTGACAACTATTAAATTGCACAACGGCGGGTGGAGCCTCGGATTCTATGACAGCTCCAACGTAAAGTATCAAGCCATATTATTATTATCACATGACGTCACTGATATGCAGTGGATAACGTCATGTCATAAATATCGTATGTTCACACGTGTAATAAAATTTTAGCGGGATTAAGTAACGCCATGACGACGTCCATGTCAACCATGTATTTTCTGTGGAAAAACTGTCAAAGGAGCAGTCTCTATAAGGCCATTTTCATGGCTAAAACCGATTTTCTTTAAACTTTATATACTTTAACTGATATGTATTGACTCGCTTATGGTGCAATACCAGATTGTTTTGGTTCACTGGTTTTCGCTGTATTCACGATGCAAAAAATGCTATTTTTTCTATTCCAAGTTCATGCCTGAAAATAGTGGTTGCAATAAGAACACTTCTGGGCTTAAAAGATCATGATAATTTTGTTATGAAATTCATACAAGAATAGAGTTTATATTCGCTTGTAAGATGCACCCCATTTTCAGTATTTTTCGTCATCCGACTTTACGAAAAAACACAACACGTTCACAGTTTTCAAGATTTTTTAAAACTCTTTTGCTATTATTATGTTGATATAAAAGTCATTGCAGGCATATGTCCGAATTTATTTTATGGTCATTAATATGAGAGTTATCTGCCCACGAAATCTGATTTTGTCCATTTGTAATTATCAGCATGCATTAGTCATTCCTTACTTCTCCAAACTCTATTTGGAAGTTAATAACACCTTTTGATGCAAATACTTGTTGCTTTTTGTAGGCAGTGGAGTTACTTTTGCATGCGATGATGTCATATTTTGTTATTTTGAAACAAGAGGGCCATAATGACCCTGGATTGCTCATTTGATCCTTACTGTACAGATAAAGTGGTAAATAATATAAAGTGCAGTGGATGGTTTGAGCCATTTTGGTGGAAAGTGACCCAAGGAATATTTCTGTGAAATTATTTCAAAACCAGGCCACCTATTTAGTAGTAGAAGTCATTTTAACGCTTGTTTATTGTTTAGTTTTGGTGGCTATTATGTTCAGTGGAGCGAAACTATTTTGAGCAATTTTGTCAGAGGGTCACCCATGGAACATTCCTTTCAAATTGTTTTCTTTCTGAGGATGAAGTCTTTCAAAAGTTCTCTTCTATGCTAGACAGATGAGTCAGTGGTTCCCTTTGGCAATGCAGAGCTGACTTGTATGTCACTATCTGGACACATCGTGGACATTGAGAGTCAGGTCCTTAGTGCAACAGAAGGATATGAAGTGGCTCAGTCTTACTAATGTAGTAGATCTGGTCTGACTTCCTGAGCATAAGAGTTACAATCTTGTTACAATCTAGCATATTGTAGGGTAAACTGTCATGTTTCAGTTATCTTCCTAATTTGACATATTAGCTGGCTGTACATATTAGCCCGTTGTAGTTGTATAACAGTCACGAATTCGGGTGTCAATATAAATGCTAGCACTTACTTAATAAGTCATTTAGCAGTAATATCCCGTCTGCACCAGCATATGGAGTTCACGTTTCTTAGTTAATCCGTTATGCTAGAGCCTGTTCAAAGTATCAGGACTTTATGGAACGTGAGAAGGTGCCCACTACCAGGTTGTTATAACAGGGGTATCAAAAAACCAAACTGGTATCAACACTAAAGAAGTTTTATGGGAGGCACATGATCTTGTGGATCCGTACAATGTGGCCATTTCCAGAATTATTTCTGATATGTTTGCCAATGGAAAGCCATAGGAAGACTTCCAACATCTCGGACATACCCTTCCCGTCATTTACACCTTTTCTTCGTTCGGATCGATGGGAATGGTGGGCGAAGTTTGCTTACCAAGTAATGCTTAATATCCGCGGACGCCTGATTACACTCTACTGGAGTCCATGTCTGTTGATCCGAACATTGATATTTGCCATTTTGTCTGTGGATTAACGATTTTGGATTAACGCTTTGGCACTACGACCTAAACTACTTTTGACAATTAAAAGTCAGGCATTCGGGAAGATTTAAGAGTTTGACATGTGTCTTTGTAAGGAGGCAGACATATTGCTAAATCGACCGAAGTTTTATACCAGAAGCCTTTTCATTGGTCAGTTATAATCTGACGATCCAATCAGCGTACTCTTCCTTAAACTTGATCGTCGCTTAATTCCGTAAGTTTACGGAAAGCAACGAAGATTTCCTATTCAATAGATTTACCGAACTTGACCGATTGATTAACTCTGATTACCTTTCTTTTGTTTTAATGGCTACCCCCAGTATTATGCTTATTCAGCTACTTTTATATTCAGTCCCTTAATCCTGGAGTGTAAAATCTACCTACTTACTCCAATAATAAAGAAATATTTATTTAATTATTTTCATACTTTTGGTTGCATTACTAACTAGTAGAACTATCTTTTATAAAGCGGAATCTGGTATATTCTGCTACTTTACCAGAATAAACTTAAGGGTCATATAAAATCATGATCCAAGTTAGTCAGCGAACCATTTATGGCCCATCTGAGGTAGGATAACTCTGTACCCGTTCATCGAGCATTTCTTATGTTCGTACCAATTTTTTTCGCGAGGCTCATCGAGTTTTTCTTAAACTCGTACTTGCCTTCCATTTTTATTTAGGGTTTAAAATTGGACCTTTTGTGGGATCATTTTTCTTTTTGATAATCTTGAGTTTTTTTTTCATCCAGCTGACAATTTTCATTTCAATCTTCAGAATACTTGTTATTTTTTCTGTCTTTGTATAATTATAGAATTAATCGATAATCACATCATGAAGATTTGAAATTAATTGTAAATTATAATAAATAAGGAAATTTATATTTCGTTTTGATCTGCATACAAACAGTCTGGCATTAGTGTTCGAATCTCCCTGTACGATCAACGGGAGTGCCCTTTTTGTAAAGGACACTCTATGTGACGATATAGCGTTTGTCTGACTGTCCGCCAGTTTATCCCGGTGCCAATTCGTCTGTCTTTTCGAGGCTGAACCTGACGGACTGAGCGTACGCCTTTGGCATTTATATTCATTTGTATTCACCGTGTGAAGCCTATGCATTCGTGCCTACGACGTGTACGCATTCACACCTGTGACGCATACGCATTCACACCTGTGACGCATACACATTCACACCTGTGGTGCTTACGCATTCGCACCCTGTGACGCATACGTATTCACACCTTTAATATTAATGTGAAGAAACTACGTTAGTGCTGTGACCCACACAAACGCCCAACTACCACACTAATAATGTCACATTGTGACAAAAGGATGGGTGGTATGGGTCAGTGGTTCCCTTTGACAATACAGAGCTGACTTGTATGTCACTGTCTAGGCACCTTATGGACATTGAGGATTAAGCCCTAGTGCACCAGACAGAGATTAACCTGCTCAGCCTTAACCCTATATAAAACCAGTGGGCTCCGGGCAGGTCCATTTTTTACTCCATGGAGTTATAATTTGGACAGTCTTGGTAGAGGACAACTAGAGCAAGCTTCATTCCAAATATCAAAGACATGTGCCTTCAGTGTATTTAAGGATTTTCCCTATGTACATGTAATTTGTTCTATAAAAGGGTTATCCTTTGGAAGCAAGGAATACACCACAGAAGTGAAAAATATGGAGTGTTCATGTTTTCTGGGCCAGACTAGCTAGTTTCGGCCAAATAGGCCTCATCAGTGACCCTCAGATATTTTCAGAATTCCACAATGGAATCAATGATCCCAAAGGACAAGAAAATATAATCTACACTATGATGTAAGTCTATGTAAAACCGGTGGGCCCTGGAGCGGGGCCATTTTTTGAACCCAGGGCTATGATTTGAATAATCTTGGCAGAGATCACCCATCTGAAGCTTCAAGGAAAATATGAAAGACCTGGGCCTTGTGGTATCAGAGAAGAATATGTTTAAGGTTTTCTATATATGTCTAAATAAAGCCGGTGGGATCTGGCGTGGGGCCACCTTTGGCATCATGGCTATAATTTAGACAACATAGTAAAGGTCCACCAGATGAAGCATCATACCAAATATCAAAGACCTGGGCCATTTTTAAAGGTTTTCCATACATAAGTCGAAGTAAAACCAGTGGGCCCCGCGGCAGGGCAATTTTTGACCCAAGGGCTATAATTTGAACAATCTTGGTAGAGGTCTGCTATATGAATTTTCACACCGAATATCAAAGACCTGGGCCTTGCGGTTTCAGAGAAGATTTTTAAGGGTATCCCTACATAAGTCAATGTAAAACCAAAGGGCCCTGGGGCGGGGCATTTTTGGCACCAGGGCTATAATTTGAACAATTTTGATAGAGGTCCACAAGGCGAAGCTTCATACCAAATATCAAACATCTGAGCCTTCTGGTTTCAGACAAGAAGATTTTGTAAGGTTTTCCCTATATAAGTCTATGTAAAACCAAAGGGCCCCAGGGCGGAGGCATTTTTGGCCCCAGGGCTATAATTTGAACAATCTTGATAGAGGTCCACTAGGTTAAGCTTCACACCAAATATCAAAGACCTGGGCCTTGCGTTTTCAGAGAAAAAAGATTTTTTAAAGATTGTTCCTATAGTTCCTATATAAGTCAATATAAAACCAAAGGGTCCCCAGGGTGGGGGCAGTTTTGGCAGAGGTCCACTAAATGAAGCTACACACCAAATATCAAAGACCTTGGTCAGGCGGATTCAGATGAGAAGATTTTACAAGATTTTCCTATATAAGTCAATGCAAAAGCAAAGGCCCTCGAGGCGGGAAATTTTGGCCCCAGGGCTAAAATTTGAGTTCAGTATTCAGTCAACTCAGGGAAATTACCAAGCTTTGTTCCATATTACAGTCATTGCCAGACGTATGATAGGGATAGCAAAATCTCCAAATAAACTGCAGGATAAGGTTATGAAAAGTGGTTGGGATAAAAAAGGTAATATGGGAAAAGATTGATGACACAAAGCTTGACAATTTCCAGAGTTTACTAGACTGAGGATGAACTCAGGGACCTGACAATGGGAATATACCAACTTAAATAGGCCAAATCCTACACGGGTGAACACTTTTGACGAAAATGGAGCATATAAGATAATGGCACACAAAGAAAATGGCAGTATTCTCAAAGCACAGATAGGTTCCCGTCACACATCAAATAAAACATATACATGTAACTTGTGGGTTGAATACACTTAAGGGTTGAACCCAATCACTGGATGGTATTGTGGGTGCAGAAGTGGTGCACGTGCCGTTGGATGTTGTATACACGTGGCTTCAGTGCTTTGGTATTTAGGATATTACCGCAACGAAACAGAAAACAGTGAAACCAAACCTAGCAAGGTACACATAGATTATGTAAAAGATGGTGCTGTTGACAGATGGAGTATGTCTAGCGATTCAGAATAAGATGAATAATAACCAGCGTAAAACACGAGGACTTTAATATAAGCACTTAGCATGAGTTTAATGAAGTTGCAAAAACTAAGCAAACCCTGCTTGTAAGTCATTGGCAATTTGTTAATTTTCCACATGCGAGGCATCCTTTTTTCAAAATAACATAAAATATGACATCGTCGCACGCAAAAGTAACCCCAATGCCTACAACAATCAACAAGTATTTGCATCAAAAAGTGTCATTAACTACCAAATGGAGTTTGGAGTACTATAGAATGACAAATGCATGCTGATATTGAAAAATGGAAAAATCAGATTTTGTGGGCAGGTTACTCTCATATTAATGGCAATAAAATGAATTCTGACATATGCCTGCAATGACAATTATATCAACATAATAATAGCAAAAGAGTTTTAAAAAATCTTGAAAACCATGAACGCGTTGTGGTTTATCGTAAAGTCGGAGCACAAAAAATACTGAAACTGGGGTGCATCTTACACGCGAATATAAACTATATTCAGGTATGAATTTCATAACAATATTACCATGATCTTTCAAGTCCAGAAGTGTATAGTTCGCCAACAAATAGATGGCAGTGACGTAGCTGACTATTTGAGCTATTTTACCGTAAGCCCCATAAGCTGTGCATTGTTCAGAACAAAAACAAGTCGTGACGTCACTGTCAACTATTCCATGACGGACAGTACTTTTCTTATTGCGACCACCATTCTGAAGCATGAACTTGGAATAGAAAAAATAGCATTTTGTATCTATATTTTTAATGGGGTGGAATTACCCACCCACTTAAATCGTGTATACAGCGAAAACCAGTGAACCAAACAATCTGTTATTGCACCATAAAACAGCCAATACATTTCAGTTAAAGTATAGTAGTCGCAGCTAAAATTGACTAGGCGGAGCTATTCGGGTATTATCAATATATGTCAAATTCGCCGAGTCCACCAGAAGATTCGGTAGAGTGCCTTTCGCATGCTTTCTTCAAGCGACCAAAATGGACATAAACGCCACAGCTTTGTTTATGTTACAGCTGAATGCACACAATAGGGCGACTTGGTTTACCTTTTTGTTAATAGAATATTCCAAAGGCAGGTACAAACGATAGCTCCGCCTAGTCAATCTTATCTGGGACTACTATATACAAAGCTAAAAAAATCGGTTTTAGCCATGAAAATGGCCTTATAAAGACTGCTTCTTTAAAGCGAAAATATCCAATTTAAAGTGGTCATATGATAAACAGAATCTTACACTCGAAGTCATTTCAAATGAAATTTATGAAACTCACCGAAGGCTCGTTTCATAAAATTCATATGAAATGACCACTCGTGTAATATCCTCTATTTAGTTATTTACATTTTATTATTGTTATTGTCGTTGAGTAAATGTACTGATAACATTTCATTTTGGATGACTGTTTGGTCGTTGATTTGGAACAAAACTTTCCTTTTTGGCTGTCTACTTGCTTTATAATGTACCCAGCAGGCACATGACGTAATTGCGACGTCACATCAACGTCGGTGCAACGTCATGGCGTTTATGCAACGTCACATCGACGTCGGTGAGACGGCATGGCGTTTATGCAACGTCACATCTACGTCGGTACAACGTCATGGCGTTTTTGCAAAGTCACATCCACCGACGTTGATTTGATGTTGCCCAAGCGACGTGTGCCTGCTGGGTAGTAGCTACGTGTGCATCCTTTATATAAATCACGAGTGTAAGGGCGAGGATGTGGCCACGTTAAACCCCACCCCCAGCACCCCAGTGAAATGCTTTTTTACTATTCTTTCTAACTAGAATTAAAACAAAGATCAGGAATCGATACAATTAACTTACTCCACCCATCAAAGACACCAAAGGGAAAGAAACAAAAACATGAAGCGACCAGACCATAATGGAAACCTAAACAAAGGAAGGCCATAAGGACAGTTACTTTCCCACAAAATGGCCAAATGGCCATCCAAAATAAAAAGACACAAGTGATACACACAGAAAGTAACAAACAACAACATAAATAAACCGCCACAGAAGAACCGCCTTGGAATGGTCAGTGGAAAGAATTCCACTGGAAGGCTTAAATCGATTTAACATGGCCATAATCTTCGCCCTTACCTCTGTCGCGGTATACACTAAGGCGGTTCTTGTGTCGCGGTTTATGTTTGTTGTAGTTCGTCTTAGCGTGTGAGTATTGCTTACAGCTTTTAACCCTTATCTTGCTGAATATTCATTTAGGCCACACCCATTTCTGTCTATCAGCCAATCAAATTACTTGATGTAATTTATTGCTACAAATTCATAAACTGAATGCCAAACAGTGTAGATCCTGACCAGATGGCTTCTTCTACACAGTTTCCTAAGATAGGGGTTGTCGTGAACAGCAATATAAGGGTTAATTTTGGATAGCCATTTGGCCATTTTGGTGGGGCAAACAACTGTCTTTTGGTTTTCCGCTAGTGTTTATTATTATTATTATTATTATTATTATTATTATTATTAGCGTTTAGTTATTTATCCTTTGGTGTCTCTGATGGGAGTTGGCGGGCAGTAGTATCGATGCTTATTGCCTTCACTTCTATTTTTATAGGTAATGTCGGTTTGTACCTGATGCTCTGTCTCTGATCGGGCCTACAGGCGTCTAACTCTTAATTTTCTGTTTGCTCCAGCACTTCAGTTATTTCATGCTGTCGATTCCTCATCGTTATTTCATCTCTGTAGTCGTTTGATTTTTATATTCTCGGAGTTGTAACACTGATGAGTTAGAACTCCTTCATGTGAGCTGAACATATTTTGGTCCAAACCACGACAGAACCAGGGGCGACGATTGTGACCACGTGACACAACGATGAGGAATCGACAGCATGAAATAACTGAAGTGCTGGAGCAAACAGATATTAAGAGTTAGACGTGTAATCGAATTAAGTCCCACAGTGAAATACAGTCAAACTTCAATGGCTCGAACACATTTGGGACCTCGAAAATCTGTTCGAGACAGGGGTAGTTCGAGCCACTGAAGGTTATCACCAGGAGGCATAACAGCCTTAATTTTGGGACATCTTTTCGGTGTTCTATAGCAAAAATGTATGCTGTGTGTACTCATTAGAATCGCCTCATAGAGGCGATTCTAATGAGTACACACAGCATATATTCACAAGAGAATAGGAAAACAATTCCTTAATTATCCTCCCTTTTTCTTATGTGGAGAAATTTCCTCGGGACTCAAGAACGGGTTCGACGCATCCATGGTAAACGAGCCATCGGTGTTCGAGCCATCGAAGATCTACTGTATTATTATTATTATTAGCGTTTAGTTATTTATCCTTTGATGTCTCTGATGGGAGTTGTCGGGTAGTTGTATCGATGCTCATTGCCTTCACTTCTATTTTTATAGGAATGTCGGTTTGTACCTGATGCTCTGTCTCTGATCGGACCTATAGACGTCTAACTCTTAATTTTCTGTTTGCTCCAGCACTTCAGTTATTTCATGCTGTCGATTCCTCATCGTTGTTTCATCTCTGTAGTCGTTTGATTTTTATATTCTTAAAGGAACTCATTTTTGATTTTTATTTGCCTTCACTGCAGCTGGTGTTGTGCCGTGTGGCGGCCGTAAAACGTCTCCCCGTACATCAACCATAGTGCAGTTTATATTTTACTTTTGGACCTTTGAGATCAGCGTGAATATTCTGAGAAATCAGAAATAAATTATAGGTTTAGATTCATATTCTAGACAGGTTTTTAATTATTTGGACCCCATTTTGATTTATATCAGTCTTTGAATCGACTGCCTATTAGAAATTCGCAAAATTGAAGTATGTTCCCTCTGGATTTCTTTGCCGGATCATTACAGGGTCACTGATGAGGCTTTATTAGCCGAAACTACGTAGTATGACCCATCTTCTTTCTTATGAATGTTTTCATTGCTCTTAAAGGAACTCATTTTTGATTTTTTTTTGTAACACTGATGAGTTAGAACTCCTTCATGCGAGCTGAACATATTTTTGTCCAAACCACGACAGAACAAAGGGCGAGGATTGTGACCACGTGACACAACGATGAAGAATCGACAGCATGAAATAACTGAAGTGCTGGAGCAAACAGATATTAAGAGTTAGAAGTGAAATCGAATTAAGTCCCACAGTGAAATACAGTCAAACGTCAATGGCTCGAACACCTTTGGGACCATGAAAGTCTGTTCGAGCCAGGGGTAGTTCGAGCCACTGAGGGTTACCGCCAGGAGGCATAACAGCCTTAATTTTGGGACATCTTTTCGGTGTTCTATAGCAAAAATGTATGCTGTGTGTACTCATTAGAATCGCCTCATAGAGGCGATTCTAATGAGTACACACAACATACATTTACAAGAGAATAGGAAAACAATTCCTTAATTATCCTCCCTTTTTCTTATGTGGAGAAATTTCCTCGGGACTCAAGAACGGGTTCGACGCATTCATGGTAAACGAGCCATCGGTGTTCGAGCCATCGAAGTTCTACTGTACATGTACCTTTTGCTGAACGCTCCTATGCGTTTTTTCTGTCGTGTTTTATTACAGTTATAGTTCATCTTTGTATGTATGTATTGCTTATTCTTTTATTTTTTGTTTTTATTTATTTATTTATTTATTTATTTATTTATTTATTTTGATAGCCGTTTGGCCATTTATCGGGAAAGTTACTGTCCTTTTGGCTTTCCGCTTATGGTTTAGTTATTTAATATTCGTGTTTCTGTACCTTCGGTCTCTGATGGGAGCTGTGGGGTATAGATTCCTGATCGTTGCCTTCACTTCTATTTTAGCCAGTGTTAAAAAACCTGAGTGCATTACACCTGTGGACATAAATCCGGTCAAAATTTGATTGGCTTCATTTCATTTTGATTTTATGTTTCATTCAATATTTCCTTACATCCTGTTAATCAACTGCAAGCCATGATACATTCAAAACACAAGGAGTTTAATATTTTGTTTTAGACTCCTGCTCTGTCCAATCAGAATACATCTCAAATGTCAATTAGACCTATATATGGAACAAGTGGTTGCCACAATGGGACCAATCAATGTATATTTCTTGGTCCAGTTTTAGACTACTTTGATGATTCGTTGGAGCTTGATTAATTTTGTGTCCACAGGTGTACGTCACCTTGCAATATTGTCGACTATTGGATGGTTGTGTTGCTTTTCCGTTTATCATCATTTTGACGCGCTGCACAGTAGATGTGGAGAAGCGTGTTTAGGCCACAGATACTTGGGGTCAGTAGGGCTTTCTTGCGGTTAGTAGAGCGGATGGTCCAGAACTGATGTCTTGGATTTTTCTCTTTATTTTTGCATTTTAACGTGCTTGAACAACACCTTAATCCATACAAATGGTTGTGTCACGTCTAGAAAATCGTTTGGAAATATTGATATTTTATATCATTATTTTATCTCGTATAGTAAAATGCATTTCTGCAGATTTCCACAAAATTCTAATGTTGTGAATGGCTTTTTTATCTAATTACATCTGACAGCTCTTAATTGTTTTGTAACATTAAACCAACACAGTCTGATCCTGCCTCACTTACAGATTCAGCAAGTCAGCAGGCACACAATGTTGACTCAACATTGATTCATCGTTGAAGCAACATAACAAACATTGTTTCACTTTGCAAAATATGTTTTTCTTAGGATACTATTGGTTTAAAAGAATAAATCATAAGATTGAAACCATTTCAGTGATTTCACCTACATCTTAGTACAAATAAGCCAAATGTCAAGGTCCTATCTCACATACCTTTGAGTTATCATGCTGACAAAGCCTCGGGCCTCCGTGGCCTAGTGGATAAGAGCACCGACTCAGCGCCGTGGGTCGAGCCTCGCTCGGGTCATTTGGGCTGAGACGCTAATAAAGTTTTGCAATGGAAGGTCAAGTAGTTTTTCTCCGGTTTTTGTTTAATTGAGGTTTTACGTCCCGTCGACACTATTTAGGTCATTTTGGAGACATTGCTTCCAATTGTGTGGGTCTTTTACCCGACACTGAGATGAAATGAAATCTCAAGCCCTGTCGCCCAATGAAACCGAAAGGGTTTATAAACATGGACTCGCACTGCTTTGCCTGGGCAGGCATAGATCCTCTAAGCAGTTTACCATTACTCGTGTGCGGCCGGATTCTGCTCTGTGTGGAAGCATCATGCAGACCATTAATTTCTGCAAGTCTCGATGGGCGATGGCCGACACAATGTTGGTCTAAAATATCAGATCCAGGTGCCGTCACCTATAGGTCTATTTTCTTATATTACAGAAGTTATTTGGACAAACTGTAATATTCTGCTGTCATGACCAACTCTCCCAAACATCCAGATCATCAAAAACTGAATTGTGGTGGGGACAAACATTTTGCTTTCTCCAAGGCAAACTTTTTGTATGAAATACAAATGCCATTTTTGCACACAAGTCATTGTGTCTTTTACGCCTCTTTTTTTTTTTTTTTTTTTTTTTTTTTTTTTGAATTGAGGTGTAACGTCCCCGTCAACACTGTTTGGGTCATTTTAGAGACACTGCTTCCAGATTTGTAGGACTTTTACCCGACATTGAGATGAAATGACATCTAAATGACATCTCAAGGAAACCAAAAGGCTTAAATGCATTGGACGGTCTGACTCCTACTACTTTGCCGGGGCAGTCTTAGTCCTTCTTGCGGTTTACCAGTACTCATGTGTGGTCAGTTTCAGCTCTGCTTGGCAGCAACATGCAGCACAATCTATTTCTCCAAGCCTCGATGGGTGGGGGCAGATCTTCAAAGATTAGCTTCTAACTATTTAAGGTGACAGTGATTTGATGAACCAATGTAAGCGCTCCGTGCTCCGTTTTATTTCACTGTGTGTATATGGTGTGTGTGTGTGGGGGGGGGGGGGGGGTGTAATGCGTAGCTTGTGTCACGGGGCATCGAAGAGTTGGACAAGGCCTGCTGTGCTGGGTATTAAGATAATGTTGTTATTTCTTCTGTTTCTACACTTCCATTTGTTTGGCACTTCTCTTCATCTCCTCTACTAACGATTTTATCTCTTTTCTCCCTTTCTATGGGAGAAGGCACAAAATTACCCACAAGGGTTAACGTGTCGTTTAAACCAAAACAATCAATCAATTCGCTGTGTGTATTGACATCATGGCAAACAGTACAGACCAAGATAACACATTGTCAATCAGGGTCAACACTGTTTGCATAAATGCAAGTATTCCAGAAGATGGTGCTCTTTTACTGATACAGAATTGTCAAAATACAGTATTGTTAGACTGTGCATTTTTTTTTCAAATCTCCGACAGTTAGTTTTCTGAAGAATTTTTATTATTTTTATTATTATTATTTATTTCGGTTGTGAAAGCTCCTTAGAATCACTTAATTAAGGTGGTTCTAACGAGTATCCAAGCCTATGTCTAAGAGCCGAAATAAGGAAAAAGACTGTTTAATAATGGGGGGGGGGGGGTGGGCTTTCATAGCTTGCAAAAGATTGTGTTGTCGACTGGACATTAATCATTTATGGGTTGGTCAGAATCACTTCATTTAGGTGGTTCTAACGAGTACCCAGAAACTTTGTCTAAGAGCGGAAATAAGGAAAATAATGCATATCATTGTAAATCCCAGCTTTCTCTGTATAAAGCGGGGTTTCATAGCTTGCAAAACTTACGTTGTCCTCAAGGCATTTATCATTTGGGCCCCGTCAAGCGATTTTGATACTTATCGCCTATGCGAGCAGCGAAGGTTCAGGCGAGCCTGCGCATCCGCGCAGTCTCGCCAGAACCTTCACTGCTCGCTCATACAAGCAGTGAATCAAGAGGAACCTTCAGACAAAAAGCCATATCCCTGGCCCCTCTGAATGGCTTGGCATGCGCAGTTAAAATTAGTCATGACTGAATGCTCGAAGACACAAATTCGCTTGGCGGGGCTCATTTATGGGTTGGTTAGAGTCAGTTTCTAAAGGCGGTTCTAACGCGTACCTACAACCTATGTCTAAGAGCAGAAATAAGGAACATATGTAAATCAAAGTTTTCTCTATATAATAATATGAAATAAAGGCACTGCCTTTTGAGCAAACACACTCATTTACACCCCTTAGGTAGTTTATAGTAGCTATTGGTCTCTGATGCTAGAAACCCCCGGTACGATTCCCGGCAGCGAAAATAAAGTTTGGTATCCGAATATAGGAACGAGGTAGCTCAGTGGTTAGTGTACTAGAGGCACCCCAATCCCCCCTATTGGTCTCTGATGCTAGAAACCCCCGGTACGATTCCCGGCAGCGAAAATAAAGTTTGGTATCCGAATATAAGAACGAGGTAGCTCAGTGGTTAGTGTACTAGAGGCCCCCCCCCCCCCCCAATCCCCCCCCCCCCCCCCACACCCACCCAACAGGGTTTATTAGCATGGACGGTCCGCCTCGCACCGCGGTTCCTGGACAGACTTAGATCCTCTAAGCGGTTTACCAGTACTAGTGTGCGGGCCGGATTCGGCTCTGCGTGGAAGCATCGTGCAGCCCATATATTTCTTCAAGCCCCTATGGGCGGGGGCGAAAGCCATATATGGTAAAAACCCTTCAAAAATAGTCTTCTCCAGAACCACTGGGCAGATTTCCACGAAACTTGATAAATAGCATCTGGGACGTAGGCCCATCATCAATTGCTAAAATGGTGACCCTGGGTTGACCTTGACCTTCTTTGTGCCTAGGTCAAACTTTGACACATATGATGTTGTATTGGAAAAGTGACAATGCATTTTATCCTGCAAACGATTCAGAATACAGTACTAAAGTATAAGATATATTTTTGCTCCTTACGATAAGGCGCATTTATTGGGGGAACCGTTTTAGGTCCAGGTCACATGACCAAAATGGCCGCCATACCCATATATGGTAACACTCATAAAGCTAAAAGCATCCGGCGGGTCGTGCACTTCAGCTGAAGCACTGGTTTCATTCAATATTTCCTTGCATCCTGTGAATCAACTGCAAGCCATGATACATTCAAAACACAAGGAGCTTAATATTTCGTTTTCGACTCCTGCTCTGTCCAAACGGAATACATCTCAATTGTCAATAAGACCTAAAAATGCCACAATGGGACCAATCAATGTAAATTTCTTGATCCAGTTTTATGCTCTGTCTCTGGTCGGGCTCATCGGAGTCTAACTGTTGGTTTTCTTTTGCTCCAGCATTTCAGTGGTTTCTTGCTGTCGAGTCCTCACCGTTGTATCACCTCTGTGGTTCTTTGATTTCTGTGTTCACGGAGATGTTGCACTGATGAGTTAGGAGGCCTTCATGCGGACTGAACAAATTATTTGTCTAAATCGCGACGGAAGTAAGGGCGAGAATTGTGGCCACGTAAAATCGATTTAAGCCCCCCAGTGGAAATCTTCCACTGACAATTCCAAGGCGGCTATTCTGTGGCGATTTATTTATGTTGTTGTTTGTTACTTACTGTGTGTATCACTTGTGTCTTTTAATTTTGGATGGCCATATGGCCATTTTGTGGGAAAGTAACTGTCCATATGGCCTTCCTTTGTTTAGGTTTCCATTATGGTCTGGTCGCTTAATGTTTGTATTTCTTTCCCTTTGGTGTCTTTTATGGATGGAGTAAGTTAATTGTATCAATTCCTGATCTTTGTTTTACTTCTACTTTCCTTAGACTACTTTGATGATCAGTTTTGTGTCCACAGGTATATGTCACCTTGAAATATTGTCGACTATTGGATGGTTATGTTGCTTTTCCGTTTATCATCATTTTGACGCGCTGCACAGTAGATGTGGAGAAGCATGTTTAGGCCACAAATACTTGGGGTCAGTAGAGCTTTCTTGCTGTTAGTAGAGCGGATGGTCCAGAACTGATCTCTTGGATTTTTCTCTTTACTTTTGCATTTTAACGTGCTTGAACAACACCTTAACCCATACAAATGGTTGTGTCACGTTTTGAAATATTGATATTTTATATCATTATTTTATCTCGTATAGTCAAATGCATTTCTGCAGATTTCCACAAAATTCTAATGTTGTGAATGGCTTTTTTATCTAATTACATCTGACAGCTCTTAACTATTTTGTAACATTAAACCAACACAGTCTGATCCTGCCTCACTTACAGATTCAGCAGGTCAGCAGGCACACAATGTTGACTCAACATTGATTCAACGTTGAAGCAACATAACAAACATTGTTTCACTTTGCAAAATATGTTTTTCTTAGGATACTATTGGTTTAAAAGAAAAAATCATAAGATTGAAACCATTTCAGTGATTTCACCTACATCTTAGTACAAATAAGCCAAATGTCAAGGTCCTATCTCACATACCTTTGAGTTATCATGCTGACAAAGCTACGGGCCTCCGTGGCCTAGTGGATAAGAGCACCGACTCAGCGCCGTGGGTCGAGCCTCGCTCTGGTCATATGGGCTGAGACGCTAATAAAGTTTTGCAATGGAAGGTCAAGTAGTTTTTCTCCGGTTTTGATTAATTGAGGTTTTACGTCCCGTCGACAATATTTAGGTCATTTTGGAGACGTTGCTTCCAATTTAATGGGTCTTTTACCCGACACTGAGATGGAATGACATCTCAAGCCCTGTCGCCCAATGCAACCAATAGGGTTTATAAACTTGGACTCGCAACGCTTTGCGTGGGCAGGATTAGATCCTCTAAGCGGTTTACCAGTACTCATGTGCGGCCGGATTCTGCTGTGTGTGGAAGCATCATGCAGCCCATTTATTTCTTCAAGTCCCGATGGGCGGGAGCCGACACAATGTTGGTCTTAAATCTCAGATCCAGGTGTCACCTTCAGGTCTATTGTCTTATATTACAGAAGTTATTTGGACAAACTGTTATATTCTGCTGTCATGACCCACTGTTCCAAACATCCAGATCATCAAAAACTGCATTGTGGTGGGGACAAACATTTTGCTTTCTCCAAGGCAAACTTTTTGTATGAAATACAAATGCCATATATGCACACAAGTCAGTGTTTCTTTGACGCTTTTTGTTTTGTGTTTGAATTGAGGTGTAACGTCCCCGTCAACACTGTTTGGGTCATTTTGGAGACGCTGCTTCCAGATTTGTAGGACTTTTACCCGACATTGAGATGAAATGACATCTAAATGACATTTCATAGAAACCAAAAGGCTTAAATGCATTGGACGGTCTGACTCCTACTACTTTGCTTGGGCAGTCTTAGTCCTTCTTAGCCAGTACTCATGTGTGGTCAGTTTCAGCTCTGCTTGGAAGCATCATGCAGCACAATCTGTTTCTCCAAGCCCCGATGGGTGGGAGCAGATATTCAAAGATTAGCTTCTAACTATTTAAGGTGACAGTGATTTGATGAACCAATGTAAGCGCTCCGTGCTCCGTTTTATTTCACTGTGTGTATATGGTGTGTGTGTGTGTGTGGGGGGGTGTAATGCGAAGTTATGACGTCACTAGTCGATTTCCTTGACGTTGGACGGTGTAGCGTCATTTTCTCGCATCGAAAACGTTAGAAAAGGATATAAATGCATGTGTTTCAGTCGACAATTTTAGCGGGATGTCTTCTAACAATGGCGAAAAGTTGTGAGAATCTGATGGAAACAACAGTAATAATATTATGGCCGAGTTTCAGCGTGTTAGAATCGAAATAGATCAGCTCTAGCCAGTGATTTGTCAGGTAATAAATCACAGTTTGTCGGTCAGTTGTAAGTAGACAAATCACGCGCGCTACGCGCTCGTGATTTGTCTACTTTACAACTGACCTCCAAACTGTGATTTATTACTCAACAAATCACAGCTAGAGCTGATCTATTTCTTAAACAGTACAAAAATATTGGACAGTGATATACATGTATGAACATACCCTCAATCAAAGTTTCCGGTGTCAATGTAGCTGTTTCGCTTAACTATACTAATGTTTGTAAATCACCGAGGCGTGGTACTGCAAAAGCTTTAAGATGTTACTTGCAACCTGGAAAAAAAAACTCAGATCAACCTGAAACATTAAAACATTAAATAAGCCCGACATCCATCACGCAAACACGCCTATATTTTATCAAACTTACCGGATTTTAATAATAATGCTGGGGTTTAGAGGGGTTCACGTTATTTTTCTAATTTCTGCTAAAAACATAGATTGTGGATACTCGTTAGAACCACCTCACCGAGGCGGTTCTAACGACTACCAACAATATATGATTTGAGCAGCAATATGAAAACTATCTGGGTTTTTATCTGAATTTTTAAATTTTATATTTGAATAGGCACGTTTTCGTGATTTATAGAAAGCTAGTGCGAGTGAAATTTCAGTGAATCAAACGCATTCTCGAGTCCCGTTGGAAATATGCCCATGGCACCAGGAAAGAAATTTAGGGGCCGTAAATCGGCGGATTTACGGTCGAAATTTTCGTTTCAGGGCGACGCGTTAGCGGAGCCGTAAAACGGAATTTGCAAGCGTAAAACAGACTATTTACCTCTCCTAATGACAATTTTGCAATACACTTATCTCCATTCTAATGCATTTATTAGCTTGTTGGGTACACTGAACTATTTTGCACAAAAACGGCAAAACCCGGAGCTGCGTAAAACCAAATACCAGCCAATGGAAAACGACCTGATATGATACCGTCGTATTTTCGACAGTATATCGCAGAATATACTGTTGCAAATTTTGACGCCATCCAGTCAGACGTCGCGTTAACGCATGAACACGTGCATTACAATGATGTATGGTTTAGCGAGATTTTCTTCTTTATTTTCCAATAATGTATGTTTGCGTTTACTGAAATGAATATCGTCGATGAGGCGATTCTAATGAGTACACACAAAACACCGTTATTTTACAAAACATCGAAAAGGTATGCCAAAATTAGGATTTATTGTGTTTGGTTTTAACGACACGTCAACACTTGTGGGTCATTTTGTGTCGTGTCCCAGAGAACGGGAAAGAGACAGAAGAGAAAGAAGAGGAGATGAAAGTGATGGACAGAGGAGAAAGAGGAAATGAATGGAAGTGTAGAAACAAAGAAAAAACAGCAACCCCCCCCCCCCAGCCCTTTATCCATACCTGCTTTAAGGACAGCAAATCTTTGTCCACCTGTAAGCCAGTTAGTTAGACGTCCTGGTCACGTAAGATTATGTCTCCTGATCTTGGTCTATGAATGCCCCTTATTGGCTCGAACTATAGCACCATATACTGTAAAACTTCGATGGCTCGACCTCCGATGGCTCGTTTACCATGGATGAGTCGAACCCGTTCTTGAGTCCGCAGAAAATTCCTCCAAATACGATATAGGGGTAATTTAGGAAGATTTTCTTCATTTATCTTGCAAACGTATGCCGTGGGTACTCATTAGAATCGCCTCGATGAGGCGATTCTAATGAGTACACACAACATACATTTATAATACAGAACACTGAAAAGATATCCACAATTATCTCCATTATGCCTCCTGGTATGGCACTAATAGTAACCCTCCATGGCTCGAACTACCGCTGTCTCGAACAAATTTTCATGGTCCCAAAGGAGTTCGAGCCATCGAAGTTCGACTGTATGTAGGGTATCCACATATAATTTTTCTTATTTCTGCATAAAGACATACGTTGTGGGGATCAATTGAGGCGCTTCTAATGAATACCCACAACATATGTTTTCGTGCAAAAATAAGCAAAATATCAGCACGTTTCGGATAAAAAAAGTGTCTTATCTTGAGCTGTGTCGTACAATTCCTTGATCAAATTTTTATGGTGTCAGAAGTGTTCGGTCCCATAAAGTTTGAAATAGCTGAGTCTTCACTGGTTCTAACATATGCAAGATCGTATCAACGTCGATGTAACATCATGACGTAACATCCACGTCGATACAACGTTGCTTATAGGTCACGCGCCCAGCTGGATGCTGTCTTGAATAATTTGCTATTCTACGGCTCCATTAGATACGGGAATATCGGAGTTATTATCACAGCATGTTAAACATAAAATTTGCCTGAAACAATGCGAAAGAAAGCCTATTTATAAGTTGATGGGCGAGCAAAAATTGGTAATTCCCAAACACGATTGGATAACTCCCGATCACGCGCCCTGCATGATGCCGTTTAAGAGATTTGTTAAGAACAAGGCATTGTTGGCATGAAACATTAGAACGTGTTTTTTTTCTTTCTTTCTTTCTTATATCACCGTTCTAAAACATAGATTTTGGGTAGGTGGCAACGTCAAATCGCTCATTACGCTAACACACCCGTGCGACATAGTGCATTTTTTCACATCTCCAAACTGGCTACTTTTCTGATGAAAATCCTTGATATTTTTCTTATTTATACTGCAAACATAGGTTGTGAGTGCTCGTTAGAACCGCCTCAATGAGGCGGTTCTAACGAGTACCCACAACCTATGTCTTAGAGCAGAAATAAGAAAAATAATGTTTACCCCCGTAAACCCCAGTTTTCTCTATATAAAGTGGGGTTTAGGGGGGTCTTCATTTCACGGACTTGTTCTCGTGATGTGTTGGCCCGACGTTAGCCCGCTGTTTAGCAGATATAACCGATTTAAAAAAAAGAAAAGAAAGAAAACATAATAATTACAATAATAATAATAATAATAATAATAATAAAAATAATAATAATAATAATAGTATGTAAGAAAAACAAGATGTGTTTGTTAAACATCGATGCCCCAGGACTTGCGTGTGAAATATGAAAGCCCTATCAATAACAGATCACACGGTATGGCCAATGTTCATGTTTTAAAAAGTAGGTAAAGGTCACAAGGTAAAAAATTATGGTACCATTAAAAATGTCTGTCACATATGAAATATGAAAGCTCAATTACTTACCAATCGAAAGTTATGGTCAATGTTGAAGCTTTTCTTAACAAAAAATAGGTCAAACGTCAAGGTCAAGGTCAAGGTCACAAGGTCAAACATCACGATCCCATTGGAAAATTATTGTGACAAGGTATGCACATGTGAAATATGAAAGCCCTATCACATAACAATCGAAAGTTATGGCCAATGTTAAAGTTTTGAAAAAGTAGGTCAAACGTCAAGGCCAAAGTTTCACGGTCAAAAATTAACGGTCGTATGACATGAAATGTCCATGTGAAATATGAAAGCCCTATCTCCTACTAACCGAAGGTTATGGCCAATATAAAAGTTTTTTAAAAAGTAGGTCAAACGTCAAGGTCAAGGTCATGAGGTCAAAAATTATTGTACCACTATAATTGTCTTTTGACAAGGGATGCACATGTGAAATATGAAAGCATTATCGGTTACCATTCAAACGTTATGTCTAATTTTAAAGTCTTTTTGTGGACAGACGGATAGACAGACAGACAGACAGACCCCCCCCCACACACACACACCGAATCTTTGATTTTGGTGGCATAGAAATGTCAGTTTAACCCATTGTATGCGGGAAACCCCTAAAGGGGTACTTTGGCAAACAGTGCAGGCCCAGATCAGACGCCGCAGAACTCGGCGTCTGATCAGGGCCTACACTATTTGCTAACATAATTTTCTGTCAAAAGTAGAATAAAAACTAAAATGTGAGCCTGACACGCCTTATATGACAAATGGACTTGTCCAGGATTTAGCAATGGAAGAGTCCACTAGCATACAATGGGTTATACCATGTTAACATAGTGAATGGTCACCCCCGCCCGGCGGGGCCTGAAGAATTAGACCGGGAACATGATGCTTCCACGAAGAGCTGAAACCCACCGCACACGTGTACTGGCAAACCGCTAAGGTCTAAGCCTGCCCAGGCAAAGTGGTGCGAGTCGACACATCCATGCATATAAATCCTATTGGTTTCATTGGGCGGCAGGGATTGAGATGTCATTTCATCTCAATCTCGGGTAAAAGTCCGACAAAATTGGAAGCAACGTCTCCAAAATGACCTGTACAGTGCTGACGGGGACGTTATTTCTCGAAACAAACAAAACAAACAAAAGTCCCACGAAACTGGAAGCAATGACTCCAAAGTGACCTAAATAGTGTTGACGGGGACGATAAACCTCAAATCAAACAAACAAACAAAAACTTAGTGAGTGGTCGCATTTTTCTTCTTGTCAATGGGCTCCAATTTCCGTTCAAATTGAACAATTTCTTGCATAGCGTGATATATAAACAAAAGCAAAGCTGTACAACATGACAGAAAAGGATATCAGCAGGTGCTATTAAAACTTGAGCGAGCCCATCAATGACATCCAAATATAAAGCAATATGTTGGCCCACGGAAAAAAAGTCAGCCGAGGAATAGCACAAGCTACAAGAAAGTATGTTAAACTTGCACAGGCCTCTTTACCTGTCTCCGCTTAACTCTTTTTTGTAACGGCCCCACCTATCGGGGCTTGATCCATGCAGAGCTGAAACCGTCCGCACACGAGTACTGGTAATCCGCTTAGAGGATCTAAGTCTGCCCAGGCAAAGCGGTGCGAGTCGGACCGGCCATGCTTATAAACCCTATTGGTTTCATTGGGCGGCAGGGCTTGAGATGTCATTTCATCTCAATGTCGGGTATTGGAAGCAGCGTCTCCCAAATGACCTATACAGTGTTGACGGGGACGTTAAACCTCTCATTACAATGACGTAGGCGCGATCTATTGCTCTTCCATTCCATACTAGAATTGCACTGAAGCACCTGTGATAGCACACGTGAGCTGCGTCCAGTGATGTCTTCAGGTTTTCAGGTATGTGAACTCATTGATGACTCGGATAAGCCTGTGTAAATTACTCAACATCGCGTGAGCAAGTCCGTGATATGAACACGCCCAAACAGAAAACTGGGGTCTACAAGGGTATAGATTATTTTTCTTATTTCTGCTCCAAGACATACGTTGTGGGTACTCGTCAGTACCACCTCGATGAAGTGGTTCCGAAGAGCACACACGACCTACGTTTGCCGTATAAATAAAACAAAACACGGATTTTCCTCAGAAATGTAGCTATTTTGGAGATGTGAAAAATGCACTTTATCATATGACGTCGCGTCTGAGAGTGTAATAACGCCATGTAATATTTTCGATAATCCACTAGTGGATTAAATATGCAAATTAGCTAGATACGTCCCGTAACGTTACTTGTACGACGTCCTTAACGACGTCGCGTTTACTAACGGCGGAATATTGACATTTTTTGTAAACAATCGTGAATAAAATGCGTTTTAAATGTCATATGATAATTAGAATCTTGCATTCGTGCTAATGTATTATTGAATTTATTAAACTCGTTGAGAAAAAGCGATAAAATGCTCGGCAAAGCCTCGCATTTTATCCATTTTCCTCAACTCGTTTAATAAATTCAATAATACATGACCACTCATGTAAGATCCTCTCTATATTGCATGGGTGTGTTATCGTAATGCCGAACTCAAAACCTTTGTTTGGTTAGGGATGTACTATAAGAATCTGATATGGGGTTCTGTTGTAGATGAGCGTTTCCAACCCGAGGAATGACCGTGCTGAGCGGAACCGAGGATACGCCGAGGTTCCGCTCAGCACGGTCATCTCGAGGGTTGGAAACGCCCATCTATAACAAAACCCCATATTGGATTCTTTTTCTTGCACAACACCTCCGGTTAGTTTTGACAGCTCGCACATGTATATTGTTTACAAAATAAAAGTAGTGCGGAAGTAGTTCCGGCAGTTGAATAGAATTGAAGCGCATTTATGTTAGTTGCCTAGGTCGGAACACCAGGGTCAGAACATAAATTTCTATCCCAGGGTAAAATCACGGATTTCCTTGTCTGGTGTGCAAGAAATATCGTTTCCCCCACAGGATTCAGAAAGGGCATAGTAAATGTTTTGAAAATAGGCATTTTTAACGTGTGTATTTCGATTAAAAGGGCACTTTGCATGTGAACACCAATAAGAAAGGCACATTAAAAAAAAATGTTTTTTTCAAGGGCCTTTACTGTTATATGTGTCTTGTTTTGAGGGTTTAAAGCAGTACTGACCGTCAGTACGATGGTATGATTGCACGTGTCCAAAATGATGGTGAGTATTTAGATCCATTCCCTGTGACAAACGGAACCACGCAAAGCTACGTGTAAGCCCTAACACTGTTTCAGCTAAGTTAGTCTTCAGAGATGATAATTGCAATTGGAGCAACATGTTTTGCTACAATGAGGCACTGTCAATCTAACTGGTGACTCATTGTCTGAGACTTATTCATCTCCTGAATTTTCCTTCCTACACCAATTCTATTTATTCCATACGGGACAATTGGGATGATCATGCCTCATGTCAAATCAAGGGACCATACCTGTACTGGCAGTTTTTCCAGCTCCGAAAATCCCGAAAAACCTGAAACAACCTTAAAATGACCCAATTTGTTTTTATTTGATTTTCTCAAATTTAGCATTGGAGGAAAGAAAACTCATTTTTCTACTTAAATTTTCATTCACATTTTTCATTGCATAATAAATGTTTTAATTACTGTAGTTTAAAATTAGATACTGTCGCGTATTTTAGCTTATTTACTATTGAAGAACATTTGACATAGGGTCCTATATTTATTCTAAAATTGACCAATCTTAATTTGATGAAATATATAAAAATAATATATTCAAATTAACGGTAAAATATTGGATTTTTATAATCTTAAACCACATTTTCGCTATCTAGCGTAGTAATGCCAAACTTAATGTCAGAGAAAAATGTTCCCTATTAACTTCTATATATTTTGTCGCGTAACTGTAATCGGACACAGGTAATACAGTGGATAACAATTGTCCCACATGCACTTTTTACTTTCAATCTTTGGTCTCTTATAATTCTGTTTAAGAATGGCATGGCACTGTTTTATTGTCTGTCAGTATTTTATGTATTTATATGTGTATTTTATGTACCATGATGAGACTGAAATAAACAATAAACCCATCTTTGTTCTCGTTTCAGCTAAAATATTGCTAGTATTTACACACCAGTTAGTATTTTCACACCTTCATGATTCATTAATTATGGGTGATTATTGTCAAAACCAACAGAAATATTAAACAGAATTTGCTGCCAGAAACAGAACATGAACCTATACATAACTTTGTTGAATTCATCAAAGCATTTGACACAGTCAGTCGTGAGGGCCTTTGGAAGATCATGGTGAAGTTCGGATGTCCAACCAAGTTCATAACAATGGTGAGACAGTTCCACGAGGGTATGATTGCACGTGTCCAAAATGATGGTGAGTGTTTAGATCCATTCCCTGTGACAAACGGAGCCACGCAAGGCTACGTGTAAGCCCTAACACTGTTTCAGCATGATGTTTTCTGCCATGCTCACAGATGCTTTTCAGGAAGGTGACAATGGCATACCTATTAGGTATCGCTTTGATGGGAAGCTTTTCAACCTCAGAAGGTTGCAAGCTAAATCTAAGGTGCCGACAGAGGTACTAGATGAGTTCCCCTATGCTGATGGCATGGTAAAAGGTGTTCCAATAGATTCTTGCACACCAGACAAGGAAATCTGTGATTTACCCTGGGATAGAAATTTATGTTCTGTCCCTGGTGTTCCGACCCAAAATCGAATATAATCGCGTGTTTGATAAATGCACTGGTTGATTACAACCTCATGTGCAGCGTCGTCATGCGTGACGTCACTAAACATTCCTGTTGTGTCATCACAAAATGGCGGACCTCGGTAACCGAAGTGACAGCAGCATCAAAAATTCGCAATAGAAATGGCAGGTATGCAAGAAAAAGAATCCAATATGGGTGTGAGGGGTGGATAGAAAAATCCGTCCCTCGGGATCACTGTCCGGCATCACTCGGCAAGCCTCGTGATGCCAGACAGTGTCCCTCGGGACGGATTTTTCAATCCACCCCTCACACCCATATAAGATTCTTATAAGAGAAGATGCAAAAAGGTATAGATGAAGTATCTGAGTCCTGTGATAGCTATGATCTCACAATCAGCATCAAAAACTGAAGTAGTCTACCAAGTCTTACAAAGAGCCCAACATCACAGTAAAATTATCAAAGATTGCAAGTGATAGTTAAGTTCATCTACCTTGGGTGGGGGGGGGGGGGGGTAAACTATCAAGAGCCGTGCATATTTATGAAGTTAATGCCAGGATTGACAAAAGCTAGTGAAGCATTTGTCCGGCTACGCGCTGGTGTCTGGAATCGACGTGGAATCAGAATTTTATGGTGACTTAGTATATCAATCCAGAAAAATATATAACCGCAATGATTTCGGCACCCAATTTCGTAAAATCATTCTTCGATATAAAAAGACTGGCTACAACATAAATGTTATGCGACAGGTTGCATGCATGGTAGTTAATCCAATCACGGTTGACAACTTTGCTTCCCTCTTTAATTGCACGCCGGTGGTTCAGGCCTCAGATTCAATGACGGTTCCAACGTAAAGGCTTATGTTGGTTGGTACCTGATGCTTTGTATCTGGACGGGCCCATCGGAGTCTAACTGTTGGTTTTCTTTCGCTCCAGCATTTCAGTGGTTTCTTGCTGTCGAGTCCTTACCGTTGTTTTATCTCTGTGGTTGTTTGATTTTTATGTTCACGAAGATGTTGCACTGATGAGTTAGGAGGCCTCCATGTGGTCTGAACAAATTATTTGTCTTAATCGCGACGGAAGTAAGGGCGAGGATTGTGGCCGCGTGGGGTCGATTTAAGCCTCCAGTTGAGTTCGTTTCCTCTGGCCGTTCCGGGGCAGTTTGTCTTTGGGTGTTTGTGTCGCTTGTATTATTTTATTTTGGATGGCCTATTGGCCATTTTGTGGGCAAGTGGCTGTCCTTTTGGCTTTCCGCTGTTGATGTTTCCATTAAGGTCTGTTGTTTCGTGTTTGTGCTTCTTTCCCTTTGGTGTCTCTGATGGAAGCTGTGGTTAATTGTATCGATTCCTGATCATTGCCTCCACTTCTACTTGACACAAAACTGAAAGTCTATAGAGCTGTGGTGCTGCCAGTTCTATTGTATGCATGTGAAACAAGGACAGTTTACTAACGACAAGCAAAAAGACTGAATCACTTCCATGAACTTTCAAAACAATCTGTCCTGTGGTTATGGAGAAGAAGGGTTTTTAAGTTTTTTTTTCACCATATTTCGGCATGACCGCCATCTTGGTAATGTGACCTGGACCATTCACACAACTTCTGTTCCCCAGGTGTCACAAGGCTACATATATAGAGGATCTTAGATGAGTGTTCATGTATTATTGAATTTATTAAACGAGTTGAGGAAAAGGGATAAAATGTGAGGCTTTGACGAGCATTTTATCCCTTTTCCTCAACGAGTTTAATAAATTCAATAATTCATGAGCACGAATGCAAGATTCTATTTATCATATGACATTTAAAACGCATTTTATTCACGATTGTTTACAAAAATGTCAATATTCCGCCATTAGTAAACGCGATGTCGTTAAGGACGTCGTATATGTAACGCTACTGGACGTTTCTAGCTAATTTGCATATTTAATCCACTAGTGGATTATCGAAAATATTACTTAGAGGATCTTATGAGTGTTCATGTGTTATTGAATTTATTAAACGCGTTGAGGAAAAGGGATAAAATGCGAGGCTTTGCCGAGCATTTTATCTCTTTTCCTCAACGAGTTTAATACATTCAATAATACATGAGCACGAATGCAAGATTCTATTTATCAGATGACGTTTAAAACGCATGATATTCATAATTGTTTATAAAAATATCAATATTCCGCCATTAGTAAACGTAACGTTATGGGGCGTATCTAACTAATTTGCATATTTAATCCACTAGTGGATTACGGAATTTATTACATAGAGGATCTTACACGAGTGGTCATTTCATATGAAATTTATGAAACGAGCCTTCGGCGAGTTTCATAAATTTCATATGAAATGACAACGAGTGTAAGATTCTCTTTATCATATGACTACTTTAAATTGGAATTTATCGCCTTTTAATTTGACAAGTTTTCTACGAAAAATGCATTGTTGACATGGACGTCGTCAAGACGTTTCTTAATCCCGCCAAAGTGTTATTACACGTGTGGTCATACGATTTTTATTACACGACGTTATCCACTGCTTATCAACGACGTCATATGATAAATGGCGTTATTATACTCTTAGACGCGACGTCATATGATAAATAGAGATTATCATATGGCATTTTAATATCATACCCCATATCAGCCCGAGACTCCCATATCAGCCCTCGGGCCTTCGGCCCTCGGGCTGATATGGGAGTCTCGGGCTGATATGGGGTATGATATGAAAAATGCCGTATCATAATCTATTTATCATACATTTCACTTCTAAAAAAAATGTTCAAAATAAATTGTATTAATTACGTTTCCATTGAACAACAAATGCGAAATGCCGCAAAAGAAAGAACGCGCGTGTTCCGAATAGGGTGACGTCAGAGGTATGATAAAGGCTTAGGAGTGCGATAAATGGTTGTGATATGGATTTTTGGGGCATGATAAAGCCCATGCGATATGCCAGCACGTGCAAGCGTGATACGTGCATTGGTGTCACGTTCATACCGCATATTCAAAAACTAAGTATGTTATACTAAATGTATGATAAATGGCGTTATTACACTCTCAGACGCGACGTCATATGATAAAAAATCTTAATGAAATCGGTCCTGTGATTTTAGAGGAAATGTATTTTCAACTGTCAATGGACCTGCAATCCAAGAGACGTTGGAAAAAGCGTCACCGAATGACCTTGACCTTTAGCGTTCATGGGCATTCATTTTTATCTATTCTTATGTCACAGACCACAATATGTTTACGAAAATTGCATTGTTTTACCCCTTTCCCATAATGATTGAAAAGCCTTAGGAACCTTTGCATTAAGTGGGTCAACGTGAACCTAGGGTCATCATTTTTGCAAACTTGGTAGTACTCAGACATACTAAGATTCACGGCAATCATCCTTGTTTTCAATTTGTAAAGTTTTTAGCATATTTGGACATGATCGCTGTCTTGGTCATGTGACTTAGACCATTTGGACAAATCTTTTGTTCCCTCACTTTCAGAAGGATGCATGTAAAATTTAGATAAAATAAGCCCGGTGATTTAGGATGAAATGTATTTTGAATTGCCAACAGACCTGCAATCCAAGCAACTTGGGCCAAGGTCACCAAAAGTACCTTTAGCATTCAAAGACATTTATTTTGTACCTGTTCTCATGTTACAGACCATGTGCTTTTCTTTCAAAAATGCAAAAATGCATTGTAGTACCTTTTAATCATTGAAAAGCATAGCCAACTAAATTTGACATTTGCGTAAAATATGTCAAGGTCAACTTAGGGCATCATGAATTTTTTTGTTGTTGTTGTTGCATATTTGGTTGTACTTAGTCACCTGATGGCTCATACCAAGTTTCAAAACAATTTGCCTGGTGGTTATGGAGAAGAAGATTTGAAAGGACTCACACTATTTGGGTATGACCGCAATCTTGGTCATATGACCTGGACCATTCGAATAAATTTTCCTTCCCCCATTGTCAGATGGCTGCACACATAAAATTTAAAAATAATTGACGAGGATTTTCAAAGAAAATGCATTTTGAAATGTCATTGGACTTGCAATCCAACCAAACTTAGGCCATGGTCATAGAATGACCTTGACATTTAGCATTCTTAGTCATCCGTTTTGTACCTATTCTCATGTCATGAACCGCATTCTTTTCGAAAAGTTCCCCATTGAAAAGCCTAGGGAATCAAAACTGATCTTTGCGTAAAGGAAGCCATGGTCAACCAAGGGCCATCATGCTTGCATACTTGGTAGTACTCAGTCGCCCAATACTACACACCAAGTTTCAAGGCAGTCGGCTTACTGGTTCTGTGAAAGGAGAGCTTTTAAGGTTTCAACCAATTTGAGCAGTCGGCCATCTTGGCCACGTGATCTAGACCATAGATGTAATGTATTTTCTTTAATTCCCTGTTCTTAGGCTGCATATAAAATGTAAATGAAATTGGCCCAGAGGTTTCAGAGAAATGTAATTTGAAATGTCAACGGACCTGCAATCCAAGCGACCCTGGGCCAAGGTAACCAAATGACATTGACCTTTAGCATTTATAGACATCCGTTTTGTACCTAATCTTCTGTGACAAGGACCGTAATATTTTCTTGTACCTTTTTTCTACTGGAAAACCTATGGAACCAAATTTTGCCTTGGCTTTAAATAGGCCAAGGTCAAACTCGGGACATATTTTGTTTGCAAATTCGGTAGTACTCAGTCATCCGATGCTACATACCAAGCTTCAAGAAATCGGCCTATTGGTTCTGGAGAAGAAGATTGCTTATGGTTTTTAACATATTTGGGCATGGCGACCATCTTGGTATTGTGAACTGGACCATTCGAATAAACTTTTGTTCTCCCAATGTCAGAAGGTTGCACATAGAATTTAATTGAAATTGGCTCAGTGGTCTTAGAGAAAATGTAAGTTGAAATGTCAGTTGACCTGCAATCCAACCGAACTTGGGTCAAGGTCACCAAATGTTCTTGGCCATTAGCTTTTATATACATTAATTTTGTGCCTATTCTTTTCTCGAGGACCACAATATTTTTCGAAAAATGAATTGTTTTAAATTTTCCCCATTGAAAGTCTAGGGAACAAACATTGACCTTCGCGTAAAATAGGTCAAGGTCAACATAGAGTCATCGTTTTTGCAATCGAGGTAGTATTCAGCCACCCAATGCTACATGCTAAGTTTTAAGACAATCGGTCAAACGGTTCTGTAGAAGAAGATATTTTAATGTTTTTACCATATTTGGACATGACGGCCATCTTGGTCGTGTGACCTAGATTAAGGCGCGTACGCATGGGGGATACAAAAGCAAAAAGCACCAACCCGTTTTGGGAAAATTATATCAAATTCATGCAGTGTATGTTTCACCAGAAATCAAGTTTACACCCCTAATTTTAGGTCCCGAATCAAGATTTTTATGAAGATTCGCACCCCCATCTTCAATATAATACCTGGAATTCGCACCCCTCTTTTTCGAAGTATGAGCCAGGGGTCATTCCTGCAAACTTTCGTTACCCCGCTGCCAGGAGGCTGCATATGAAATTTAATTGAAATTGGGCAAGTGATTTCAGAGAAGAAGGCTTTTGAAAATGGTTGACGTACGACTAACGGTCGGACAACAGATGCCTATATGCTCCCCCGTAGCCTTTGGTTTAGCGCATCTTATAACAAATGAACTTGCCTATTATATTACATTAGATTCCACCATTATTTTTGTTTGATTTGAGGTTTATGTAGGACATTTTTGAGACGTTGCTTCCAGTTGTGTGGGTTTTGTACCCGACTTTGAGATGAAATGACTTCTCAGGCTCAGTCGCCAATCAATAGGGTTAATATGCATGAACGGTCCGACGCGCCCAATTCTTAGACCTTCTAAGCGATGTACAAGTACTCAAGTTCCGTCGATTTCAGCTCTGCGATATGAAGCCAAAGTAGAAGTAAAACAAAGATCAGGAATCGATACAATTAACTTACTCCACCCATCAAAGACATCAAAGGGAAAGAAACACAAACATTAAGCGACCAGACCATAATGAAAACCTAAACAAAGGAAGGCCACAAGGACAGTCACTTTCCCACAAAATGGCCATATGGCCATCCTAAATAAAAAGACACAAGCGACACACACAGCAAGTAACAAACAACACCATAAATAAACCGCCACAGAAGAACCGCCTTGGAACGGTCAGTGGAATGATTTCCACTGGGGGGCTTAATCGATTTCTCCAAGCCCAGATGAGCGGGGACTGGTTAACATTCAATGGGCTAAGTAAAGGAATGTTCAATTCATAATATATACATTTCCAGTGTAAAGTCTAACGTAAACCTATAGAAAACAATTGCGTTCATACGTCAATGAACGCATCGGACCGCATGATTTTAGTGACGTTAAATGACGTCATTCTAAACCATTGTTCTCTACGGGCGTTGATGACGTCAACGCTGCTCCGCTCTTTGTAGAAAAACAGCGTGTAAATGTTTTTCAGCTTTAAAAGTTTGCCCTACAAGCATTTTTTCGCCCAGTGATGAGAGGCAAATAATGTAAATATAAAAAATAAACTTAATTTTTCTGCTTTTCATGAAAGAATGAACGACAGTGGGTCGCTAGCAAAGTTTACATGAACCCCTTCGGGGTTCATTTACTTTGCACGCGACCCACTGCGTTCATACTTCCATGAACTGCAGAAAAATAAATTTCATTTCTTAATAGGATTACATAAGAGCAAGCCATTTCAGCCTCGTAGCCTAGGAAAATTACTCGGAGTAGTTTATATCTATTTCAACTCAAGAAGCTTTGAGGGGAAAGTGTGTCTTGGGAAGTGGGTGGGGGTTGGGTAAGGGGGGGGATGGATGGCTAGGGATGTCCATGGAGCGCCAAGTGTTCGCTGAGCGCATAGACCGAAGATGATTTTTCGCTTGTCACGGCGCATAACATTTACCATGTTTTCTGTCATATTTGGCGACCGAGGACGTTTTATGTGCATACACATCTGCGTCTATGTAGAATATGAGATTGTAAAATAGCGCATATCTTGTTTCTTTTGTTTGCCGATCGAGGACGTTTTTCGATGATTTGCATACACAGCTGCGTCTATACAGAATTTGAGGAAGTAGAACAGTGCATGGGCGCATAAAAACTCTTTGTTTTACTATGTAAAAAAATCTAAGATTACCACATTTATTATTTGTTTGTTTGATTTGATGTTTAACGTCCCCGTCACCACTTTAAAGGTCCTTTTGGAGACGTTGCTTCCAATTTTGTGGGACTTTTGTTTGTTTGTTTGTTTGTTTGATTTGAGGTTTAACGTCACCGGCAACACTGTAAAGGTCCTTTTGGAGACGTTGCTTCCAATTTTGTGGGACTTTTACCCGACATTGAGATGAAATGACATCTCAAGCCCTGCCGCCAAATAAATCAATAGGGTTTATAATGTTCTATAAAAGGGTTATCCTTTGGAAGCAAGGAATACACCACAAAACAGGAAAATATGAAGTGTACAGGTTTTCTGGGCCAGACTAGCTAGTTTCTGCCAATTAGGCCTCATCAGTGACCCTCAAATATTTTCAAAAATCCACAATGGAATCAATGGTCCCAAAGGACAAGAAAATATAAACTACACTATGAAGCATGGACGGTCCGACTCGCACCGCTTTGCCTGGGCACTCAGATCCTCTAAGCGGTTTACCAGTACTCGTGTGCGGTCGGATTTCAGCACTGCATCATGCAGCCCATTTATTTCCTCACGCCCCGATGGGCGGGGCCGACCACATTTATTATCCCCACGCTTTAGCGTAGGGGAGATTTGTAATCGCTTCCGTCCGTCCGTTATGATATCTCCTTCTAAACCGTTTGTCGGCATCTGTCTAAATTTTGTGTGTTTGGTTGCTTACAAGAGTGGATACTGCAAGAGCACATTTATTTTGGGCCCTGCCCCAAGCAATATAATGCAAGTAAAAGTTTGACCCTGGGTCAGATTGGGGACCAGGGGAGGGGACAAAATGTCAAATCTAAATAAAACCAGTGCTTCAGCTGAAGTGCACGACCTGCCGGATGCTTTTAGCTTTATGAGTGTTACCATATATGGGTATGGCGGCCATTTTGGTCATGTGACCTGGACCTAAAACGGTTCCCCCAATAAGTGCGCCTTATCGTAAGGAGCAAAAATATATCTTATACTTTAGTACTGTATTCTGAATCGTTTGCAGGATAAAATGCATTCTCACTTTTCCAATACAAAAGCATATGTGTCAAAGTTTGACCTAGGCACAAAAAAAGGTCAAGGTCAACCCAGGGTCACCATTTTAGCAATTTATGATGGGCAATTCGTCCCAGATGCTATTTATCAAGTTTCGTGGAAATCTGCCCAGTGGTTCTGGAGAAGACTATTTTTGAAGGGTTTTTACCATATATGGCTTGGCGGCCATTTTGGTCATGTGACCTGGACCTCCATGAGCAAATTTTGGTTTCCCCTATCCCATAGAGGCTCCATATGAAATTTGACTTCAATCGGCCCAACGGTTTCCGAGGAGAAGCAGTTCGAAATTTTTCACATTTTTCGCCTCGGCGAGGCTATTCTAAATGGAATGTAATATTTCGCAAATTCATTGGTTTGATCTCATTGATATCTATCAGTATGCCAAAAATTGTTTAAATATTCCAAGCGGTTAAGTCACTATCACCAATTTTCACAAACAGGTTACGGACGGACGGACTGACAGACAGACCATATATGGCTTGGCGGCCATTTTGGTCATGTCACCTGGACCCCATGAGCACATTTTGGTTTCCCCTATTCCATAGAGGCTCCATATGAAATTTGACTTCAATCGGCCCAACGGTTTCCGATGAGAAGCAGTTCGAAAATTTTCACATTTTTCGCCTCGTCGATGCTATACTAAATGGAATGTAGTATTTCGCAAGTTCATTGGTTAGATCTCATTGATATCTATCAGTATGCCAAAAATTGTTTAAATATTCCAAGCGGTTAAGTCACTATCACCAATTTTCACAAACGGGTTACTGACGGACAGGCAGAGAATGACAGAGTGAGTGAGTGAGTGAGTTTTAGTTTTACGTCCCACCAACAGCTAAGGTCATACGGGGACGGGACCTCGGTTTAAAGACTCATCCGAAAGTCTGGAGAAGCCCGGGATCGATCCTGCGATCCCTGGTTTACAAGGCGAGTAGCGTAACCACTGCACCACGGAGGCTTCTAGAGAATGACAGAATGACACGGTGATTTTAGGGCACTCTTAGAAGATCAACCGACTTCAGTCGGTCGCTTTTTCTGCGGGTCGTGCAATTCGATAACAAAGTTAATTTTATAGATTTTGATGTGAAACTTTGCAGAAGTAATGAGTTATGAAATATGTAAAAAATATTGAACGGGATTTTGGTTGTGACCCCTGGGTCATGCCCCTGTGGTGGATTGTAGGGTTGGGGGTCGGAGAGAGGACGTGTACTTTTGAATATGATGCTATTTTATACTTAACCCTAGTGGAGAAAACGTGGAGATCTGCGGCGGCGTGCCATCGACCGCATTCTAGTATTAAAGTTGAATCACCCGCCTTATAAAGTCTAAGTTTAAATTGCTCGAACCGATTTTAAAAGACGTAAATTTGTACAAGATATGTGGTTTGAGCAACTGAGATTCAAATGTGGATGAATTAACCCATTCTATACTAGTGGACTCTTCCATTGTTATATGTTGGACAAGTCCATTTGATTTTTAAGGGGTGTCGGGTCTATTTTTTATTCTAATTTTTGACGGAAATTTCTGTTAGCAAATAGTGCAGGCCCTGATCAGACGCCGCGTTCTGCGGCGTCTGATCTGGGCCTGCACTGTTTGCAAAGGTACCCCTTTAGGGGTTTTCCGCATACAATGGGTTAAGGAAATCTTTTGTGTTTGTTCGAGTTTTACGTCTCACCAACCGCTAAGGTGATACGGAGTCGAGACTGCGGTATGAAGACTCATCCTAAAGTCTGGGTAGGCCAGGATCGAACCTACGACCCCTGGTCTATGAGGCGAATAGCATTAATACTGCTCCACAAATTCTATTATTATCTTCTAAAAATAAAAGTAAGAATATATCATGTTAAAGAGACCGTGCAATAGACGCCGCTCTAAATAGAAGGTTTTCCTTCGGAAGCAAGGAATACACAACAGAACCGGACAATATGGAGTGTAAATGTTTTCTGGGCCAGACTAGCTAGTTTCGTCCAATCTAGCCTCATCATAACCCTCATATAATTTCAAAATTCAACAATGCAATCAATGATCCTTAAAGGAAAAGAAAATATAAACTACACTGTAACCCTAAACCCCATACATATAACCCTACACTAACCCTAAACCCCACTTTATGTATAGAGAAAACTGCGGTTTACATTATTTTACTTATTTCTGCTTCAAAACATAGGTTCTGGGTACTCGTTAGAACAGCCTCAATGAGGCGGTTCTAACGAGCACCCACAATCTATGTTTGGAGTACAAATAAGAAAATATTATAACTTGTTAACAGAAAAGACATCGGCTTTGTCCAACACCATAGTGTAGTTTATATTTTCTTGTCCTTTGGGATCATTGATTGCATTGTGGAATTTTGAAAATATATGAGGGTCACTGATGAGGCCTAATTGGCCGAAACTAGCTAGTCTGGCCCAGAAAACATGTACACTCCATATGTCCAGTTCTGTAGTGTATTCCTTGACTCCAAAGGATAACCCTTTCTAGAACATTTGACGTCACTACAGCTGGTGTCTGGGAATGTATGGCGGCCGTAAAACGTCTCCCTGCCCTACATCGTAGTGTAGTTTATATTTTCTTGTCCTTTGGGATCATTGATTGCATTGTGGAATTTTGAAAATATATTAGGGTCACTGATGAGGCCTAATCGACCGAAACTAGCTAGTCTGGCCCAGAAAACATGTACACTCCATATTTCAAGTTCTGTAGTGTATTCCTTGCTTCCAAAGGATAACCCTTTTTTAGAACATATTTGGAGATGTGAAAGAACCAACTGTCACACGGATCTGTTATCGTAATGTTGTGTGTACTCATTAGAATCGCCTCATTGAGTATAGGCAATATAACTTTTCAAGAATCTGACTTTCTCTTCCTTCGGATATAATCTTGCTCCATGGATGTGAGGAGTGGATAGAACAAGAGCTGTCATCAGACAGCATAGCTCGCCTTGGACAGTGTCTTTGAGGCCATGGGTATAGGTAGGTGTATTGCCCAATAAAACTTTGAACATATTTGTCAAAATACGACCCAAATCAATCCCATAGGCCGCCGTGTTTCCGCAAACATGGCGGAAAAATTCACCATATTTGCATTATTTACTGATTCCCAGCTTGCACATTATCAATATTGAAAGGTCAGGGGGGTCTGGTTACCTGTTTTCCCAACACTGATAATATTCAGACTAGGAACCAGCAGGTAATGCAAATAAGGTGAATAGGGTCGGTAGGTCGATTAAATTTTTTATCTATTTTATTTTTTTTTTTTATTTATTTATTTTTTTTTTTGTCAACTTTTCATTTGATGGAAAAAGAGCAAATTTTTTTTAATTGGGCTTAATTCCAGCCATATTACAAGAAAACGTACAAATAATGAGGTTTAGAGCATCAAGGAAGCAAACGAACATAATTTTAAGTATAAGTTTTGCTTTTTGACAGTTTTATGATATTTTATCAAAAGTGCTAGAAAATATTAATGTCGGTAGGTAAGATAATATCTTTATTTTTTTCTGGATGGCCATAAAAATTGCAGGATCTGCACAAAAAGTCAGCATTACGAAAACACGCCTATACTAATGCATTGTAAATTTTACCGCTGAAAATCGAAAATTTTAAGATGAAAAATTGTGATTTTTTTCTTATTTCTGCTCAAAATATAGATTGTGGGTACACGTTAGAACCGCCTCATCGAGGCGGTTCTAACGAGTACCAACACTCTATATTTTAGAGCAGAAATAAGAAAATTAAGGTTCACCCCTGCAAAACCCCAGTTTTACTGTATAAAAGTGGGGTTCAAGGGGGTCAAAATTATATAGAAGTGTTTTCGTGATGGGGTCGGTCGGGTTAACAGAAACACAGCTATTTTTAGACCTAAAATGAGCTCTAAAGACCTTTAACGATATAAAAAGTCCGTGAGAGTGAGTGAGTGTTTTTAGTTTTACGTCCCACCAACAGCTAAGGTCATACGGAGACGGGACCTCGGTTTAAAGACTCATCCGAAAGTCTGGAGAAGCCCGGGATCGATCCTGCGATCCCTGGTTTACAAGTCGAGTAGCGTAACCACTACACCATGGAGGCTTCTAATTTAAGTCCGTGACATTGACCTTGAGATCATGGGCATGGTCGGGGAATGGCTGAATAAAACTTTGGACATATATCTTATCTTTATACCAAATATGAGTCCATTAAATGCTATGAAAAATATGAGCTCTCAAAAACTTTTACAAAAAAAAATTCTGAGTCGATCTTGACTTTGAAGTCATGGTTGAGGGTATTTCTGAATAAAAATTTGGAATTAATATAATCATTCCAAATTTTAACTGAATCCATCACATGGTTTGGAAAACATGGCCTGTTGAACAAACTCAAATAAAAATTATATGTCCATGGCCTTGAGGTCTTAGGAATGGGTGGGGGGTTATCTGAATAAAACTTTGGACCTGCATGTATCTACCATCATATCATTCATAAACAAAATCCATCATATGGTTCAGAAAATAGGAGCTGTTGAAAAACTTTAACATTTCTAAGCCATGACCTTAACCTTGAGGCCATATACATGGTCGGGGGTATTGCTGAATGAAACTTTGAACCTATATCTATCATTGTAGCAAACATGAAGCAAATCCAACATATGGTATCGAAAATATGCCCCCATTAAACTAGAAACGTGTCAATACGATATGGATGCCCCCCCCCCCCCCCCCCAGGGGCCTACCTCACTTCGAAAAGATTATTCTGCAACAACAGCTGTCATCAGACAGATTAACTAGCCTGAAAAAGTGTCATTAATGTCATTGGCATAGCTGGGGGTATTGCCGATTAAACTGTTAAAAATAACTATAATAATATCAAATATGAACTCAAGCCATCAAATTGTTTAGAAACTATGAGTTCTTAAAACTTTAACATTAAAATTTTCTAAGTCTTCAACCTTGATCTTGAGATCATAAGGCAAGGGCGGGGGTATGACTGAATGAAACTTTTTGACATGTGTCTATCATGATTCCAAATACGAAGCATATCCATTATATGGTTTGGAAAACATGAGCTCTAAATGCATTTAGCATAAAAAAGTTCTAAGTATGTGGCCTTGACCTTGAGGTCAGGGGCAGGTATATGGCTGAATTAACCTTTGGGCATGTAACTATCATCATACCAAATATGAATCAAATCCATTACATGGTTTGGAAAATATCAGATCTTAACATACTGTAAATTTAAAAACTTAAATGTCTGTGACCTTCACCTTGAGGGTCATGTAATGGGTGGGGTATTTTTTAATATCACTTTGGACCTGTACCTATCTTGCCAAATATAAACTCCATCCATCGTATAGTTTGGCAAATATGAAGTATTAAATTAACATTAAACGTCTGTGACCTTGATCTTGAGGTCTTAGGTATGGGTGGGAGATATTGCCCAATGATCGTTGGACCTGTATCTATTACCACAGCAAATTTAAACTTAAACCATCAAATGGTTTGGAAACTATGAGCTCTTCAATACTTATAAACCTAAAAAATTCTAAGTGGGTGACCTTGACCTTGAGGTAATGGGCATGGGCGGGAGTAATCCTCTCGATGAGGCGATTCTAATGAGTACACACTACATTTGCAATATAAAAGAAAACTCCCGAAATTATCCTTTTCCGTATTTGGAGAAACAAAAAGTTTCGACTAATCCGTAGTAAACGAGCCATCGGAGTTCGAGCCATTGAAATAAAACGCTTAAAGGTTGCCTTTGGACACAAAGAACACGGAGACTCGGTTTTATTGTTAGTTTGTTTGATTTGAGGTTAACGTCCCTGTCAACACTGTAAAGGTCATTTTGGAGACGTTGCTTCCAATTTGTGGGACTTTTACCCGACATTGAGATAAAATGACATCTCAAGCCCTGTCGCCCAATGAAACCAATAGGGTTTATTAGCATGGACGGTCCGCCTCACACCGCGGTTCCTGGACAGGCTTAGATCCTCTAAGCGGTTTACCAGTACTAGTGTGCGGGCCGGATTCAGCTCTGTGTGGAAGCATCATGCAGCCCATATATTTCTTCAAGCCCCTATGGTCGGTTTTATTGAGTCTCTTCGTACGTAGCAATATAGTTTGCAGGGCTAAATACGCCTCCTAGCACCGGCTTAAGCGATATTTGATTTACAAAGCAACCAGAATATTGATCATTGATCCCAAAGGAAAACAAATGTAATCTGCACCATGATGAAGCACGGGGGAGACTTTTTACGGCCGCCACACGGCACTTAACATCAGCTGCAGTGACGTAAAATAAAAAGCTACAATGTTGCCTTTGGAAACAAAGAACACATAAAAGAACAAAAATCGGAGACCCTGATTTATTGAGTCTCTTCATACATAGCAATATAGTTTGAAAGGCTGCATACGCCTCGTAGCCCCGGCTTAAGGTCAAGAATACGTAAGTGACGTCGCCGCCAAATTTTACGCGCGTTGACCGGCAACGTCATTGGATACCAAACAAACGGCCTCATTGAAAACCTCATTATTCTCCCTTGCTATGTCGACCGGCAACGTCATTGGATACCAAACAAACGTCCTCATTGAAAACCTCATTATTCTCCCTTGCCATGTCGATTAAATGATAAAAATCTTCACTCGCGATGCAGTATTTTATTTATTTAGTTAGTTAGTTTATTTATTTATGTGCCGTATAACAATACACAATTCACAACGGCAAGCCATTTACTGCAAACTTTCAAATAAATTAGCCTAGATAAAACGTTAACAGTCATGAGAAAATGTAAAAAAATACGAACATTTAGAGACAACTGAGATTAGTCCTGCTGTCTATTCATAGTCTTCACTGTACCTCGGACCCATCAATTGATGGGTCCGAGACTGGACCAAATAATTCTGTTCCTAATACGCGGGTCGTTTTTCATAACTTTATCAAATCCACTGAAATGTATAAGTCAAGAAACGCTACCTATTACAAGGTGAAGTGAGGTATGCGGTGATCTGACGCTTTTTCAGCGTGTTAGAATCGAAATAGATCAGCTCTACTTTGTGATTTGTTGAGTAATAAATCACAGTTTGTCGGTCAGTTGTAAGTAGACAAATCACGCGCGCTACGCGCTCGTGATTTGTCTACTTTACAACTGACCTCCAAACTGTGATTTATTACTCAACAAATCACAATTAGAACTGATCTATTTCTTAATTTTCATGCATACGTAGAAAATCTCTCATAGCCACACAGAATATATGTCTGTGGAACTATAAACGTGAAAATAGCTTTTTTTTTCTTCGAGTTTAAACACGAAAAAAATGCCTCAATTGACGTCTAAAGGGGCTGTTGACATATTTGCTAAAGCATGATGATTTGAAAATTATGAGATGGTTGCTCTTTATTTTAGGATAAAGCTTAAAGAAAAGTTGACGGTGCACTTCTGAAACGTCGCTTACAAATTACGTCGAAATGCGCCCAAATTATACATACCCTATACATCTTTACTCTGCTATAGCTCATAAACCAACCTGGTAGTCAAGGACTTTTTTCATCTCATTATAATCAACAATAAATACGACACAAAATATCACCTTTTAGAAAAATTCTATGGGCCAGTTTATTTTCTATAGGCCAAAAAGATTGAAATTAGGCAAATTTTTGTCTGATTCCCGTTGCTGATTTGAGTCTTTATGCGACCATGGCGCCTAAACAAACATGGTAACATACCATTTTTATTGCATACTCGGTGCAGAATGTTGAGACGTACTCACATGCAAAATTTAAAAAAAATTCTATGGGAGAGCTCATTTACGTTTTCTTGACCTTAAGCGAGTTTCGATTTTCAAAGTAACCAGAATGGGCTTATTGATCCCAAAGGAAAAGAAAATGTAATCTGCAAAATAATGAAGCACGGGGAGACTTTTTACGGCCGCAACGCGGCACTTAACATCAGCTGCAGTGAGGTGAAATAAAAAGCTAAAATATTGCCTTTGGAAACAAAGAACACATAAAATAACAAAAATCGGAGACTCTGATTTACTGAGTCTCTTCATACATAGCAATATTATTTGCAAAGTAGAAGTAAAACAAAGATCAGGAATTGATACAATTAACTTACTCCATCCATAAAAGACACCAAAGGGAAAGAAATACAAACATTAAGCGACCAGACCATAATGGAAACCTAAACAAAGGAAGGCCATATGGACAGTTACTTTCCCACAAAATGGCCATATGGCCATCCAAAATTAAAAGACACAAGTGATACACACAGTAAGTAACAAACAACAACATAAATAAATCGCCACAGAAGAGCCGCCTTGGAACGGTCAGTGGAAGATTTCCACTGGGGGGCTTAAATCGATTTTACGTGGCCACAATCCTCGCCCTTACTTCCGTCGCGATTTAGACAAAAAATTTTGTTCAGTCCGCATGAAGGCCTCCTAACTCATCAGTGCAACATCTCCGTGAACACAGAAATCAAAGAACCACAGAGGTGAGACAACGGTGAGGACTCGACAGCAAGAAACCACTGAAATGCTGGAGCAAAATAAAACCAACAGTTAGACTCCGATGAGCCCGACCAGGCTGCATACGCCTCCTAGGCCCGGCTTAAACGATATTCGATTTTCAAAGTAACGAGAACGCGCGCATTGATCCCAAAGGAAAAAAAATGTAATCTGCACTATGATGAAGCGCGGGGAGACTTTTTACGGCCGCCACACGACACTTAACATCAGCTGCAGTGAAGTAAAACAAAAAGCTAAAAGGTTGTCATTTGAAACAAAGAACACATAAAAGAACAAAAATCGGAGACTCTGATATACTGAGTCTCTTCATACATAGCAATATAATTTGCAAGGCTGCATACGCCTCCTAGCCCGGCTTAAACGATATTCGATTTTCAAAGTAACCAGAATGGGCGCATTGATCCCAAAGAAAAAACAAGGTAATATGCACTATGACGGGGAGACTTTTTACGGCCGCCACACGGCACTTAACATCAGCTGCAGTGAAGTAAAATAAAAAGCTATAAAGCCATGGGAAACAAAGAACACATAAAAGAACGAAAATCGGAGACTGATTTATTGAGTCTCTTCATACACAGCAATATAATTTGCAAGGCTGCATACGCCTCCTAGCCCGGCTTAAACGATATTCGATTTTCAAAGTAACTGAAGTTCTACTGTATTTGGTTCCCACCTCGGACCAAATGGGTCCGGTTTTGCACATACCATTTGAAGGTTTATGTGTTCCGGGTCGAGTATAATTAAAACGACAGACTAAACAATTAAATTGAAAATAAATATGCAAAACAACCGGCAAGTCCGGAACCCGGGAAGGGACATGCAATTTTTTTAAATTGTTTTGCGAACAAGATAATAACTTGTGCGCACAAGATATTATCTTGTGCGCACAAGATACTATCTTGTACTCACAAGATATGTTGTGCGAACAAGATAATAAGTTGTGCGCACAATATTTTATCTATGTTGTGCAAACACGTTAATATCTTGTGCGAACAAGATATAGTAAATACATGGTTAGTGTCTTTAATAATAAAATATAATCGGTGAGCCTTAGAAAGTTTTATAGGGGCTCGCTAAAGCTCGCCCCTATAAAATTGTCTAAGGCTCACCGATTATATTTTATTATTAAAGACACTAACCATGTATTTTGTCTAAACCGCAATTCAAAACAGTCAAGGGGTTTTGCAATAATTAAGCAAATTTAAGTAAAAAAAAGACAGCAGACAGTGTGACATGTTAACCGACATTCAGTGCCATGGCGCGCACACGTGGTATAACGTGACGTCAACGAGTGCGAAGTTCCTTACGTCATCGTGCCACAAAGACGTAGGAAACAACATGGCCGCTCGAATAAAAGTTTCTCAGCGCTTTACCTTCTGTATGAAAATCTGCAAATAAATAGTTTATTTTTGCTTTAGAAATTATTTTCGAGGTCGAGACGCAACTGCAGTGGCAGTGCGCAGTTATTCCAGCCAGGAAAGGCCGATAAGGTAAGAATTTAGCTGAAATTTCTGAAAATCGGTTCAAATAAATATTGCAAAGATTTTAACTTGCAGTTTCGTTGTTTTCCCATGTATAATAGGTTGCATGTTATTGTTTACACTTGTAAATTAGTGACCTGAAAAGTAGGTCCGGTCTATAAACGGTCACTAGACGTATTATAGGTCAGTAGAAGGTATTATAGGTCACTACCGATTATAGCGTGCAGTTATTCGACCCGCTTTATTAGGGTACTAGAATGCCTGATTGCGGTATAAATTATCTTGTGCGCACAAGATAATAAATTGTGCGCGCAAGATATCATGTTGTTTGCACATTTGCACACAAGATATTATCTTGTTCGCACAACATTTTAAAATATTTTTAATGTCCCTTCCAGAGTTCCGTTGATAAAAGCAAAGCCCAGCAAATGTTCTATTAAAGGATATTCCCTGTATATGAAACACAGGGGTTTGAATCATGAAAAAATAAATGAAAAAAAAAAAATGTTTTTTTTTTTTGTTTTTTTTTTGGGGGGGGGGGGGGTGGTGGTGGCGGGGGGTACTATATTAGAGACAAGGGGGGAAACTTCGGCTCATTTTTTTTGTTGGGGGGGGGGGGGGGGTTACCTCATTTTACCCAGTGCATCTTTTTCGCATATGCAGTTTTTCACCTGCTTATTATGAATTATACAAGTTAAATAAGTCCACTTTGCAACAATAATCCGCCTCTGTCTGCCACTTGCAGGAAGCATATTTTTCTCATATGGATTGACTCAGCAACTCAAAATTCGGCATAAACGTGTGCCAAAGTTTTTCAGGTTTTCATCCATCACAGGCGAGCTAGTGTTAGGGAGGGACCTTTTTTCGCTTTCTCCCGTTGTCTTTCATTTAACTTTGGCCATTTCGCATCCAAAAAGATGTATTCGCAGCTCTAAATTTAGATTTTGCTACTTTTGCTTCGCTTTCCGCAGTGTTCTGTAAATGATGGGCGCTTGCAATGATCGTCGTGTTTATAAAGCGGGACGTGCAGGACAGATATAATCCGGTTTCATTGGGCGACAGGGCTTGAGAAGTCATTTTATCTCAATGTCGGATATTGGAAGCAACGTCCCCAAAATGACCTTTACGGTGTTGACGGGGACATTAAACCTCGAATCAAACAAACCTTCCAATTAGCCGCTGTAACTTTTTTGACACATGCGCAGAAAAAGACATAAAATTGTTTACTAAAAAGCAGAAGACGGCCTTTGATCTGATAATAAAAAAAAAACAACAAAAACACACAAAAAAAAAAAAAAAAAAAAAAAAAACAAGACACAACTTTATGTCCAGGTTGGGACAGGCACAACCAAAGTTATCGAAGAGATTGCTAGAGTGCTCCGCATTGAAGGGAAATGTTTGTCAGTTTTTTGCACAACGGGTATCGTATAAAATCTATGTGATTTTCGTCACCTTGTGTTTAAACGCTCGTTCTTGCATAAATACCTATGCGCATGGCTGTTTGAAGCTATTGTCAAATGGACCGAAAGCCGTGCTCAAACAGCAAAAACCATGTTCAAATCATGAAATTCGCGTGCCGTTTGAACATGGATTTTGAGCTTTTGATATCACAAGACGGGCCTTGCTTTGTTTACGTTACGTTGAGCGACGTAACGTTATCGCCCTGAACGTAGCGTTTTAGGGTTCTTTGATGACGTCAGAGGGATACTGCATAACAACGTCATTGTAAACAACATTCTGAAATGGCCGCCATTTTGGTTTTCCTGTCGCATTTGAAGAGTTTATATGGAATTTATATGGAGCTTTTGGGCGTTTTCGTCATAATTTGCGGTCGGATTCGTAAGTTATGCAAGAACAACGATCACCCATGGTTATTTCATTGCATTAACATTTGCCGGATCCCTCGGAAGATATTTGAACATTCGGCCTGGCGGCCTCATGTTCAAACAGCTTCTTCGGGACCCGGCGAATGTTAATGCATGAAAAACCATGGTTGATCCCTATATTCCAGGTTCACGGCAACGGTTAGCTAAGCAAAAATAATGTGCAGCAGTGTTAAGCCAAATGGTTTAGAATATGAGTTCAAAGAGATACGGCTAGAAATAACTTGAAATTGTTTTACAAATTTGGATTCATAGTGGTTGGAATGACTGACGACTTTAAACGTGTGTTCTAATGTTGTTACCTTAATAACAATGTCTGTTTTGGTGCCAATAGGCCTGTAGGAGTTCTCCTTCTTTTTTATGCCCCAACTTCGAAGAAGTTGATGGGGCATATTGGTTCTGTCTTGTCCGTCTGTCTGTCTGTCTGTCTGTCTGTCTGTCTGTCCGTTTCGCTTTCACCCTGCAGGAAACTCAAGAATGGTTTGAGCTAGGCTCAGTTTGGGTGTAAATGACCTGATTAACGTTTGATGAAATTCCGACAATATTTAACGGAGTAATGCCCCTTTTCGGACTTATGCATTGCGGCTATGGGGAAACCTTGTGAACGCAAGAACTGGTTGAGCTAGGATCTCGAAATTTCATATATGGAATGTTCATGAAAAATAAGCGGACACGTATTTTATTTATTTTTTTCGCCGGACTTGTCTTTGCAGAGTTACACCCCTTTTCGGACTTATGCATTGTGGCTATGGGGAAACCTTGTGAGCAAGATATCTGGAGTACAACTCGAGTTAGGCTCATGATATTTAGTAAACAGTTTGGGTCTAAGGTGTAGATGACCTGATTAACTTTTGGCGAAATTCCGAAAATATTTAACGGAGTAACCCCCCTTTTCGGACTTATGCATTGCGGCTATGGGGAAATCTTGTGAACAAAATATCTGAAGAACCGCTTGAGCTAGGCTCATGATATTTAGTAGAGAGTTTGGGTCTAATGTGTAGATGACCTGATTAACTTTTGATGAAATTCAGAAAATATTTAATGGAGTAACGCCCCTTTTCCGACTTATGCATTGTGGCAATGGGGAAACCTTGTGAGCAAAATAGTTGGAGAACTGCTTCAGCTAGGCTCGTGATATTTAGTAAACAGTTTGGGTCTAAGATATAGATGACCTGATTAACTTTTGATTAAATTCCAAAAATATTTAATGGAGTTACGCTCTTTTTCGGACTTACGCATTGTGGCTATGGGGAAACCTTGTGAGCAAAATATATGGAGAACTGCTTAAACTAGGCTCATGATATTTAGTAGACTCTTTGGGTCTAAGTGTAGATGACCTGGTTAACTTTTGACGAAATTCCGAAAAACATTTAACGTAGTTATGCCCCTTTTCGGACTAGTGCATTGTGGCATTAGGGAAACCTTGTGAACAAAATATCTGGAGAACCACTCGAGCTTGGCTCATGAAATTTGGTATACAGTTTGAGTCTAAGGTGAAGATAACCTGACTAACTTTTGACGAAATTCCGACTATATATAACAAAGTTATGTCCCTTTTCGGACAAAACATCATGGCTATAGGGTAACCTTGTGAACAAAATATCTAGAGCAATGCTTGAGCTAGGCTCATGATGTTTGGCATACATTTTGGGTCTAGGGTATAGATGACCTGATTACCTTTTGACAAAATTCCTAAAATATTCAATGGAGTTATGCCATTAACTTTAGATCAAATTTTGTAAATATTTGACAGCTTTATTTGACTTATGCATAATGGCTATAGAGAAACCTTGTGAACAAAATATCTGGAGAACCACTTGAGCTAGGCTCATGATATTTGGCATACAGTTTGGGTCTAATATGTTGATGACCTGATTAACTTTTGACGTAATTCTGGAAATATTTAACTAGAGTTATGCATTCACGTGGCTATAGGGAACCTTGTGAACAAAATATCTGGAGAACCGCTTGAGCTAGGCTCATGATGTTTGGCGTACAGTTTGAGTCTAATGTGTAGATGACCTTATTAACTTTTGACCAAATTCTGAAAAACTTTAACGGAGTTATGCGCCTTTTCCAACTTAAGCATTGTGGCTATGGGGAAACCTTGTGAACAAAATATCTGGATAACCGCTTGAGCTAGCCACATGATATTTGGCAAACAGTTTGGGTCTAATAGGTAGATGACCTGATTAACTTTTGACGAAATTCCGAAAATATTTTATGGAGTTATGCCCCTTTATGGACGTATGCATTGTGGCTATAGGGAAACCTTGTGAATAAAATATCTGGAGAACTGCTTGAGCTATGCTCATGATATTTGGCATACAGTTTGAGTCTACTGTGTAGATGACCTGATTAACATTTGACGATAGGGAAACTTGTGAACAAAATATCACCAGAACCACATGAGCTAGGCTAACATGTAAAGGACCTGATTAACTTTTGATTATATTCTGTGACTATATGACAGGTTTATTTTGAATGCAAATGATCATGAGGTACTGTTTACTGTCCCATTTAGGGACAAGCAAATGGTTGGGGGCAAAGTGTTTCACAAACACAATTTCTAGTTTTCTTTGTAATAAGTTGAAACCAAGGAAAAAGCATTTCAACATGGGAAAAAGCGTTTCAACATGTATTTTGTCTAATGTTTGCAGTTCTCTCTCTCTCTCTCTCTCTCTCTCTCTCTCTCTCTCTCTCTCTCTCTCTCAGATATTTGGAAGAAATGTGTGGAGGTCTTAATATTAAGGAGAGGGGCATGGAAATATTGTGTACTGTTTATCATTACAGAGGTAGAGAGAACGGTGTACAGACCTAAACTGCACCAACCTGGCCCAAGAATTATAAAACTTTTTTTTTCATGCTCAACTGATAGGGTATGAAATTTATCCGGCTAATAAATAAAAAAAAATGCAATGTAAACACATAGAAAACAATGTAGATCGAGTCACATGATTTTCAGTGACGTCAATTGGCGTCATTTTAAACCATGGTTCCCTACGGGCGTTGGTGAGGTCAACGCTGTTCCTCTCTTTGTAGAAAAACGGCGTGTAAATGTTTTTCAGTTTAAAAAGTTTGCCCTATAAGCATTTTTTTCGCCTCTTGATAAGGGGCAAAGAATGTAATTATAAACAAAAATAAACTTAATTTTTCTGCTTTTCATGGAAGTATGAACGACAGCGAGTCGCTAGCAAAGTTTACATGAACCCCTTTGGGATTCACTTACTTTGCACGCAACCCACTGCGTTCGTACTACCATGAACATTAGAAAAATAAATTTCATTTCTTAAGTGTTTGTTTTCTTTGCCTCATACTGCTGCCTCACTCTAGGGTCTATATGCTATCTCAATACGCCAATCACTGCAAAACACCCACAATGAGCTGGAGGTCATTTTGTTTTCAAAACCGTCCTCTGTAGCATGTTTTGTTATCCATGCGATTAGTGGAGCACCCTGTCAGTTTCTCCTTAACTGTACATTTTTAACAGTCAAAATGGCATGTCCTTATCAAATTTAAATGAAATTGACATTCAATTTGTCATCAAACTGCTGTCAAGTGTCAAGAAAAGCAGGTCATGAAATGTACATGCACTGGTTTTTATTTTATGTGTAGCACTTTACACGTAAACGGATGCTTAAGACACAAACTTTAGCGGCTCACTGGAAAAATGATGACGATTTTCTTCAGGAGGTATGGATATTAAAAGACTAACGTTGCTGTGTAACATTTGTGTGAATGTGCTTTAACGCTTATTAATTTCTGTATATTTGTGCAGTCTTTGCAGTCACAACGCATTCTTTAAAGTTTTCGGCCCCGCACATCGGGGCTTAAAGAAATAGATGGGCTGCGTGACGCTTCCAAGCAGAGCTGAGACCAACCACACGCGAGTACTGGTAAACCGCTCAGAGAATCTATGTCTGCCCAGGCAAAGCGGTGCGAGTCAGACGGTTCAAGCTTGTTAACCCTTTTGGTTGCATTGGGCGGCAGGGCTTGAGATGTCAGTTAATCTCAATGTCGAGTAAAAGTCCCACAAAATGGAAACAACGTCTCCAAAATGACCTGTTGATGGGCACTTTAAACATCAAACCATACAAATAAATTCTTTAATGTTTTTGGGAGAGAAAAATAATTAATGTTGCGGTTGTGACTTCGGGCTCGTTTTCAGTGAATTAAAGTCTCATTCTCGACAAAATCCCACATGATACTTAACTGAACTTAAAACTTGCTTGAGGAGTCCTTGTTTCGGCCTCAACCCCATCATACATTCTATTATTCAGTTCTTATCTGAGCAGGAAAATTGCATGAACTGTTAGTATTATATATAGCCTGGTCAAGAAACACTAAGATTGGAATGCTTATCAGGGGTGTTTTCTTTGTTCTTTTTTTTTTTTTTTTTTTTTTTGTTTTGTTTTCTACCATATCCGAGAATATCTTATTAGTCGAAAATCCTAAAATTGCTTAATTTTGAACAATAGTGTGCGCAGCAGAAACAGTGAAGACCTTTATCAGACACTTAAAGTCTAATCTGCGTCTCCAGTGTTTGTCTAGGCTTCTCTGTCAAAAATTAGATCGTTGCCTTTATCTAAGCATCGTAATCATTTCAGACGCGTTGCGAAAAAAAAAGGTTATGTATACCATCGACGGTTAGCAAAGGCTCTGGTCGGACTGTGCATCTGCGCAGTCCGACAAACGCCTTCGTTTACCGCATGCAGCTTCTTTTGACTAAAATCATTTGTGCTCCCTTTATCATATGACGTCGTGTCTGAGAGTGTTATAACGCCATTTATTTCATTTCTAACAATGAATTACCTATTTTTCTTGGTGAAAGAAAACCCGATAATCGTTTGACAGTGAAGTATTTCATTTCTTTGTTTCGAACGTTTTAACGTCATAATTGCTAGGCGACGTTGCTGGCGCCGTTGGTAACAACAATAACAATAATCCGTCGTTTGGCGGAAAATCTGATACAATCATAGAAATCAGACCTCAATTTTCGCGTTCCTTTGGCGTTTTTGAGAAGAGACCTTAAACACGAAGATAACGTATTATTTTCTTGAAAATACAGTCCTAATTTTATGACATTTGTGTACCTGTATTTCAAGGACAGGTTTTTTTTTTTTTGCATTGAAACGAAAACAAGATGGCGACTGATTTTCAAACTAAACCACGCCTCCTGAAATCCATACCCTGACTGGAACTATTTTGTTTGGAAATCAGAATGGTTGAATTGAAAATTCAAATTCAAAACATGAATGGAAATGATTGATTACGGAGAAATAATTCACTCGTGTTCGCTATCGCTCACTCGTTTTTTACTCGGAAGCCTTAGAACACGTGTGAATTATTTCGACGTAATCAATCAAAAAAAAAAAAAAAAAAAAAAACAAACAAATAAACTCTATGTAATATTTGCTATAATAAACTAGTGGATTAAATATGCAAATTAGCTAAATACGTCCCGTAACGTTAAATGTACGACGTCTTTAACGACGTCGCGTTTACTAACGGGGGAATAGTGGCATTTTTTTTGTAAACAATCGTGGATAAAATGAGTTTTAAATGGCATATGATAAATAGAATCTTGCATTCGTGCTCATGTATTATTGAACTTATTGATTGAACTCGTTGAGGAAAAGGAATAAAATGCTCGCAAAGCCTCGCATTTTATCCCTTTTCCTCAACTCGTTTAATAAATTCAATAATACATGAACACTCATGTAAGATCATCTATGTCATACTTACATGGCTAATCTCGTTTGTTTGTTTGTTTGTTTGTTTGATTTGAGGTTTGGCGTCCCCGTCAACACTGTATAGCTAATTTTGGAGACGTTGTTTCCAATTTTGTGTGACTTTTATCCGACATTACGGTATCGAGATGAACTTCTAGATCCTATTAAGAGGCCTTTCGCTTTGGCAATCGGTGACAATTTCATTCTGATGAAAGATACTGCGCGCCCCCAATACTGCTAGAGTGTGCACGGATTAACTTAATCGTGAGACTGTTGAAGTAATGGACTGGCCAGCACGTTCTCGGTCTGACTTAAACCCAATAGAACATATGTGGGACATTCTTTACAGACGTTTCTTGCACACCAGACAATGAAATCAGTGATTTTACCCTCGGATAGAAATTTATGTTCTGACCCTGGTGTTCCGACCCAGGCAACTAACATAAATGCGCTTCAATTCTATTCAAGTGCATAACTACTTCCGCACTACTTTTGTTTTGTAAACAATATACATCAATGTACATGTGCGAGCTGTCAAAACTAACCGGCCAAAGCACAAAAAAAAAAAAAAAATAGAAATAAAAAAAATCAATAAGAATGCTAAATGTTTGACTCCAAAGGACACTGAAGACAGGATTTTGTATAAAATCTTAAAAACTGTCTGTAGCTCTGCTATTTGCTACAAAATAAAAAGGAAATGTTTGGGAGGTGTTGTGCAAGGAAAATAATCCAATATAGGGCTATGTTGTAGATGGGCGTTTCCAACCCCCGGGATGACCGTGCTGAGCGGAACCTCGGCGTAGCCTCGGTTCCAGTCAGCACGGTCATCCCTCGGGTTGGAAACGCCCATATAACAACAAAACCCCATATAAGATTCTTATAATCTCACAGGGCGATCATCCTTCAGTGACTATTCAAGAACTCACAAACATCCTTAGACATCAGTGGGAAACACTAGCTTTACAAACTGTTCAAAATTTGGTTCGTAAGTTGCCTCGGTGATGCCAGGAGTGTTGTGCTGCTCGAGGTGGTCAAACACATTACTGACAGGAAAAAGTGACTGATTTGCGCATGTCTATGACATTAGAAATAATCTCACGTTCTCAACCAATAATGCAAACTCTTCCTTAACAGGTTACAGGCCGTGATTTTTGAATTGCCTTTAACATGTTGCAGATAAGATTATTCATCTTGCCGAATCGATGTTTCATCATCATTATCCAACATCTTTATACCAAGAGGAAATATGTGTTTGCTTCTTTAATTGTTTTGAGAAGTATTACACTGTATTCTAACACTGGTCGCCTATATAGCCAGTGGATAAATCTGGTGATACATTGAGTGATAAATCACTGGGCGGAAGAGTGCGTCACGATGAGCCGCCTTTTTTGGAGTTTTATGACGTCATTCATTGTTACTTTGACGTTGGATTGTGTAACGTCGTTTTCTTGTATCAGAAATGTTATGAAAACAGGTAATCAGATGTGATACAGTCAGTTATATTGGCGTCATAGCTCCACACAACGGTGGAAGGTAGGGAGAATCTGAAGGAATCAATAGCATTCTCATCGACTTTTAGTGTGTTAGAACCGAAACAGATCAGCTCTAGTGTCGTGATTTATTGAGTGATATATCACAGCTTTTCGGTCAGTTGTAAGTAGACAGATCACTCGCACTACGCGCTCGTGATTTGATCTACATTACAACTGACCTACAAGCAGTGATATATGACTCAATAAATCACTACTAGAGCTGATCTATATAGAATATCACACGGTTATTTTGATATCGGCCCTGGTCTCGGCCCGAGTTGCCTGTCTCAGCCCGAGCCGGAACGGCGAGGGCTGAGACAGGCCGAGGGCCGAGGTCAGGGCCGATATCAAAATAGCCGTGTTATATTCTTTTTATCATATACTTATTTCCGTAAAAATATTCTAAGATATAGTAATTCTAAGATATTGTAAATACATGGTTAGTGTCTTTAATAATAAGCCTTAGATATTTTATAGTGGCGAGCTTCAGCGATCCACTATAAAATTAGCGCAGATCTTTATTTTATTATTAAAGACACTAATCATGTACATGTATTTGGTTTATACCGCAGTTCAAAACAATCAAGGGGTTTTGCAATAATTTAACAAATGTAAGCAAAAATAGACAGCAGACAGTTTGACATGTAAAAGAACACTCAGTGCCATGGCGCGCACACGTACATGTAGTTTAACGTGACGTCAACGAGTGCAAAGTTTCTGACGTCACCGCGCCACATAGACATAGGAAACAGCATGGACGCTCGAATAAAAGTTTCTAAGCGCTTTACATTCTAAATGAAAATCTGCAGATAAATAGTTAATTTTAGCTTTAGAAATTATTTTCGAGATTCAGGCGAAACCGCAGTAGCAGTGCGCAATTATTCCAACGGACCATTCAAACTAGGAAAGCAGGAGAAGGTAAGAATTTAGCTGAAATTTATATATATAAAAAAAAAAAAATGAATGAAAAACAATGTTTTTGGCTTCTCCAGCTATTTATTATTGTCATTTGAACATTTTTATGTCATTTCTCATGTATTATATTTGCAGGGCCGATAGGTTGTCTCAATGGCGGGACATACTTCTGTCCCGGCCCTCGAAAGTCTGTCCCGGCCCTCGAGTCAGCTAGTTAGACTGTGTGGGTGAGATGTCTGCCACTAACATAGTGAGATAGGGGGTGCAAAATCTGTTGTCTCAAGGGCAATACAAGAATAAGTATATGATAAATTTCTTAAACAGACAACACCAAACGAGTGTGACATAAATTACAAACAGACAACACAAAACGAGTATCACATGTATTACAAACAAACAAAACATGTTTGTTTGTTTTGTTTGATTTGAGGTTTAACGCCCCGGCAACACTGTAAAGGTCTTTTTGGAGACGTCGCTTCCAATTTTGTGGGACTTTTACCCGACATTGAGATGAAATGACATCCCAAGCCCTGCCGCCCAATGAAACCAATAGGGTTTATAAGCATGGATGGTCCGACTCGCACCGCTTTGCCTGGGCAGGCTTAGATCCTCTAAGCGGTTAACCAGTACTCGTGTGCGGGTCAGTTTCAGCACTGCGTGGAAGCATAATGCAGCCCATATAATTCTTCAAGCCCCGATGGGCGTGGGCGGACAAAACATGTTAAATAATGAGCTTCACATTTGTGAATGAATGACTGCATGATAAAGAAGTATGAAATTAGGGGATATGAGGAATTATCATTTGGGGAGATAAATTGGTGGTTTTACGGTCGGAGCCGTAAAACTAAATTTTCGACCGTAAAATTAGGGGATAATTGTTTTCAAAAGGTCTTTTTCAAAATAGTCATTTTGGGATGCAAATCGGCGGTTGTACGGTCGGAAATTTCGTTGTACTGCTACGGGCCAGCGGAGTTGTAAAACGGAATTTTCGACCGTAAACCCGAAGATTTACCTCACCAAAACAGTTATCGCTATTCTAATGTATACATGTACTTATTCAGTTGATTTTGTTAAAAACTGTACTATTTTGCTCAAAGCGGCAAGCACTGTGAGCTGCGTAAAACCAAAAGCTACCCAATGAAAAGCGGCGTTAAATCATGGCGTCGGGTTTCCGATAGTATATCGTAGGCCAGTGTCGCAGGATATTCTGTCGCAAATTTTTGACGTTATCCAATAAAACGTCGCGTTACAAACGCGATTGCATTAGAATTAAGAAATATATCAGCTTTACTAGTGATTTGTTGAGTAATATATCACCGTTGGAGGTCATTTGTAGGGTAGGTCAAATCACGAGCGCGTAGCGTGAGTGATTTATTTACAAACAACTGACCGACAAACTGTGATATATTACTCAACAAATCACGCAGTAGAGCTGATCTATTTCGATTCTAACACACTGAAAGTCGACTAAATGCCGTTGTTTCCTTCATATTCTCTCAACTTCCGCCATTGTATGAAGAAATCCCGCCAGCATGCTTGACTGTAAGACATGCAGTACCTGTGTTTGTAACGTACTTTATGCGTGAAAAAGACGTTACTCCGTCTAACGTCAAAGAAACGTGATTGCATAAATATCTATGCGCATGATTGTTTGAAGCCATTGTCAAATGGACCGAAAGCCGTGCTCAAACAGCAAAAACCATGTTCAAATCATGAAATTCGCGTGCTGTTTGAACATGGATTTTGAGCTTTTGATATCACAAGACGGGCCTTGCTTTGTTACCTTATGTTGAGCGACGTAACGTTATCGCCCTGACATAGCGTTTTAGGGTTCTATGATGACGTTAGATGGTTACTGCGTGACAACGTCATTGTAAACAACATTCTGAACTTGCCGCCATGATGGTACGCCGGTCAAATTTGAAGAGTTTATATAGAGTTTATATGGAGCTTTTGGGTGTTTTCGTCAAAATTTGCTGTCGGAATCGTACGTTATGCAAGAACAGCGATCACCCATGGTTATTTCATTGCATTAACATTTGCCGGATCCCTCGGGAAATATTTGAACATTCGACCTGTCGGCCTCATGTTCAAACAGCTTCCTCGGGACCCGGCGAATGTTAATGCATGAAAAACCATGGTTGATCCCTATATTCGATAACGTCGCAAAACGTCTTAAATCAGCGGCTTTTCGCAAGACGTTTTTCGTCTAGTGATTTGACACTCAATATATCAGCGGATTTAACCATAGGCGATATAGGCGACCAGTGTTAGAATAACTGTTTGGAGGATCACGAAGGCACATTGTCTTGTCGCTCGACTCATTTTTTTTATGCCAACAGTGCCAAAAAGACTAAGTTCATCACTAATCGGAATATTACTTATGGAATTATACTGTTATTAAATAAAGAAATGGATCAGCTCTAGCAGTGATTTATTGAGTGATATATCACTGCTTGGAGGTCAGTTGTAAAGTAGATCAAATCACGAGCGCGTAGCGCGAGTGATTTGTCTACTTACAACTGACCGACAAGCTGTGATATATCCCTCAATAAATCACGCCACTAGAGCTGATCTATTTCGATTCTAACACACTAAAAGTCGATGAGAATGCTCTCGATTCCTTCAGATTCTCCCAAACTTCTACCGTTGTGTGTAATTATCCCGCCAATATAACTGAATATTTACATTTCCAGTGTAAAGCCTAATGTGAACCTATAGAAACCAATTGCGTTCATACTTCCATGAACGCATCGAATCACATGATTTTCAGTGACGTTAAGTGACGTCATTCTAAACCATTGTTCTCTACGGGCGTTGATGACGTCAACGCTGATCTTCTCTTTGTAGAAAAACAGCGTGTAAATGTTTTTCAGCTTTAAACGTTTGCACTGCAAGCATTTTTTTCGCCCAGTGATGGGGAGCAAATAAAGTAAATATAAAAAATAAACTTAATTTTTCTGCTTTTCATGAAAGTATGAACGGCAGTGGGTCGCTAGCAAAGTTTACATGAACCCCTTCGGGGTTCATTTACTTTGCACGCGACCCACTGCGTTCATACTTCCATGAACTGCAGAAAAATAAATTTCATTTCTTAATTGTATCACATGCGATCACCTGTTTTCATAACATTTCTGATATAAGAAAACGACGTTTCACATTCTAACGTCAAGGTAACAATGAATGACGTCATGAAACTAAAAAAATGGCGGCTCATCGCGACGCACTCTTCCGCCCAGTGATTTATCGCTCTATATATCACCAGATTTATCCATTGGCTATATAGGCGACCAGTGTTAGAATATTAAATATCTAATTTCATAAGTAATAGGGCAGTGCTCTATTTCATCTACGAGCAACGAAAAAATGCTAGTGACACATTTGGCCACCAAAGAGATAACCATCACCAAAGGCACGGCTAATCAGCACTTACTAGTATCGTTTTGTATAAGGACCACGCGTTTGTGCGCTTTGTTTTCTTTCATCGTTGTAAAAATAACATTTTTCGGATGAAATTTTACTGAATTTTCTTATTTCTGCTCCAAACCATTACGAAAACACGCCTATACAAATACATTGTAACCTTTATCGCCGAAAAATTGACATTTTTAGATGAAAAATTCTGATATTTTTCTTATTTCTGCTCAAAATATAGATTCTGGGTACTCGTTAGAACCGCCTCGCTGAGGCTTTTCTAACGAGTACCCACAATCTATATTTTAGAGCAGAAATAATAAAAATAAGGTTTACCCCTGCAAACCCCAGTTTTACTATATAAAAATGGGGTTCGAGGGGGTCAGAATTATACAGGCGTGTTTTCGTGATGCATAGATTGTGGGTATTAGTTAGAACTGCCTCAATGCTTAAAACATAGATTGTAGGTACTCGTTAGAACCGCCTCAAGGGAGGCGGTTCTAACGAATACCCACAATCTATGTTTCAGCTAAAATAAGAAAAATGATGTTCATCATGTAAAGCCGACTTTTCTCTAATAAAAGTGGAATTGACAGGGTTGTTCAAGACACGGTTTTGTGAGTGTGATGACTCTGATGATATCTCTAGCAGTCTGATAAATTTATTCCAAAAACTCAGTTTTCGAAGTGAGAACTGGCCCCGCGGTTATAAAACTTTGTTCATGCTCAGCTCAACTGAGCATGAAATGTGTACTGCTCATAAATATTAAAATACAAACAAATCAGGTAATTTTTCTGCTCATATCAGCACAGAATGTCATTTATCCTGCTCATAAATTTTAAAATGTCAACGTTTGTTGACATTTTAAAATTTATGAGCAGGATAAATTTCATGCTCAAGTGAGTTGAGCATGAAAAAGTTTTATAACCTCGGGGCCACGTCACAGATGGCACACGACGTTAAAAAGACTTCACATCACGTCGCATCGACGTTGATACGTGATACGACGTAATTTCATTATAATGTGCCCACTTGGGTCGTACCTGTTAAATGATATTACAGGGTCTAGTATACTGATGCAAAACGCATAGTTTCGAACTTGATTCAGAAATGATGGGGCTTGACGGCGACAACAATTGCCCTTCCAAACGCAGGGACAATCGCAAAGCCTCAGGTGCAGAAGTAGACGACGAGGTAGTCAATCCAAAACCTCAAATAAACCTTCTTGGAGGCATTACGTTTGCTGCGGGCTGCATGATCGGTTCCGGCATTTTTGTTTCCCCCACTGGCGCTCTTGAAAAAGTTGGATCTGTTGGAATGAGTCTTGTGATGTGGGTGTTAACTGGCGTGGTGGCGGGAGTACTAGGTCTAGCGTATGGAGAACTGGGGACAATTGTGGCCCACTCAGGAGGTGACTATACCTATATCAACAAAGGTTTGGGAACAGCTCCTGCTTTTCTGGCAGTGTGGGTATTAACTCTTGTGGGTTTTACTGGATCTTTTCCTATCCTATCTCTGGTTTTCGCGGACTACTTGCTTACACCGATCTTTGGCAACTGTGATGTACCAGACAGTCTAAGAAAAGTTGTGGCTTGCATTATGATATTAACACTGGCAATAACTAATGTGATCAGCGTAAAGTTTGCCGTAAATACCCAGATAGTTTTCACATTTGCAAAAATAACTGCGCTAGTTATCGTTTCAATTGGCGGGATTGTGTACATTGCAAAAGGGGATGTCGACAACATTAGAACGGGATTTGATGGAACGTCGACCAATGTTCTTGACTATACCGAAGCCTTCTATAAATGTATGTTTGCGTACTCCGGATTTAATCGTGTGAATGACATAGCAGAAGAAATAGTAAACTCCAAAAGGAATATTCCCAGATCCATCATATTTTCAATATTTTTTGTAACTTTGATTTATACGACGACAAATTTGTCTTACTGTACACTTCTGTCTAAAGAACAAGTCGTTTCTTCTCCCGCTGTAGCCTACGACTGGGCGGTGCAAGCTATTAAACCAGCTGCTATTATCATTCCAATCAGTGTAATGTGTAGTACTTACGGTGCTTTAAATGGAGCCGGTTTTTCCAATGGACGTATCATGTTTGCCGCAGCCAGAAATGGTCATTACCCGGAAGTGATGTCATTCCTGCACGTGCGAACATCAATTCCAGTGATATCAATTATAACAACACATTTAATAGGAATAATTTTACTCGTTCCAGGGGATATAGGCCCGCTAATAAACTTCACTGGTTTCGTCCAGTTTGTTGTAATTGGATTAACAATTACGTCGTTGCTGCGCATGCGTTATAAAATGTACAAAAAGAATGAAACCGCGCATTCCTTTAGAACGCCTATACCCATTTTGTTATTCGGTCTGCTAGTTGTTGCCTTTATGGTGATTTCGCCTTTCGTGGCATCACCAAAAGTTGAATTTTTATATGGACTTGGTTTTGTTCTGCTGGGTGTTTTTATTTATATACCGTTCGTTTTCATGCAACGCCAAATTCCGGGCTTTGACAAAGTGGCAACATTTTTACAATTACTTCTACAGGCCGTCCCAACGGCTAAGGTACAAACTGACTAGGAAAGCATCGCGAAAACACGCCTATATACTTCTTACCCCCCCCCCCCTTGAACCCCACTTTTATATAGTAAAACTAGGGTTTACAGGGGTAAACCTTAGTTTTCTTATTTCTGATCTAAAATATAGATTGTGGGTATTCGTTAGAACCGCCTCGATGAGGCGGTTCTAACGAGTACCACAATCTATGTTTTGAGCAGAAATAAGAAAAATATCACAAATTTTTATCTTAAAATTTTCATTTTTTCGGCGGTAAAGTTGGCAATGCATTTATATAGGCGTTAGGCGTGTTTTCGTAAGGAGACTCCAGCTTCAAGTTAACAAGTCCGTGCAATCACCAAGAACCTCACTGTGGTCCCACTTTCGTATAGTAAATATGTTCTAAAAAGGGTTTAAACTGTGATTTATAGGCGGTAGACATTATTTTTTTCTTATTTCTGCTCAACAACATAGATTGTGGGCATTCGTTAGGACTGCTTCGCCGAGGCGGTTCTAACGAGTACCCACAATCTATCTTTTTAGGAGAAATATGAAAACTATCAGAATTTTATCTGAATTTTATTTGGTTGTAATGTTCTATATAAATGAATATGTGTGCTTTTGCAATGGAACACCCAACTATGCCCCACTTTATGAAGAGAAATACTGGGAGTTTGCATGGGTATTCATTAATTTCCTTATTATTGCTAAAATCGATTGTGGGTATTCAATACTCGTTAGATCCGTCCCCTTGAGCTTCTGACGAGCTCCTACAATCTTTATGAAAAATATCAAATATTTTCTTCTGAAAAAAAAAAAAAACTTCTACAGATACGCAAGGTATAGAGAATACCAGGTTCGTGTATTTTGATATCAAGTCTATCAGGCAAGGCTTCGAGAACGCTTGAAGAATCGCGAGGCTTGCCGAGCGATTCTACATGCGTTCTCGAAGCTGAACCTGATAAACTTGATATCAAATGACACGAATCTGGTATTCTATTTATCTGTGTATCCCCTTCTAGTCTCTTAAATTAACAATTTACCACCAGTTATTGATGATCGTCAGTGCATCCGAGCATTCTAGCGGTAGTTATATTTTGGATCAGCTGACCATATTTTCCTATGATATATTTTTTTTCAGGATTTTTTTCCATTTTTCCCAGTAACAATAACATTTTTGTCATTTTTCCAGTAGTCCGGTTAATTCGTAAAAGTGCAACGTCACGTTGACGTGATAACGCTCTCTTGTCCTGAGATAGCATATCTTTATCAGGTCAGTGCGTTACAATGCAATATATATTGGGAGTAACTGATAAAACATTTTACCACACGGGTATGTTATCGTAATGAAAGTCGTACAACTTTTATCACGGCCCCCGCCCATAGGGGCTTGAAGAAATATATGGGCTGTATGATGCTTCCACGCAGAGCTGAAACCGACCCGCACACGAGTACTGGTAAACCCCTTTGAGGATCTAAGCCTGTCCAGGAACCGCGGTGCGAGGCGGACCGTCCATGCTAATAAACCCTATTGGTTTCATTGGGCGACAGGGCTTGAGATGTCATTTCATCTCAATGTCGGGTAAAAGTCCCACAAACATGGAAGCAACGTCTCCAAAATGATCTTTACAGTGTTGACGGGGACGTTAAACCTCAAAACAAATAAAACAAAACACTTTTTATCATGCTCGGCTCAGCTGAGCATGAAATTGGTAATACTGGGCCCAGGATTACAATCGTTACTTAAGTTAAGGTCGACTTAACGATTTAAGGAGGAATTCTTATCTTAGTAAAGTATTTCCTTAAAAAGTGCATTCGAAAGCCGTCTATTTCATTTACTTAGCTGAGTATTTAACTTCGGATGAATTCGTGATTTTGACGGAAATTTTCACTTAAGTTAAGGTCGACTTAACGATTTAAGGAGGAATTCTTATCTTAGTAAAGTATTTCCTTAAAAAGTGCATTCGAAAGCCGTCTATTTCATTTACTTAGCTGAGTATTTAACTTCGGATGAATTCGTGATTTTGACGGAAATTTTCACGAAGTTTCAATTACACTTTGATATAGTACCGCGATCTGTCAAAATAAATTAGTCTGTTTGATTGAATGCAGACAATAGAAAATATGATGGTTTGGTTTCCATTTCAATAAACAAACTATGAAAAAAAAATGTTTTGGTTTAAACTTTATTTCTTTGTACAATACACACATCCAAACACTACGTCATCACTCAATAATACTATTTGCCGGGACTTACCGGTGGTGGGCAAAAACGTTTTTGGCCGTTTGTCGCCATTGTAAATGCGATGTTATTTTCTATAAAACTGTATTTTGTTTGGAATCGAAACGACAAAATTGACCTTTAAACTTTTAAAATAGACATGTCTTAGCTAGTTATTGGTTTCTAAAATGTTTGAGGATGTTTTGATATAATTACCTGTTAAACTTAGGCAGGTAACGAGGCGGAATGCTCTTAATTATTTGTAATAAAAATGCGCAAGCGAATGTCTAAAAATGCGGAAGATGCAGGAATGAAGTCTAGAATATATTTATCTACTCATTTAAAGTGTAATTCGATCGATTTTCTGTAACAGTCAACTAAAATATGCCCGTAATATTAAACCTATTTACAATGTGTTTATATGGAATCAGCGGCTTTTTGCCAACCACGAAAGATCGTTATCAAAAGGAAAAGTAGTTTTGCGCATGCGCAGTGACAAGTAAACAAGGTCACGTGTCAAAACATTGGATCCGTCTATACATTCATCTTTTACACAGATAATGTTGATAAAGAATACAAGTATCATGCAAAGGGATTCAGAAAAAAGTCAAATGACTTTTTCAAATCTGTATCTCTCGATTACAATATCAATGAACTAATTATAGTTGTGATTGTCAAGATTGTTCGAATGATATTGTAGGTGAATTTCATTTGGGTTACAAAATGGATAGTAGTGAAATAAAGCATAGATATATGGCTCCACGGGGAATGGATTTTAAGGTAATTCATTTGTTTCATTAGCACTGAAGAATCAAGTCTTGGGCTTGGGATTTTGGGCTGTCTCAAGAGAAACAATACATTGTAGAAACTCAGTAGCGCTCTTCGAAAAATGTTTTTATATACTATAAATAAGTTCTTAAATAGTTAGATCCCTTGGAAGCAAAGAATACAGAAAATAAACGAAAATAGCAGACTCGGTTTTAATGAGTCTGTTCATGACCAGTACTGAAATGTGCTACACTGGTCACGACCCCTAGCACCGGCTTTTAAAAGCAGAACTCTATTTTCAAAATGATTCTTGATGAACTCAATGATCCCAAAGGACCAGAAAATATAATCTGCACTATGATGGATGTACGGGGAGACCTGTCTCATTGAAGGATCACACTCCATTACGCAAACACGCCCATACAAATACATTGCCACCTTTATCGCCGAAAAAATAAAATTTTATAATGAAAAATTGTGATATTTTTCTTATTTCTGCTCCAAATATAGATGTGGGACAATCTATATTTTAGAGCAGAAATAAGATACATAAGGTATACCTCGGAAACCCGAGTTTTACTATATAAAATAGCCATCGGAAGAGATGGCAAATCCCCCGACCAAATGCCAATATGGCCTTCAGAAAAGTGTTCAACAATAGAAAGTGCACCAGAATTAAACAAGCAATATATCACAAAAGTATTGCAGTTATGGCCATCACAAGATTATACTTCAGGAGAGATAACAAAAAAAACCAGGGTACTCAGAACTGTGGTTCTTGCGCATGACATGCCTGCTAAAGCTCATGCATTTCTCTACCATCAATATGTCTCAAAGGGTGTTGGAGATCACAAGCTGGTCATACTGTTATATTGGAAGGGTAGATAACAAAAATATTTATCACAGCACCCAGAATTGTGGTTCTTAGGCAAGAAGCGCCGTCTCAACCTTGTATACAATTGTGCCAAGTACCATCGATATATCTCAAAGGGTATTGGAGTAATAGCCACCAAAAGGTTATATTGTCAGGGGAGATAATTAAAAAACCAGGGCACCCAGAGTTGTGGTTCTTGTACATAACACACCGTCTCGGCCTTGTGAACAAAAGTGCTAAGTACCATCAATATATCTTAAAGGGTATTGGATTTATGGCCATCACAAGGTAGTCACTCTATTTTATTGGAAGGGGAGATAACTCAAAAACCATGGCAGCCAGAGTTGTGGGCCTTGTAACAACTGTGGCATGTATCATAAATATATCTTAAAGGGTATTGGAGTTATGGCCATCACAAGGTAGTCACTCTATTTTATTGGAAGGGGAGATAACTCAAAAACCATGGCAGCCAGAGTTGTGGTTCTTGTGCATGACACACCGTCTCGACCTTGTGAACAACTGTGGCAGGTATCATAAATATATCTTAAAGGGTATTGGAGTTATGACCATCACAAGGTAGTCACTCTATTTTATTGGAAGGGGAGATAACTCAAAAACCATTGCAGCCAGAGTTGTGGTTCTTGTGCATGACACGCTGTCTCAGCTATGTGAACAACTGTGCAAGGTACCATCAATATATCTCAAAGGGTATTGGAGTTATGGCCATCACAAATTAGTCGTTCTATTTTATTGAAGGGGGAGATAGCTAAAACATTATGGCATCCAGAGTTCTGGTTGTTGCGCATGACACGCCGTCTCAGCCATGTGAACAATTGTGCCAAGAACTTTCAATGAATCTCAAAGGGTATAGGAGTTATGGCCATCACAAGGTTGCGTCTACGGACGGACGGACAGAAGGACGGACGCCAGGCTGATCGCTATATCCCCCGAACCTATTCGGTTGGGGGATAAAAAGTGGGGTTCAGGGGGGGGGGGGCAAAATTATATAGGCGTGTTTTCGTGATGAACCGAGAAAAACCGTAGCTCCCGTCGGAGTAAAAAAAAGGGAAAAAACTGTACTTTCGATCTTGGATTTCCCCGTCTTTTTATGATTGCGAACCTTGTCTGTGTACATGTATAGCCTTACAGTTGGTGAGACATAAAGCGCTCACTTACTCAGAGGATCAGGCAAAGCGGTGAGAATCGGACCGTCCATGCTTACAAACCCTATTTGTTTCATGGACGACAGGGCTTGAGATGTCATTCCATCTCAATGTCGGGTAAAGTCCCACAAAATTGGAAGCAAAGTCTCCAAAATTAACTATACAGAGTTGACGGGTACGTTAAACCTCAAAACAAACAAACAAAACCTTTGTCTCACCCAACCAGTACACGCCGACCACACGTGACATCCAGTAAACCGCTTAGAAGGTCTAAGCCTTCCCAGGCAAGTGGTACAAGTCCATGCATATAAATCTCGTTGGTTTAATTGGGCGGCAGAGCTTAAGATGTAATTTCATCTCAGTGTCGGGTCAAAGTCCCACAAAATTGGAAGCAACGCTTCCAAAATAACCTAAACGTTGTTGACGAGGACGTTAAACCTCAAATCAATCAAACATATGAAAGTTACGAAAACGGGCCTTCGAACTGGATTGTAAAATTGGATCGTATTGCCTTCACCTTGGCCATTTGCCCAGCAAAAGTACATCGTTGACACACGATACAGTTGTTCACGCCAAAATAGTTAGTTTTTACATTTCAAGTGTAAAGCCTAATGTAAACTGTTGTTCATACTTCCATGAACGCAGCGAGTCACATTATTTTCAATGACGTTAAGTGAATCCAGTATAAACCATGGATCTCTATGATCTCACTGGGCGTTGCCGATGACATTGCTGTTCCGTTTGTTGTTTTTTTTTTTGTAGAAAAACATCGTGCAAATGTTTTTCAGCTTTTAACAGTTTGCCTTAAAAGCAATTTTTACGTCCAGTGATGAGAAGAAAAAAAAGTATGTAAATACGTGCATAAGAATTTTTTTTCTGATGTTCATGAAGGTATGAACGACATCGGGTCTCTAGCAAAGTTTACATGGCTTTTCAGGCGACCCACTTCGTTCATACATTCATGAACAGCAGAAAAATAAAAATCATTTCTTAAATGCACGTGTTGTCATACTATTTCATGACACGAAGTTATCCACTGCGACGGCATATGAACGCTGTGAACATCGTTTGCGTTAAAGAAGCAGAAAATGCATAAGCAGGGACCCGATGTGCCACAGGATCAGCTAAACAATAAAATGTTGTCCTGTCACTAGTATTATAAAGTATTATAAAAGGAATTTTTTACACAACTGTATTCGTCAATCACTTTGACACACCAAGGGAGAAATAAATCCAAGAAGCATAATACCTCATCGCCAAGTTGACTTGCGCCACAGGGAGAAAAAAAAAGGAATCGAGACAATTCATCGACAAGACAACTCATCGACATGGTTTTTGGAGACAATTCATCGACACAATTGAAGACAACTCATCGACACCTTTTGAAGACAATTCACCGACACATTTGTTTGAAGGTAATTGGCAATCATAGGTAATTAACGGTAATTATGGATAAGTGGTACATTGTATTTGATTGATCTGTGAGGGGTAAAAATACAAATACACATGTAGGATAAAAATTTGAGTAATATGATAATCGTTATGTTTGTATGGCACACGCCGATTAACAAAATAGTTCGAGTAATGATGTAATCGATTGTTTGTCCATGATTTTTATTAACTGGCACGTGCCCTCAAAATAAGTATGAAATAAACGAATAATAAATGGAAAAAAAAGAAAGAATAAGAAAATGAATAAGAATGAACGAAAGAAACAAGACATATAATGTTTACGAATGAATGAAAGAAAGAAAAATAGGTTGTCAGACAGTCAGACAGTTTAAAAACGCAAATAAAGACTCACCAGTATTACATACATACATACATACATACATACATACATACATACATACATACATACATACATTACATTACCAGTATTACACGTTCTGTGCTGCCAATTGTCACAACCACCGCACTGAAACGCATGCTGCTGCCGACGAACTTCTTTCGAACACACAATACACAGAAAATCCATAATGAAGAAGAAATTTTATTCAAAATGCCCTATAAAGCCCTTGAGGATATAAATGTTTACATATAATGTGATGGCGATAACGACGTGTGTGTGTGTGTGTGTGTGTGTGTGTGTGTGTGCACGTGTGTGTCTGGCCGTAGTTACCAAGTTCCCTGTACATTTTCTTTTATATCATGTTTTTAAAATAGAATGCGTAAGTTTATTTACGCCAGCCATCCTATGCGGTTAAAATGGTCTGTTAATTGTCATCAATAAGCCAAAACATTGAATTAATATATTCTAAACTCGTTATTTTCAACATAAACGTGATAATAAATCATTTTATTTTCAATACATTGTCTTCATTTTATCAGCTTGTGTATAATTTCATTATAATAATGTGTCGATGAGTTGTCTTCAAAAAGTGTCGATGAGTTGTCTTCAATTGTGTCGATGAATTGTCTCCAAAAACCGTGTCGATGAGTTGTCTTGTCGATGAATTGTCTTGTTCCCCCCAAAATATGGCACGAACCTAGGGCCTCTCGCATATCGTGCAAACACTCTACCGTTTGAGCTACCGAGCAGCTAAGACAACCTTGAGCAAATAAAAGCCATAAATGTTTGTTGCTATAAACATTCATGTGTCAAGGTCAAATCTTAAAAGTTAAGTTACCTACCTAGGCCCAGGATTACAATCAAAGTTAAGGTCGACTTTAAGAATTTAAGGAGTAATTCTCATCTTAGTAAAGTATTTCCTTAAAAAGTGCATTCGAAAGCCGCTTATAAGAAGCCTCTGTGGTGTAGTGGTTACGCTACTCGCCTTGTAAACCGGGGATCTCAGGATCGATCCCGGGCTTCTCCAGACTTTCGGATGAGTCTTTAAACGGAGGTCCCGTCTCAGTATGACCTTACGTAAATCTCAAACACAAACACACACACACACACACACATAGCCGCCAATTTCATTTACTCAGCTAAGTATTTAACTTTGTATGAATTCGTAATTTTGACGGAAATTTTCACGAAGATCAGCGCGTAAGTTTCAATTACACATGGATGTAGGCGGCCCATAACTTTCCCGCGATCTGTCAAAAATCGCTTCTTCTATTTCATTGAAAATATGATGGCATGGTTTCCATTTAACCACATAAACCATGAAAGAAATGTTTTATATACTCTAAAACCTGTCTCATTGAAGGATCACTCACGATCTCGATTCGTTGGTCACAATGTAGTACCACGACATATTCCAAACGCTGTTTCTATGGGGTCCCTTTGGAAGCAAGAAATCATACAAATTTTGAATATGCAAAACTCGGCTTAATGGAGTCTGTGCATGAGAAGTAAATATAAGTAGTTTAGGTCCTAGTACCAAAGCGTTAATCCAAAATCATTAATCCATAGACAAAATGGCAAAAATCAATGTTCAGATCAACAGACATAGACTCCAGAAGAGTGTAATCAGGCGTCCGCGGATAGTAAGCATTACTTGGTAAGCAAGCTTCGCCCACCATGCCCATCGAACGAAGAAAAGGTGTAAATGCCGAGAAGGGTATGTCCGAGATTTTGGAAGTCTTCTTATGGCTTTCCATTGGCAAACATATCAGAAATAATTCTGGAAATGGCCACATTACATGTATACGGATCAACAAGATCATGGTGCCTCCCATAGAACTTCTTTAGTGTTGATACCAGTTTGGTTTTTTGATACCCCTGGCATAACAACCTGGTAGTGAGCACCTTCCAACGTTCCATAAAGTCCTGATACTTGGAACATGCTCCAGCATAACGGATTAACTGTGAAACGTAAACTCCATATGCTGGTGCAGACGGGATATTACTGCTCAGGAAGGGAAAGTTAACAACGGGAAAATTGAAGTCATCTCGTTTATCGTACAGCCTAGTAGTAAGCTTCCCGTTGTCAATATAGAGATAACAATCCAAGTATAAGGAGGAGTATAAATGCAACCTTCTGACACCGTCAGGCGTATACATTAGCAGAATTGCATATTCAAAACAATCTGGTAGAGTCGATATAGTGAAGAACAGGCAGACCTCCTGCAGAAATCATCCAACACTTAACCCCAGCCACAGTATTGCTTTCGAATGTCATATATACATGTACGTAGTTGATATAGTCATTAAGGACAAGCTCTGGTTACACGTTCAGACTAGTACCTTCTACTGTGGATCAGCTCACAACTATTCCTGATATTTGTTTGTTTGTTTGATTTGAGGTTTAACCTCCCCGTTAACACTGTAAAATTATGTCATTTTGGAGAAGTAGCTTCCAATTTTGTGGGAATTTTACTCAACATTGAGATGAAATGGTATCTCAAGCCCTGTTGCCCAATGAAACCAATAGGGTTTATAAGCATGGACGGTCCGACTCGCACCGCTTTGCCTGGGCAGGCTTAGATCCTCTAAGCGGTTTACCAGTACTAGTGTGCAGTCGGTGTTTTTTTTATAATTTATTCTGAAGACATACATATACATACACAGTGAATTACATGTATAACACATTAATGAATACTTACCAAGCATCAAATATATATGTTCAGCGCAAAGTAAGAATCGGTACAATTCTAGAATTGTCTTGCGCAAAGTAGGAATTCCTACTTTGTTGCGCAATTCTAGAATTGTACCGGTACAATTCTAGAATTGCGCAAGGGATTTGAATGTTCTGGGTAACATTACTTTGATGGTTTTGTGAGTAGAAAATTATTTGCGATTGTAGGAGCTGAATGTTTTGTATATGTTATGATTTGGTTGGTTGGATTGGGTTTTATTAATCGTGTAAAATTTATTTGAAACAAAAAATGAAGCTATATGGAATCCTAGTAGTGCTTGAATTTTATCTACCCTTGAATAGCTTTGAAACAATATCAGTTCAGTGCACTTTCTTCACACACAATAACCTTTTCTGAAGTTTTCTTATTTTATGTTTTAGCAATATTTTACGTATACACTGAATAAAATATGAAGTACGAAATGAAATCTCTGATCTTCAAGTTATATCTTGTAATTTTGGAAAAACATCAAAACAATCTCGGGGTACTTATCATTTTAACAGAGGGTACAGTACTGTGCCTAAAATGTGGGAAACCTTGATCTTTTCCTTTCCTTGTCCAGTCATTGATGTTTCGCGCATAAAGGTCATAGTGCAGGCTGTATGGTAAACACTGTACACCCTGATCAGAACGCATGCTCATCTGAGTGTACACTGTTTGCTCACGTCCTTGGTTGTCCCAGTTTTTAGAATCATTACGATTTATAAGATGTATTTTGTGGTTCATTTCTGAGTCAGAAGTCATCCACAAGAACAGCGGAGACTCGCTAATATAATGTACATTTTAATTTCATATGTGCTTTCATATGTTCGTTCATCAACTGCTCACAATTTTGTTTTATCACCATAATAAAAGTAAATTGAGGTTATCTGTTTTTTTATACAACCCATCGCCGCAACAACTACTTTGAACTTGACTGAAATGTGTTTGCTTTACCGGTATCTTGCTGGCGTAAGTAAAAACAAGAGGCCCATGGGCCACTACGCTCACCAGAGGTCATGTGGGTTATACCATATAAAGGCATGATGCCCATCTTGGTCATGTGACAATAAAAGGCCACCATGCAATGAGTAAAATCCACTGTCTTGCCTTTTTTCCGTACAATTGTCTATGTGACCAAATTTGACCGCGACGTAAACACAGGTCAAGGTCAGCCAAAGGTCATATTTTGAACAAAATTGGTAGGGTCCGAGCCCCCGATGCTGCATACTAAGTTTCATGTCAACGGCCATTTGGTTCCCGAGAAGAAGATTTTTTTAAGGTTTTTACCATTATATGGGCATGGCAGCCATATTGGTCATGTGACCCGGTCCTTACGAACAAACTTTCATTCCCCTTTCCCATAGAAGCTCCACATGTAATTTGGTTTCAATCAACCTCGCAGTTTGAGTAGAGAAGAAGATTAAAATACTGAATCTGAGCCATCCAGGACAAAGGTCAGCAAATGACTTTGACCTCTGGAGTTGAAAAACTTCCATTCAGCTGATTGCAAATATCATTTCTGATGCCACAGGTTACCAGGCAATCAGAAAAATCCACTGTTTTGCCTTTTTCCATACATATGTCTAAGTGACCATATTTGACCTTGGCGTAAAATAGGTCTAGGTCAATCAAAGGTCATCATTTGAACCAATTTGGTAGGGCCCCCGAGTCCCCGATGCTGCATACCAAGTTTCAAGAACATCGGCCATTCGGTTCTTGAGAGGAAGATTGTTAAAGGTTTTTACCATATATGGGCATGGTGGCCATATTGGTCATGTGACATAGTCCTCACGAACAAACTTTCGTTCCCCCTTCCCACTGAGGCTCCACATGTAATTTGGGTTTAATTGGCCAATTAGTTTCAGAGGAGATGTTGTTTGAAAATGTTGACGACGATGACGGACGGAGGACGACGGACCAATGCCTATACTTTAAGCTCTTCCGGAGCCTTAGGCTCTGGTGAGCTAAAAATATGCTGTTTTGACTTTTTCCCACCCAAAAGTCAATGTGAGCAATTTTGACCTTGGTGTAAAATGGGTCAAGGACATCCTAGAGTCATCATTTTAGCAAACTATAATAGGCCTGAGTCCCCAATGCTACATACCAAGTTTCATCATAAGCAGACCACTGGTTCAGGAGAAGAAGATTTTTGAAGGGTTTCTACGTTATATGGGCATGGAGGCCAGCTTGGTCATGTGACCTGGACCCTGAGAGCAAACTTTCGTTCCCCAATCCCATGAATGCTGCACATGAAATTTTACTTCAATCGGCCCAGCAGTTTTTTGAGGAGAAGTCATTTGAAAATGTTGAAGCCGACGCGGACGGCGGATCACTGCCTATACTATATGCTCCCCCGGAGCCTTCCGCTCTGGTGAGCTAAAAATATATGCTATTTTGACTTTTTCCCATATAAAAGTCTCTGTGACCAAAATTGACCTTGCCGTAAATTGGGTCAAGGTCGTCCGAGGGCAATCATTTTAGCAAATTATGATGGGCCCGTTTCCCAAATGCCACATACCAAGTTTCATCACAACCGGCCCACTGGTTCAGGAGAAGATTTTTTAAGGATTTTTTACCTTATATGGCATAGCGGCCATCTTGGTCACGTGACCAAACTCAAATTAATTTAAATTTCATTTCCTTGTTCTAAAAAGTTTTCAGACAAAATTTGGTTGTAAATGGCCTAGTGGTTTCAGTGAAAAACAAATTTTTAATTTTCATATCTGAATGACCTTGGGCTAAGGTCAGGGAACAATCTTGACCTTGAACATTAGTGTAGTTTCACTAGCACATTTTGCCCACTGCATTTACTAATTTTCAGGTCACAGGCTGCAATAGTTTAAAAAAATGATGCTGTTTTGACTATTTCCCATACAAAAGTCTGTGTAACCAAATTTGACCTTGGCGTAAAATAGGTCAAGGTCATCCGAGGGTCATCATTTTAGTAAATTATGATGGGCCCGAGTCCCAAATGCCACATACCAAGTTTCATCACAATCGGCCCACTGGTTCAGGAGAAGAAGATTTTTTAAGGGTTTTTCCCTTATATGGGCATTGCGGCCATCTTGGTCACATGACCAAACTCAAATTAATTAAATTTCATTTCCTTGTTCTAAAAAGTTTCAGACAAAATTTGGTTGCAAATGGCCTAGTGGTTTCAGTGAAAAACAAATTTTCAATTTTCATATCTGAATGACCTTAGGCCAAGGTCAGGGAATAACCTTGACCTTGAAAACTAGTGTAGTTTCATTAGCACATTTTGCCCACTGCATTTACTAATTTTTAGGTCACAGGCTGCAATAGTTTAAAAAAATTATGCTGTTTTGACTATTTCCCATACAAAAGTCTATGTAACCAAATTTGACCTTGGCGTAAAATGGGTCAAGGTCATCCGAGGGTCATCATTTCAGTAAACTATGATGGGCCCAAGTCCCCAATGCAACAAACCAAGTTTCATCACAATCGGCCCATTGGTTCAGGAGAAGAAGATTTTTTTAAGGGTTTTTACCTTTTATGGGCATAGTGGCCATCTTGGTCATGTGACCTGGACCCTGCTAGCAAACTTTTGTTGCCCCATCCCATGGATGCTCCAAATGAAATTTGACTTCAATCGGCTTAGCAGTTTTGGAGGAGAAGTCATTTGAAAATGTTGACGCGGACGCAGACCCGAACACGGACGCGGAAGACAGACGACAGACGGTGGATCACTGCCTATACTATAAGCGGATCACTGCCTATACTATAAGCTCCCCCGGAGCCTTCGGTGCTGGTGAGCTAAAAACTGATGTAACTGATGAAAAGTAGAAGTAAAACAAAGATCAGGAATCGATACAATTAACTTACTCCACCCATCAAAGACACCACAGGGAAAGAAACCCAAATATGAAGCGACCAGACCATAATGGAAGCCTAAACAAAGGAAGGCCATAAGGACAGTTACTTTCCCACAAAATGACCATATGGCCATCCAAAATAAAAAGACACAAGTGATACACACAGTAAGTAACAAACAACAACATAAATAAACCGCCACAGAAGAACCGCCTTGGAACGGTCAGTGGAAAGATTTCCACTGGGGGGCTTAAATCGATTTTACGTGGCCACAATCCTCGCCCTTACTTCTGTCGCGATTTAGACAAATAATTTGTTCAGTCCGCATGAAGGCCTCCTAACTCATCAGTGTAACATCTCCGTGAACACAAATAATCAAAGAACCACAGAGGTGAGACAACAGTGAGGACTCGACAGCAAAAAAAAAAAAAAAACACTGAAATGCTGGAGCAAAAGAAAACCAACAGTTAGACTCCGATAGTAGGAAAATTTCATAAGCAACAGCAGTAAAATAAAAGATGATAATGATATCGGCAAAAATAAAATGCATTTCAAAACAAATTCAAGTGTACCTAGCCATCAAGAAATCATTACCAACACTGGACTAATGAGCATCTGTCTATCATATCAGCGGCGTCACGCATAAAAGGTACTTAGCGTATATCCGTAAATTGATCACATAAATGCACATGCGCAAAGTCTCACTGAAGCCAGATATTTGATTCTTTGTCGGAACCTTCCTCTAGTCCCATATATTCTTCATGCGTACAGCGAAGGCTCTAAGGACCTTTTATGCGTGATACCGCTCATATTCTTTTAAGAAATTAAAATGGAATGTCCATAAGATAGAAGCGAAGTTTGGACTACATTTTATAGAGTGATTTTTACCACCAGGGATCAGTTTCCATATGAATGTGACACAATCCCGTAATAATATTTTACTATTCTCACTTTGTCCCCGATTCACACTTTGCAAAGAGGCAATTCCGATACTGTAATTGCGCAAGGTAGTAATTCTCACTTTGTCCCGATTCCCACTTTGCGCAGGGACAATTCCGAAATTGTATTGCGCAAGGTAGGAATTCTCACTTTGTGCAACAGTGAGAATTCTTACTTTGCGCAGAACAATTCTAGAATTGTACCGATTCTTACTTTGTGCAGAACATATATATGAATACATAATACATGTACATGCATACACATACATATATATACACATTTATAGGACTCAGATCGCGGTCCGATCCCAGATCGTGGGCCGATTTCAAGCTCAGCATGTGAATCGGCCCTCCTTGTGCAAGAACATTGTCATAATCGGCCCCCGTTATAAATCGGCCCACGATTTGGAAATCGGCCCACGATCAGGGACCAACCCACGATCCGAGTCCTACATATTTATACTCAAGGGCAGCTATTTCAAAAGCTTTTTGTCCCATGCATCCCAAATATGAACTCAACGTAGACTTCAAGCCATTCCTGGTTATCTGCAAGTTTGATGAATATCGGATCAGAAATGGCTGAGAAAAAGTGGAGACGTCGTTTTCCCTATTATATGTCCATGGGAAAATTTTTCACGCTCAAGGGGATGCAAATGGAAAACCGCTGGTCAGATTCAAACCAAATTCGAATTCGTCCGAGATTTTATGCTTAACCTCGTTTATGAAACGTTACAAAAAGATCAGATCATAAACTGCTGAGAAAAACTGGAGACACCATTTTTCACTTATATTAATGCTCAAGGGCAGGTAACTCCAAAGCTGTTTGTCCCGTGCAGCCCAAATGCGAACTCGGCGTAGACTGTAAGCCCCTCCTGGTTATCTGCAAATTTGATGAATATCGTATCAGAAATGGCTGAGAAAAAGTGGAGACGTCGTTTTCCCCATTATACGTCCATGGGAAAATTTTTCACGCTCAAGGGGATGTAACTTGAAAACCGCTGGTCAGATTCAAACCAAATTCGAATTCGTCCGAGATTTTATGCTTAACCTCGTTTATGAAACGTTACAAAAAGATCAGATCATAAACTGCTGAGAAAAGCTGGAGACACCATTTTTCACTTATATTTATGCTCAAGGGCAGGTAACTCCAAAGCTGTTTGTGACGTGCAGCCCAAATTCGAACTCGACGTAGACTGTAAGCCTCTCCTGGTTATCTGCAAGTTTGATGAATATCGGATAAGAAATGGCTGAGAAAAAGTGGAGACGTTGTTTTCCCCATTATACGTCCATGGGAAAAATTTTCACGCTCAAGGGGATGTAACTTGAAAACCGCTGGTCAGATTCAAACCAAATTCGAACCCGTCCGAGATTTTATGCTTAACCTCGTTTATGAAATGTTACAAAAAGATCAGATCATAAACAGCTGAGGAAACCTGGAGACACCATTTTTTTCACTCATATGTATGCTCAAGGGCAGGTAACACCAAAGCTGTTTGTTCCGTGCAGCCCAACTTCGAACTCGACGTAGACTGTCGGCCCCTCCTGGTTATCTGCAAGTTTGATGAAGATCAGATCAGAAATGGCTGAGAAAAAGTGGAGACGTCGTTTTCCCCATTATAAGTTTATGGGAAAATTTGAGTTTTCATGACAATCAGAATTCCAATCTGATCAGCCCAAAAACCTTATGGAGCCTTTCCCCCTACCTGATGATTCGATCAAAATTGGCCATCATGGGGTATTAGAGATATACTTATTTGAAAGTGTTTACGGACGGACACATGCACACACGCACTACAGACGACGGACAAAATGTGATCACAAAAGCTCACCTTGTCACTAAATGCCAGGTGAGCTAAAAAATCAAACGACTACAGAGATGGAACAACGATGAAGACTCAACAACATGAATTAACTGAAATGCTGGAGGGAAAGAAAACCAACAGTTAGACTCCAGTGGGCCCGACCAGCGACAGAGCATCAGGTATTGACTGATATTAAGCCTTTACGCTGGAGCCGTCATAGAATCTGAGGCTCGAGCAATTAAAGAGGAAGCAGTTATCAACCGTGACTGCATTAACTACCGTGTATGCAGTCTGTCATATTAACGCCGGCCTCAGTGGCTCAGTCGGATGCGCGTCTGACTGGTAATCAGGAGGACGCGGGTTCGACCCCCGCCGGGGTCGGCTTCATTCTTTCGTGGAGATTGATCATGAAATCTTTTCTACGGTCATTCTCTCCCTTCCGCTGATTCAAGAAGGGCAGTTGTCAGTTTCTGGCGAAAGAATGTGCACTGTACTGGTTAACCGCTTACGTATAAGCCTGCCCAGGAAAGTGTTGATAGGTAAACTGACCGGCTCAAAAATGACCTAAATAGTGTTGACTGGGCCGTTAAACAAACAAACTGTCATATTAACATTTATAGCGTACGCAAACTTTTTATATGGAAGAATGATTTTGCTAAATTGGGTACCGAAATCATTGCTGCATATACTTTTCTGAATCTATATATACTAAGACATCATAAAATTCGGGTTCCAATAGGCCACGTAGCAGAAGATAACATTGAATTTTGAAACTAAATCGAAATGATGTCTTTAAAACTTTAAAATGGCCTATTGCAGTTTATGATACGGATTCACCTTATTTGCATTATCTGTTGCTGGTTCCTAGTCTGAAGGTTATCAGTGTTGGAAAAACAGGTAACCAGACCCCTCTGACCTTGAAAGGTCAGGGGGGTCTGGTTACCTGTTTTTCCAATATTGACAATATGCAAACTGGGAGCCAGCAAATAATGCAAATATGGTGAATAAACCAGATTAAAAAGTTTAGCAGTTAACAATTTATGCTGACAACGAACAAAAAGAGAACAGGGTACAGAGTATGGGGCCCTATAGCTAAGCTCCTGGGGAGCAAAAAACACAAAACAGCCAATGAGATCACTTCTTTTAATGTTTCCTCAGAAGAACATATAATACACAGGAATGCTGGCAAACTTATGTGGTTAAAATAGCGTCACTGAATACTAGAAGAACACAAAACCAATCCGCTTGAATATGTAACAAGACGTCTTATTGGATAACGATAAAAATTTGTGACAGTATATTTTACGATATACTGTTGAAAATCCAACATCATCGTGCAACATCACTTTTCATTGGTTGGTATTTGTTTTTACGCAGCTCACTGTGCTTGTCGTTTTTGGGCAAAAAGAACATTTTTAAACAAAACAAATCAATAAGTTCATTAGAATGGGGGTAACTGTATAGAAAATTGCCATTTGGGGAGGTAAATTGTCAGGTTTTACGGTCGCAAATTCTGTGTTAAGGCTCCGCTTTTGCGTCACCGTAAAACAAAATTTCCAACCATAAAACCACCAATATACCTCCTCAACTGACAATACTCAATACAGTTATGCCTTAACAGACTCCAATACGGGTGCCTCATTTACCACTGCTAATTCCAACTTTCTTTTCATCATGAAAACATGCCTATATAATTTTGACCTCCTTGAACACCACTTTTATATAGTGCAAGAATTCCGCCGAAGGCTATGTCGCGCCTGTGGGGGCGCAAAGTCACCCAATAATGATATGTAGGTCAAGGTCAAACATAGATGCTTGCACAAAAGTTTCCATTCTTAAATGCAAGCTTGTACCAAGTATCATTAATGTAGCTCCTATAGTTCTTGAGAAATAAACTTGACCATTAGGGTGAACGCTAGGGTGGTCGCAATATTTGACAAAGTCAGTGAACCATAAAATATAGGTCAAGGTCAAATATGGATCCTTGCATTTAAGTTTCCATACCCAGATACAAGTTTGTACCAAGTAGCATTAATGAAGCTCTTATAGTTCTTGAGAAATAAACTTGAACCTCAGGGTGAACGCTAGGGTGGTCGCAATATTTTACAAAGTCAGTGAACCATGAAATGTAGGTCAAGGTCTAATATGGATGCTTGCATGTAAGTTGTCATCCCCAGATACAAGTTTGTACCATGTATCATTAATGAAGCTCTTATAGTTCTTGAGAAATAAACTTGAACCTCAGGGTGAACGCTAGGGTGGTCGCAATATTTTACAAAGTCAGTGAACCATGAAATGTAGGTCAAGGTCAAACATGGATGCTTGCATGTAAGTTGTCATCCCCAGATACACGTTTGTACCAAGTATCATTAATGAAGCTCTTACAGTTCTTGAGAAATAAACTTGAACCTCAGGGTGAACGCTAGGGTGGTCGCAAATGTTGACGCCTTGACAAACGGACGGACAGACGAACGAACGGACGGAAAACCGGGCGCCTATATCGCGCCATGCTAATAGCAGGCGCGACAAAAACGGGGGTTTCCGGGGGTATACCTTATTTTTCTTATTTCTGCTCTAAAATATAGATTGTGGGTACTCGTTAGAACCGCCTCGATGAGGTGGTTCTAACGAGTGCCCACAATCTATATTTTGAGCAGAAATAAGAAAAATATCACAATTTTTCATCATAAAAATTTCATATTTTCGGCGATAAACGTGGCAATGTATTTGAATAGGTGTGTTTGGGTAATGTCTAGAGGGCTCTTCCAATAGCTCCGGATTTGTCTGATTGATTGTGTTGGGGTTGAAGGATAGGTCAGCACTTGTGGGTCATTTTGTGTCATCTCCCAAACAAAAGGAGAAAAGAGATAATAGAGGAAGTGAGAGGGACAGGGGAGATTGAAAAGGATTGAAAATGAATAGATAGAAGAAATAAAAACATTTCCCTTCTACCCCTACCTGCTACAAGGACAATATGTCATGCCCAACTGTAAGGCAATATCAGTTGGATCCCCCAGTGACATTACACCTATGCTAAGTAGAAGCAAAACAAAGATCAGGAATCGATACAATTAACTTACTCCAAAGGGAAAGAAACACAAACACGAATCGACCAAACCATAATGGAAACTTAAACAAAGGAAGGCCACAAGGACAGTTACTTTCCCACAAAATGACCATATGGCCATCCAAAATAAAAAGACACAAGTGATACACACAGTAAGTAACAAACAACAACACAAACAAACCGCCACAGAAGAACCGCCCCGGAACGGCCAGTGGAAAGATTTCCACTGGGGGGCCCAAACTGATCCCACGCGGCCACAACCCCCGCCCCCACCTCAGCCGTAACCCAGACAAACAACCCAACCACCCCAGTCATAGCTCCAGATAACCATATATATTTTGGTTTATTCATGTAGTTGTATCTTGAAAGGCATACTGTCTGTATTCATTCGAATTGCCTCCCTGAGAAGGTAAGTATTGAGTCCAAAAAATACAGACGGAATCCTGAACAGTGCAGACCCTGATCAGACTGCTCCTTACAGTCCCATCTTGGTATGCACGGTTTGCTTATTCCTATCTGTCCAAATACTTAGGATCAGTAGTTATCATAGTCATTATTCTTTAAAATCTATACCTTTCAAGGCTCTATCTAAACTCTGTGTTGAATCCAAAACCATGTTAAAAATAATGAGTAGTGTGATTGTGTTAACTTATTAACAGGTTTCTGTTTACTAATTTTTTACCGGCCCCGATAGCTCAGTTGGTAGAGTGTTCGCTCCGGGGAACGGAGGTCACAGGTTCAATCCCAGGCCGCGACATACCAAAGTCGTTAAAAACGGCACTAGCTGCTCCTCGCTTGGCAATCAGATTTACGGGGTAGAGCTAGGACTGGTCGACCCAGTGTCAGGATAATGTGACTGGGTGTGGTATCATCTAATGTGTCTGGGACATGATACTTCAGTGAGGCAGCACTATAAAAGTGAGCATTGAGCTCCCTGTCGCAACCAGACAATGTCGTGGTATGACTGAAAAATTGTTGAAAGCGACGTTAAACCCGAATTCACACACACACTGTTTACTAATTTGTCAAAAAGATACCCAGGCAGTCTTTATTAACCAATGAAACTACTACCACCAAGTGACATGTGCCTGTCAGTGTGGCCTCGCTACTCTTTGTGGTACTTTAAAACTTTTCCTGCTGACTAAACTAATTTTGTGACACCCGTTTCTCATCACGTGAACAAGTCCGTGAAATGAAGAACCCACTTTACTCCACTTTATATAGAAAAAACTGGGGTTTACGTGGGTAAACACTATTTTCCTTATTTCTGCTCCAAGACATAGGTTGTGGGTACTCGTTAGAACCGCCTCAATGAGGTGGTTCTAACGAGCACTCACAACCTATGTTTGCAGTATTTATAAGGAAAATATCACAAATTTTCATCAGAAAAATGGCCATTTTGGAGATGTGAAAAAATGCACTATGTCACACGGGTGTGTTATCATAATGTGACTATCAACCAATATTTGATTGCTCAATATAATGTATTCATGCAAATTCACAAACTGAATGACAGTGCAGATCCAGATCAGATGACTTCTTCAGATCTGGATTTACACTCTTTGTAAAAAGAGCAGGCCTCTGTGGCCTAGTGGCTTATTAGGTCTCCCACCACTGTGGATTCCAGCCTCGGACATGAGACACCAAGTTCTGAAAAAAAAATGAAAACATCTTTCTTATTTCTGCTTTCAACATAGATTATGGGTGCTGGTTAGAAACGCCTCAATGAGTAGGTTCTAATGAGTAGCCACAATCTATGTTTTTGAGCCAAAATAGGGCAGATAATGTATACCCCTCATAAACCCCTCTTTTCTCTATATAAAATGCTAGAGTTTGAACACTCCTGTTGAAGCTTCATGTCAAACATCAAATACCTCAAATATCAAAGACCTGGGCCTTCTGGTAGACGAGAAGAATTCTAAAGGGTTTCCCTATAAAAGTCTCTGTTAAACCACTGGGCCCTGGGGTGGGGTCAGTTTTGGCCCCACAGCTATAATTTGAACAATCTCTGTAGATGTCATTAGATGGAGCTTCATCCCATCTATCAAAGACAAGAAGATCTTTAAAGGTTTTCCCTATATTAGTCTATGTAAAACCGGTGGGCGCTGTGGCTATAATTTGAACAATCTTGGCAGAGGTCCACTAGATGAAGTTACATACCAAAAATCTAAGACCTGAGCCTTCTGGTTTCAGAAAAGGAAGATTTTTAAATGTTTTCTCTGTATACTCGTAAGTCAATGCAAAAGCAGTGGGCTCTGGAGCCGGGCCATTTTTGGCCCCAGGGCTATAATTTGAACAGTCTTGGTAGAGGTCCCTTAGATGGCGGTTCATACCAAATATCAAAGACATGGTTTTGTTTGTTTGATTTGAGGTTTAACGTCCCTGTCAACACTGTAAAGATCATTTTGGAGACGTTGCTTATGACATCTCAAGCCCTGTCGCCCAATGAAACCAATAGGGTTTATTAGCATGGACGGTCAGCCTCCCACCACGGTTCCTGGACAGGCTTAGATCCTCTATGCGGTTTACCAGTACTAGTGTGCCACCCGGATTCAGCTCTGCTGGGAAGCAACATGCAGCCCATATATTTCTTCAAGCCCCTTTGGGTGGGGACATGCCTTCTGGTTTCAGATGAGAACATTTTATTCTATGTTAAACCGGTGGGCCCCGGGGAAGGGCCATTTTTGGCCCCAGGGCTAAAATTTAACAATCTTCCTAGAGGTTCCCTTTATGAAGCTTCACACCAAATAACAAAGACCTTGGCCGTCTGGTTTCAGACAAGAAGATTTTTAAAGGTTTTCCCTGTATAGGTGTATGCAAAATCAGTGGGCCTCAGAGAGGCGTCATTTTTGACCTCAGGGATATTATTTGAACATTCTTCATAGAGGTCCACTAGCTGAAGCTTCAAACCAAATATCAAAGACATGGGCCTTGCGGTTTCAGAGATGAAGATTTTTTAAGTTTTCACGAAAAAAGTCTATTTTTGGCTCCAATGACCTAGACGTGCAATGGATCAAAACTGTTCGAACAATTCTAAAAGGAGACCACCTAAGGATCATTCCTGTGTAGTTTGGTAAAAATCCAATCAGTGGTTCTGGAGGCGGTGTCATTTGAAGAAATTGTTTACGCACGCACAGACAGATGGACACACGCAAGCACTCACTAACAACGGATAAAATGTGATCACATAAGCTTAAATTGTCACTATGTGACATGTGAGCTAAAAATATCTGGAAAATGCTGTTTGCTAAACATGCTTAACACACAAAGGGTTGAATTCCTGGCTTTGTTCCATCGTTTTAATAACACAAAAAATGTAACACATTCAGAATGGTTTCACAGTTATAATAACACAGAAAATGAAACACATTCAGAATGGTTTCATAGTTATAATAACACAGAAAATAAACACATTCAGAATGGTTTCACAGTTATAATAACACAGAAAAGATAGCACATTCAGAATGGTTTCATAGTTATAATAACACAGAAAAGATAGCACATTCAGAATGGTTTCATAGTTATAATAACACAGAAAATGAAACACATTTAGAATGGTTTCATAGTTATAATAACACAGAAAAGGAAGCACATTTAGTATATAATAATTTAACAAAATGACAGTGTTTTATTAACAGTGAAACTATAACTAAATTTGATAGCCAAACCTAAAAACACCATTATGAAAACATGCCTATATAATTTTGACCGCGTTGAACCCAACTTTTATATAGTAAAACTGGGGTTTACAGGAGTAAGCCATATTGTTCTTATTACTGCTCTGAATATAGATTGTGGGTACTCGTTAGAACTGCCTCATTGAGGCAGTTTTAACGAGTATCCACAATCTATATTTTGAGCAGAAATAAGGAAAATATCACAATTATTTACCTTAAATTTTTCTTTTTTTCGGTGGTAAAGTTTACAATGCATTTGTATAGGCGTGTTTCCGAAAAGCATAGTCACTTTGGCTCATGGAGGCCCATCAATGGGTTGGGTTAGTGCTAAACAAAACATTGGGTCAGTATCTATTATCATAAAAGATATGAAAAGAATATGAGTTGTAGCTTCTGGTATATGTGTTTGAAACATTTCAATGAAGAAACACTTTACTGAGTGATGCCGGTGCTAACCCTGCGCCTACAACTACAGCTCCTTAAAATTTTGTACATGTGAGCAAAAAAGGTGGTTTTGCTATTATGTATTGTAAAGTTCTGTGTCCAACACCTAACGGGGCAATGGGGCTTGAAGAAATAAGATGGGCTGGATGATGCTTCCGCGCAGAGTTGAAACCAACCTCACATGAATACTGGTAAACGGCTTAGAGGATCTAAGCCTGCCCAGGTAAAGTGGTTAAAAGCGAGTCAGACCGTCCATGCTTACAAAATCTATTGGTTTCATTAGGCAACAGGGCTTGAGATGTCATTTACTCTCAATATCGGGTAAAAGTCCCACAAAATTGCAAGCAACATCTCCAAAATGACCTATACAGTGTTGATGGGGACATTGTTTGTTTGATTTGAGGTTTAAAATCCCCATCAACTCTGTATACCTCGGCGTGGAAGCATCATGCAGCCCATTTATTTCTTCAAGCCACGATAAGCCTGGGCCACCAAAGTGGCCTTATTAGTGAGGTGGTCTTAAAAATGAATACAAAAAATATAGAAAGTGTAAACATTGGGTGGTCTTATGGTGGTCTAACTCTTAATAGCAGAATTTTAATGTTTATGGTTTTGTAAACAGGAGAACAGCTAGCAGTACATGTAGTCTGTACCTAAATTAACACGAAATTTCAAGGAACTAAATCATTAACCCTCATCCTCCTGTTCATAATTAACACTACCTTTGTAAACAGTGTAGATCCAGATCAGGTGGTTTCTAAAGAAGCCATCTTAGAAGCCATATGATCAAAACACCATAGATCCAGCTCAGATGGTTTCTTATTAAGACTTAAGAAGCCATCTGATCAAAAGTGTAGATCTAGATCAGATGGCTTCTAAAGAAGCCATTTGATCAAAACAACTTCTAAAGAAGCCGTCTGATCAGGATCTACGCTGTTTGTCATACAGTTTGTGAACTGAACAAATACATAATATCAAGTTATTTGATTGGTTGAAAATCAGCAATGGGATTGGCTTAATTAATTTATTCAGCAGGAAAGGGTTAAAATACATATCAAACACTTTATACCACTGTTCAGGTAATACACAACTCAATTAAGGGGAATGGGAACACCTGGCAGATTTTTCTGCCATTTTTCAAAGGGAGACAACTTTCAAAACTTCCTGTTTGCTTTTCTAAAAGCCATGTCCCACTGAAAAAGGGATCTACTCTTAAAGGGAAGAATTTGCTCCTCAGGAGCAAATTCTTTCCTTTAAGACTTGACCCCTATTGATATGGAAGACAATAATACTTTTGTAGGAGTTGCGTCCACCGAAGGTGTTCCCATTTCCTAAGAGATGGATCCCAAAAATGTTTTGATTATATAATCTATACCTTTTAGTTTGGATATAACACAGTTGTTGAAATAACAATGTTTCTGCTTTTGAACCAACACCAGTGCTATAAAGAGGTTGTGATTTGTTTGTTTGTATTGGAGTTTAACAGCCCAGCCAACACAAGTTAGGTCATTTTTGAGCCGGTCAGTTTACCTATCCAAATTTTTGGTGGAGACTGATCAGGAAATCTTTTCTATGGTCATTCTCTCCTTTCTTCTGATTCAAGCACGGCAGTTGTCAGTTTGTAGCGAATGAATGTGCACTACTGGTTAACTGCTTACCCGGTATAGTTTCAAAGATTATTTCACTTACAGTAAAATCTATCATAGTGGCCACCTCTACTAAGCAAGCACCTGTCTTAAGCAAGCACTTTTGGTTATCCCTTAGGCATTTGCTTAACACAGGTTAGACTGTATTTCATGGCAATCTTTAATCAGAGGTGGGCGAAAACCTCAGAACAAGAGGGCCATGATGGCCCTGGATCACTCACCTGATCCACAGGGTATCAAGTGGGCCCCTGTGAGAGCCATTATTGGCCCCAGGCTATAATATGATTAATCTTGGTAGTGGTCTAAAAGGTGAAGCTTCATACCAAATATCAAAGAACGGAGACTTCTGGTTTCAGACAAGATTTTTAAAGGTTTTCCTTATATAAGTCTACATAAACCTTGGGGTCCCTGAGGCGGGCCATTTTTGCCCCCCAGGGCTATCACTTGAACCATCTTGGTAGAAATCCACAAGACGAAGCTTCATACCAAATATCAAAGACCTTGGCCTTCTGCTTTTAGACAAGACGATTTTCAAAGGTTTTCATTGCCTTGACTTCTATTTCCTAGGGCTATAATTTGAACAATTTAGATGAAGCTTCACACCAAATATCAAAGACCTGGGCTTTGCGGTTTCAGAGTAGAAGATTTTTTTTTAAATTTCCCTATATAAGTCAATGTAAAAACGAAGGGCCCCGGGGCGGGGCATTTTTGACCCAAGGGATATGATTTGAACAATCTTGGTAGAAGTCCACTAGATGAAGCTACACACCAAAATTCAAAGAACTGGGTCAGCCGGTTTTGGAGAAGAAGATTTTTAAAGATTTTCCCTGTATAAGCCAATGAAAACAAAAGGGCCAGCAGGCGGGGGCATTTTTCGCCCTAGGCCTATAATTTGAACAATCTTGATAGAGGTCCACTAGATGAAGCTTCACACCAAATATCAAAGAACTGCGAGTCTATGTAAAACGAAAGGCCCCCGGGGCGAGTCAATGTAAAAACAAAGGGCCCCGGGACGGGGGCATTTTTGACCCAAGGGTTATGATTTGAACAATCTTGGTAAAGTCCACTAGATGAAGCTACACACCAAATTTCAAAGAACTGGGTCATCCGGTTTCGGAGAAGATTTTTAAAGATTTTCCCTGTATAAGCCAATATAAAACCAAAGGGCCTGCAGGTGGGGGCATTTTTCGCCCTAGGCCTATAATTTGAACAATCTTGATAGAGGTCCACTAGATGAAGCTTCACACCAAATATCAAATCAAAGAACTGGGACTTGCGGTTTCAGAGAAGAAGATTTTTAAAGATTTTCCCTGTATAAGTCTATGTAAAACCAAAGGCCCCCAGGGCGAGTCAATGTAAAAACGAAGGGCCCCGGGGCGGGGGCATTTTTGACCCAAGGGTTATGATTTGAACAATCTTATTAGAAGTCCACTAGATGAAGCTACACACCAAATTTCAAAGAACTGGGTCGTCCGGTTTTGGAGAAGATTTTTAAAGATTTTCCCTGTATAAGCCAATGTAAAACCAAAGAGCCTGCAGGCGGGGGCATTTTTCGCCCTAGGCCTACAATTTGAACAATCTTGATAGAGGTCCACTAGAAGAAGCTTCACACCAAATATCAAGGAACTGGGCCTTGCGGTTTCAGAGAAGAAGATTTTTAAAGATTTTCCCTGTATAAGTCTATGTAAAACCAAAGGCACCCGGAACGGGGGCATTTTTGGCCCCAGGGCTATAATTTGAACAATCTTGGTAGAGGTCCACTAGATGAAGCTTCATACCAAATATCACAGACCTGGGCCTTCTGGTTTCAGAGAAGAAGATATTTAAATATTTTCCCTATATAAGCCTATGTAAAACCAAAGGGCCCCGGGGCGGGGGCATTTTTGGCCCTAGGGCAATAATTTGAACAATCTTGACAGAGGTCCACTAGATGAAGCTTAACACCAAATATCAAAGACTTGGGCCTTGCGGTTTTGGAGAAGAAGATTTTTAAAGATTTTCCCTATATAAGCCTATGTAAAATCAATGGCCCCTGGGGCGGGGGCATTTTTGGCCCCAGGGCTATAATTTGAACAATCTTGGTAGAGGTCAACTAGATGAAGCTTCATACCAAATATCAAAGACCTTGGGCTTGTGGTTTCAGAGAAGAAGATTTTTAAAGATTTTAGCCTATGTAAAAACAAAGGCCCTCGGGGCGGGGGCATTTTTGGCCCCAGGGCTATAATTTGAACAATCTTGATAGAGGTCTACTAGATGAAGCTTCACACCAAATATCAAAGACTTGGGCCTTGCGGTTTCAGAGAAGAAGATTTTCAATGATTTTCCCTATATAAGCCTATGTAAAACCAAAGGCCCCCGGGGCGGGGGCATTTTTGGCCTATAATTTGAACAATCTTGGTAGAGGTCCACTAGATGAAGCTTCATACCAAATATTAAAGACCTGGGCCTTGCAGTTTCAGAGAAGAAGATTTTAAAGATTTTCCCTATATAAGCCAATGTAGAACCAAAGACCTCCGGGGCGGGGGCATTTTTGGCCCCAGGGCTATAATTTGAACAATCTTGGTAGAGGTCCACTAGATGAAGCTTCATACCAAATATCAAAGACCTGGGCCTTGCGGTTTCAGAGAAGAAGATTTTTAAAATTTTCAGTAAAAAAATCTATTTTTAGGTCCTGTGACCTAGATGTGCAACAGACTGGAACCATTTGATCAACTTTGAAAGGGGACCACCTAAGGATAATTCCTGTGAAGTTTGGTCAAAATCAGATCAGTGGTTTAGGAGAAGATGTTGTTTGAAGAAAAAGTTTACGGATGCACACACGCACGGACGCACGACGGACAAAAAGTTATCCCAAAAGCTCATCTTGTCACTACGTGACAGGTGAGCTAAAAAACACCTGACCTTCCTTTGCAGAACTTGGCGTCTCACGTGACCCAAGCAAGGCTCGAACCACAGTGGTGAAAGACCTCATGATTAGGAGTCAGAGCTCCTTCCCACTAGGCCTCTGAGGCCTGTTTTCATAACTACTAAAATGTCAACAATTGTATACATTCATAGCAGGTCAAACAGCATCCTCTGCTGTGTTCAAGCTCTATGAATATAACGACATACAGTAAAATTTCTATATTAAGACCACCTTTGGGACTGTTCAAAAGTGGTCTTTAAGACCACTTTTGAACAGTCCCGAAGGTGGTCTCTTATTAGAAGACTCTGGGTGTAGAAAACACAAAGAAAGAATAACTGAAACCTTCTCAATAAGCTTTAGAAAGTCATTTTGGTCATCATTTCAGGTGGTCCTAATGATGGAATTTTTCTGTAAAATAATTATACATACTTATCACACTGCTCAATATAAGATGGTTTTGGATGTAACAGTTTACAGAATGATCCCAAAAATGGATTTATTGTTATTTTTCTAGATGTACATGTATATGATTTTTGATTGAATATTACTCTATTTTTTAACTAGCATGGTTTAGGCTTTCGACAGAAGCAAAGGTGTTATAACATTACGATTACATACCAGTGTGACATGGTGCATTTTTTTCACATGTCCAAAATGGCTACTTTTCTGAAGAAAATCTGTGAAACTTTTCTTATTTAAGGTTATGAGCCTGGAAAAGGAGGTTGTGGACCCAGCTTTTAGCCATGTATGAGACAATAGTCACATTTGATTGGATATAATTATGAAACTGATGAGAAATACTTAGCTGTTATTTTTTTTCTTGCAGGGTATTATATGTGCATTAAACACATAAAGAAAACAAAGTGAACTGTCTCCTGAATTTTCTGTTGTGATAATAATTGTACATGTGGTATCTCTGAATTTCCAAGACTGAATTTTCACTTTGAGGCAGGGTTACCTCCCTTAGACAGTTAGAATGCTTGAAATTGCCACATGACACCCTTGTTTTTTTGTATAATTTTGTAGTTGGCAGTTTGTTTACCATGTTTTGGGGTAAGAAAATCAATTTGAAATGCAGATTTATCAGGTACAGGGTCAAATATTAACATGTAAGCTTATGGAAATGTAAATAGAAGACCATAACCTAAACCGAAAGTAGAAAATCATCACCTCTGTCCTGTTTTTGGTCATTACATAATATTTTCACAAATTTGAAGGTTCTATGTAATTCTGTGTCATAAACTGGATCTTCCTGACATGTATTTTGCTAAAAAAACTGTAAAATTTGTAACTTTAGTGCTAATTTAGGTCTAACTGGGCCATTTGATCAACTTTGTGCTTCTGATCCATGTAAATGGAGGGGGGGGGGGGGAGGGGGTAGGGGTTGCTTTGCTGTAAAGCCATGTTAATCAGTGTTGTCATTGGTCTGTTTGGAAAGGAGTCTTGCAGTAGGTGTATGAACATAACATAAGTAAAAGAATCTACTCCATCTGGAATATATGGCATCAGGCTTGGTCCAAAGCAAAATTTCAAAAATTATTTCTCCGAACAGCCCGCTGCAATATCGCGACAAGTTTTCTCATCTGTTATAAGTTCTAATTGGTTAGATTCATGTTACTGGATCTGAACAGATATTTTCAGCTGTTTCTTATGGCATTAAGGCATTTATGACCATTTTCATCAATGTTTTGTCTTCAACATATCCTCAAAATGCCTTTTTTTTTACTTAAAGTAGGGGATATAGGTGTAGGAACAACCATAACTTCTACATAGGTGTGCTATTTAGGCATAATTTAGTGCATTTTAGGACTGTAGTATTCCAAAGACACATGAGAAGAACCACTGATGCAAGCCGGTCTCTGGGTTCCAGTCCAGAAAGAGGTAAACTTTGCGCTTTTTCACAAAATATGGTTTGTTCGGCTTTCATCGTAAAATCTGAAGGCGATAACTTTTTTGCAAACTTGAAAGATTCTTTGTCACTGAACATTTAGTATGCATGACTACATTATTATATATGATCTAAATTTCTATTTGGCAATTCTTTTGATGGATTATAAGGAAAATAAGGTTTGGTTTAAGGTTATGAGCCTGGAAAAGGAGGTTGTGGACCCAGCTTTTAGCCATGTATGAGACAATAGTCACATTTGATTGGATATAATTATGAAACTGATGAGAAATACTTAGCTGTTATTTTTTTTCTTGCAGGGTATTATATGTGCATTAAACACATAAAGAAAACAAAGTGAACTGTCTCCTGAATTTTCTGTTGTGATAATAATTGTACATGTGGTATCTCTGAATTTCCAAGACTGAATTTTCACTTTGAGGCAGGGTTACCTCCCTTAGACAGTTAGAATGCTTGAAATTGCCACATGACACCCTTGTTTTTTTGTATAATTTTGTAGTTGGCAGTTTGTTTACCATGTTTTGGGGTAAGAAAATCAATTTGAAATGCAGATTTATCAGGTACAGGGTCAAATATTAACATGTAAGCTTATGGAAATGTAAATAGAAGACCATAACCTAAATTTAACCCCATAGGTTGTTGGTGCTCGTTAGAACCACCTCAATCACTGACGTTCTAACAGGTATCCACAACCTATGTCTTGGACCAAAAATAAGTAAAATAATGTTTACTCAAGTAAACCCCAGCTTTCTCTATATAAAGTGGGGTTAAGTGGGTTGTCCATTTCACAGACTTGTTTATGTGATGAAGAGGTTTTGGTGTTTCAAAAGGCTGATTCTTAATTGTGATTATTAGTGTATTTAGGATTAACAGGATTAAAGTTTCAAAGATCAACTCTCATCATGCCCAGTCCATTACGAAAACAAGCCTATAAAAATACATTGTAAATTTTACCGCCGAAAAATCAAAATTTTACTTTGAAAAATTGTGATATTTTTCTTATTTCTGCTAAAAATAAAGATTGTGGGTACACATTAGAATGACTACCCACAGTCTATATTTTAGAGCAGAAATAAGAAAAATAAGGTTTACCCCTGTAAACCCCAATTCTTCTACAGAAAAGTGGGATTCAAGGGCGTCAAAATTATATATGTGTTTTCATGATGTATAGTCTTTTTTTGAAAACATTACAGATCCTGATCTATACTGTTTTCCATTTTGCTTCTGAATCCATGGCAAAAACTGAAATCATGCCACGGAAATGGCTGAAAAACGGGAGGGAGTGTGTGTGTTTGAGTTTTACGTCCCAACAACAGCTAAGGTCATATGGAGACTGGACCTTGGTTTAAAGACTCATCCGAAAGTCTGGAGAAGCCCAGGATATAACGCACTACCCCTGGTTTATGAGGCGAGTAGCATTACCACTACACCATGGGGGCTTCTGAAACTGGGAGGAGTGTAGCAAATTGAAATACTCAGCATAGTTAGGGTTAATGGTTAACAAGTTTAAGTTTTTACCATAGTTTACACACCGGCCCCGATAGCTCAGTTGGTAGAGTGTCCGCTCCGGGGAACAGGAGGTCACTGGTTTGATCCCGGGCCGCAACATACCAAAGTCGTTAACAATGGTACTAGCTGCTCCTCGCTTGGCACTCAGATTTATGGGGTAGAGCTAGGACTGGTCGACCCAGTGTCAGGATAATGTGACTGGGTGTGGTATCATGTAATGTGTCTGGGACATGATACTTCAGTGGGGCAGCACTATAAAAGTGAGCATTGAGCTCCCTGTCGCAACCAGACACCGTCATGATATGACTGAAAAATTGTTGAAAGTGACGTTAAACCCGAATTCACACAGACACCATATTTCACAATCACACTTTAGCAACTCTATGAGTATCTGAGCAATTTGTGTCTGACACCTCAGCAGGTCGGGGTATATACATTTATCATAAGGGGCTCGGCAAGCTAAAAAGGGTCCCTGGACATGTTTTTTTTTTGGGGGGGGGGGGGGGGGAGGTTTAAATTTACGTCGCCATCAACACTAAGTCATTTTGCAGACATTGCTTCGGATTTTGTGGGACTTTTACTTCACAATGAGATGAAATAACATCTCAAGCTCTATCGTGCAAGAAACCGCTAATGTTTAAGAAACAGTGTTCAAGTTTGGTCCGTTTCACCTCTGCTTGAAAGCACCATGCAGCCCAATCTATCTCTCCAAGCCATGACGGGTGGCGGTGCTCTTCAAATCTGCACCATCAGCCTGCTTACATGTTTTACATATACAGAGGATCTTACACGAGTGGTCATTGCATATGAAGTTTATGAAACGAGCCTTTGGCAAGTTTCATTAATTTCATATAAAATGACCAAGTGTGTAAAAATCTGTTTATCATTTATCGATTTAAGATCGGATTTTATCAATGATGAAGTCCAGAGGCCAGTTGTTCAAAACTAACAATGTTGTTTGCTAATGATTTCTTAAAACTTTGATCATTTGATATGGCAAATATACAAATATTTTTGCTGAAAAAAATGTGAGTAGCTTTTGCATATGCAAAAGCTTATCACGTTTTTTCCAGCAAAAAGAATAAAATTTTGAATACTATACTTGCTTCAACAGTTAACAAGTTGACCACTAACGAGCTCGTTAAGATAACGCGCCTTTGTACAACTGGCCCAGAAACATTCAATAGAAAGCAGAATATTGTCTTCGAGATGTTAATTGCCAGTAACCATGTGTTATTACACATGCGGTCGTATCATTTTTATTACATGGCGATATTCACTAAATAACAGAAACATTATACGAGCCCCGCCAAGCGAATTTTTGTCTTCGAGCATTCCGTCATGACAAATTTTAACTGCGCATGCCCAGCCATTCAGAGGGATCAGGGATATGGCTTTCTGTCTGAAGGTTCCTCTTGATTCACTGCTTGTATGGGCGAGTAGCGAAGGTTCTGGCCAGACTGCACGGATGCGCAGGCTCGCCTGAACCTTCGCTGCTCGCAAAGGCGATAAGTACCAAAATCGCTTGACGGGGCCCATATGATAAACCGCATTCTCAGCCTGTATGGGGAAACTTTACATCATGCAGCATCCATACAGCACAAAGTGAAGATTCTGATCAGACTGGGGATGCACAGTCTGATCCAAGTCTTTGCTGTGCACACATTCTCAAACACCCCTTTTTGCTTTTTCGCTTGATACGGGCCATTCTAAGCACTTCTCAGCAGAAACAGTATCTCTTATCTACCACTTAGAAGGACAAAGCCTGCCCAGGCAAAGTAATGCTGGTCAGACCAGCCAATGCATATTATAAGCCTTTTGGTTTCACTGGGTGGCAGGGCTTGTGATGTCAATTCATCTCAGTGTCTGACAAATGTCTAACAAAGTTGGAAGCAATGTATCCAAAATGACCTAAATAGTGTTGAAGGGGAGGTTAAACTACAACTCATCGAATGTGTTGAAAACATATTTCATTGAGTGTGTTCAAAACACCAGAAATTTTCACGAGTGGGAAGCATGTTAACAGCTGTTCAGTTACAGTCACGTATAAAATAAATAGAAAACTTACTTTTTTGCAATTTACCAAAAATATTTCATCTCGTTTGTTGCAAACATCAGAATTTTCACTCGTGCTTTGCACTCGTTAAAATTCTGATCTTTTCAACAAACTCGAAATATTTTTGGTATTCATCTCAAAAACGTAAATATCCTCTATTTACAGGGAATGGGAACACCTTCAGGGGAGGCAACTCCTGCAAAAGTATTTTGTCTCCCATGTCAATAGGGGTCAACTCTAAAAGGAAAGAATTTGCTCCTGAGGAGCAAATTCTTTCCTTTATGAGTGGATCCCTTTTTCCATGTGACAGGGCTTATAGAAAAGTGAACAGGAAGTCCCGAAAGTTGTCTCTCTTTGAAAAGGTGGAAAAATCTGCCAGGTGTTCCCATTCCCCTTAACATCATAACTCTCACTTATCCTCTGTAATTCGATAAGTACACGGATACAGTAGCACATATCTGTCATCCACAAACTCTGCATACAGTATACTGAATTCACACATAAACAGCAGTGGTTCAACAGGCACCAAATATGCTCAACTTCCAAACACAACGACAATTTGACACAGCCGGCCTAATGCTAGGACATCTCTTCCTGCATGTCTGTAGAATTTGTATCATCGTTTGAACCTGGTCTGTCATCTATGGCAGTCTGAAAAACAAAGACGGTACAGTCATTTGTTTGAACTGGGGGATAACTGTATTCAGTTGTCATTTGGGAAGGTAAATTGGAGGTTATACGGTCAGAAATTTTGTTTTACAGTGTCAGACTTGCCAGCGGAGTTATAAAATGTAATTTGCGACGATAGTGTAGTTTATATTTTCTTGTCATTTGGGATCGTTGATTCCATTGTGGAATTTAGAAAATATTTGAGGATCACTGATGAGGCCTAATTGGCCGAAACTAGCTAGTCTGGACCAGAAAACATGTACACTCCATATTTTCCAGTCCTGTGGTGTATTCATTGCTTCTAAAGGATAACCCTTTCTAGAACATATTTAACGTCACTACAGCTGGTGATTGGGAATGTGTGACGGCCGTAAAAAGTCTCCCTGCCCTACATCATAGTGTAGTTTATATTTTCTTCTCATTTGGGATTGTTGATTCCATTGTGGAATTTTGAAAATATTTCAGGATCACTGATGAGGCCTAATTTGCCGAAACTAGTTAGTCTGGTCTTGAAAACATGTTTCCAGTCCTGTGGTGTATTCATTGCTTCTAAAGGATAACCCTTTCTAGAACATATTTAACATCACTACAGCTGGTGTCTGGGAATGTGTGGCGGCCGTAAAAAATCTCCCTGCCCTACATCATAGTGTAGTTTATATTTTCTTGTCATTTGGGATTGTTGATTCCATTGTGGAATTTTGAAAATATTTGAGCATCACTGATGAGGCCTAATTTGGCCAAAACTAGTTAGTTTTGTCTAGAAAACATGTACACTCCATGTTTTCCAGTCCTGTGGCGTATTCATTGCTTCTAAAGGACAACCCTTACTAGAACATATAAAATCGATAATTTTCCTACCCAAATGCCAATTTTAGTTTATGCTAATTTTTTAGTTCGACTGCGATGGAAGCTAAAAGCTTATTTAATCGCTCTTGAACACTCATGCCTGATGTTTTCATGCGCACGAGAGAGTGACTATTACACCACTGCTACCCATTTACACCTGGGTGGTGTCAGGCAGTGTCATTACGTGTCTTGCCCAAGGATACACCTTGATACCGGGTGCCAGATTCGAACACACAACCTCTCGTTCATTAGTCGAACGCGTTAACCACTGCTCTATCAAGGCTGACGTACTTTGTGACCATAAAACGTAATTTGCGACCTGCGGTTTTACATTCTGGTCAACATTATTCAGGTCATTTTGAAGAGCTTGCTTCCAATTTAATAGGACTTTTACCCGACATTGAGTGGAAGTGACATCTCAAGCCACCCTACTGTCCAACCAATTCTAAACCATGACATTGTGGCCACCTGTCTTAAGCAAGCATACATGCAATTCCCGACAACTGCAACTGCATTAAAACTCGCCTGTATTTATGTTTTGTTCATATTTGTTTAACAGCCCTTGCAAGAATATTTCACTTATTTCATGCAGATTGTTGATAAGAGGCCAGTTGTTCAAAACTAATGACGTCGTTAGTTAACGTATCGTTAAAACTTTGATCATTAAATATGGCAAATATGCTGAAATTTTTGCTGAAAAAATGTGAGCAGCTTTTGCGGATGCAAAAGCTGCTCACATTTTTTCAGCAAAAATACCAAAATTTTAAATATTAAACTTGCTAAAAGAGTTAACAATATGACCACTAACAAGCTCGTTAAGCTAACGATGCTTTGAACAACTGGGCCCTGACCTTCCATAGCAGAACCTGGCATCTCCCATGTGGCCCAAGAGAGGCTCAAACCACAGTGGTGAGAGACCTTATGATTAAGAGCCAGCGCTCTTATCCACTAGGCCACGGAAGCCAATAAATCACCTGTATTATGCAAGCACCTTTCTTATGCAAGCTTAGTTTGATTATCCTATAGGTGCTTGCTTAATTAAGTATCTGTACACTATAGTACTGTACAGCGGTTAACTGTTCAAAATTTACAATGTTGTTTTCGTACAAATCCTAAAATTTCGGACATCTTGAGAACTTCTTGTAATTCTCGTTAAAATTTTAACAAATTTGTTTTATGGTCCAGCAAGGAGTCCAAAAGGTGCAGACAGAATGACAAACAGTGTAGACCCTGATCAGACTGCTCCTCCACTATATTAGATACTGTTCTTCCTAGACCAGTTAACAATTTGGCCACTAACAAGCTTGTTAAGCTAAAATGCTTTAAACTAGAACTGTCAGAGGATCTGACTATTGCCCCGCTATAGCGCTGTCAGAAAAGAAATTTGCTATACAGTTGCATGAAAATATCTGAAGTAGTTTCAGAGTTATGAATGTTCAAAGGGCAATAACTCCAAAAGTAGGCAATCCAGTGTTATTGTTCATGAGCTCTGCACATCGCCTCATAGTGCTTTACATTTGTCTGAAGATTCATGAAAATACCTCAAACAATTTTTTACTTATCATTAATAACGGAATTAAGAAGGTTAAAATTGACATATTTCAATGTTCAAAGGGCAGTTACTCCAAAAGTAGGCAATCCAGAGTTATGGTTCATGGTCTCTGCACATCATCTCATAGTGCTTTACATTTGATAATACATACGGTACCTCAAACGGTTTTTGAGTTTTCATGAATAACGGAACCACAGAAGGACAAGGCAAATCCAATATAGCCCCCACTTTTTCAAAGCGGGGCTATAACAAATGGATACAGACTGTGCTTCTGAAGCTGATTCATTCTGAAGTTACTTACTGGAAATAATGATCTAGCTGTTGTACCATTGATGTCTATATGATGAGGATTCCGAACTGGACTAGGACTTAATTGTGTTAAATACGGACTACCAGGCTGAGCAACTAATGAAGAATCTGGGGAGACACCAAAACCTTGGGCCTCCCTTGGTGACTTCGTCGGGGAGGCAAAAGGGTTTGGTATTCTTTCGTCTGACATACTATTATGTATAAAGTCATTTCCAAATTTAGATAATTGTTGTGTAACACCTAGAACTCCGCCTTCTGCAACAGTAACTATCACCCATATTGGTTCTGGAAAATATACAAGTATGTTAGCTACAAATTTAAAGTTAACAACATAAAAAGCAAACATGAATTCTGCTGACGGCGATGTCGTGCCTGTGGGGGCAAAAAGTCAGCGAACCATGAAATGTAAGTCAAATAAAAATGCATCAAAGTTGTCATCCGTCGATGAAAGTTTGTGCCAAGTATAATTATTGTTTGTTTGATTGTTTGTATGTATTAGAGTTTAACGGCCCAGTCAACACTATTTTATGTTTTTGAGTCTGTCAGTTTACCTATCAACACTTTTCCTGGGCAGGCGTATACGTAAGCGGTTAACCAGTACAATGCACATTCTTTCGTCAGAAACTGACAACTGCCCTTCTTGAATCAGCAGAAGGGAGAGATTGACCGTAGAAAAGATTTCATGATCAATCTCCACGAAAGAATGTTTCTGACCCCGGCAGGTACCGAAGCCGCGTCCTCCTGATCATCAGCCAGATGCGCGTCCGACTGAGCTACCAAGGCTGGCCCAAGTATAATTATTAAAGAAGCTCTAATTGTTCTTGGGAAATGGACTTGAACAAAAGGGAAAAAACTAGGTTTGTCACAATAGTTCCCAAAGACAGTGAACCATGAAATGTAGGACACGGTCAAACATGGATGCTTTCATTTTAATTGCCATTCTTAGATGCCAGTATGTATCAAGTGCGTGAAATGAACACCCCACTAAACCTGACTTTATGTAGAGAAAACTGGGGTTTACGTGATACATTATTTTTCATATTTCTGCTCCAAAACATAGGTTGTGGGCACTCGATAGAACCGCCTCGATGAGGGGGCTCTAACGAGCACCCACAACCTTTGTTTGAAGTGAAAATAAAGAACATATGACATTTTCATCATAAAATTAGCCATTTTGGAGATATGAAAAAATGCATTTTATCGCTCGTGTGTGTTATCGTAATGAATGTTGGCAGATTGATAAACTGACAGAGGAAAACCAGACTCCTTTATTCTGCCATGCTTAAAGGTGGCTCGACAAAATGCCAAAGGCTATGGTGTGCCCGTTGGGGCTTAAGGGGAATGAGAACACCTGGCAGATTTTTCCAACATTTTTCAAAGGGAGACAACTTTTGGGAATTTCTGTTCGTTTTCCTGTAAGCCTTGTGCCACTGAAAAAGGGGTCTACTCTTAAATGAAAGAATTTGCTCCTTAGGAGCAAATTCTTTCCTTTAAGAGTTGACTCCTTTTGACATGGGAGACAAAAATATCTTTGCAGGAGTTGCCTCCCCTCAAGGTGTTCCCATTCCCCTTAAGCTCATGTTAAACAATAAGATTGATGCTAGTATTGAAGCAAATGATAAGAGATGTGTCATGTGTGTGTGTGTGTGAATTCGGGTTTAACGTCGCTTTCAACAATTTTTCAGTCATATCACGACGGTGTCTGGTTGCGACAGGGAGCTCAATGCTCACGTTTATAGTGCTGCCTCACTGAAGTATCATGTCCCAGACACATTACATGATACCACACCCAGTCACATTATCCTGACACTGGATCGACCAGTCCTAGCTCTTCCCCGTAAACCCGAGTGCCAAGCGAGGAGCAGTTAGTACCATTTTTAACGACTTTGCTATGTCGCGGCCCGGGATCGAACCCCAGACCTCCCGTTCCCCGGAGCGGACACTCTACCAACTGAGCTATCGGGGCCGGTGATAAGAGATGTACAAAGGCACAAACGTAAAATCAGATCCTAGTTTCAAGGCATCCTAAAAGCATGCATAACAAAAACCATAAATTTGTCAAAAGTACAAGGATGGACAGACCACCATCTCATACCTTGCCTTCTTGAGATATAAACCTGTTAATAGTTGAAAGTTCTCAAAATGAGTGTTCATGTATTATTGGATTTATTAAAGGAGCTGATGAAAAGGGATAAAATGCAAGGCTTTGCCGAGTATTTTATCCCTCTTCCTCAACAAGCTTAATAAATTTAACAATACATGAGCAGGAATGCAAGATTCTATTTTATCATATGATATTTAAAGTATATTTTATTCATGATTTTTTAACAAAAATGTCAATACTGCGCAATTAGTAAACAAGACCTCATTAAGGACATCATACATATAACGTTAAGGGACATATCTTACAAATTTGCATATTTTCCATAAGTGGATTACGGAATTTGTTACATGGCATTATTACACTCTCAGACACAACATCATATGATAAAATGTGATGTTTTTGTAATGTTCATCTGTAACAACTATTCTGTTGTCATATTAAACACACCCTGTCTCTGCAGTTTCAACTTTGAAATTCTAAGGTTTATATAATTAAGACATAATCTACAGCATCTTTGAGCCTTCTTGCTAAAAGATCCTCTTTTGCTTGTTGATGGATTTTGTGTTGTGGTTTTACATCCCCATCATTCAACACTATTGAGGTCATTTTAGAGATGCTGCTTCCAATTTTGTAGGATTCTTACCCAACACCCAAGATGAAATGACATCTCAAGCCCTATCGCCCAAAGGCACTGTTAGGGTTTAAGGGTCGGTTGATTCATACTACTTTACTTAGACAGGCTTAGATCTTCTAAGTAGTTTACCAGTACTTTAATGTAAGATTCACCCCTACAAAACAATGCAACACAATCTATTTCTCAAAGCCCTGATGAGTGGAGGCTCAAATTATTAAAACATCAACAAAAGTCTGGAAAAGCCCAAAATCAAACCTAGATCCCCTGGGTACGAGGTGTGTAGCTTACCCTGTCAGCACAAAACAATTGGCCAATGTTGGGTCTGCATACATGTAGATACAATGTATCGATGTCAGCCCATCATTGGCCTGATAGTCTTTGCTAGCAAGGTTAAGTTAACTACTGCACCGTGGAAGCTTAGCAAAGACCCATCTACATTATAGCCAAAAATACGTTACCTCCAAAAAACATGCCTGTGGCCGTGGACATGCGCCACTGACTCTGATATACCCCGGGATCCCGCCTAGAGTGCATCTCAACCGTAACATCTGTAACCTGTCCTGGTTCTAAAGCATCTACAATGGTTCTATCTGATAAACTTAAGTTCTCTCCGGCACAAAACTTTAAATGGCAACCTGGTGGCCATCGCTCATCACCTGAAAGAAGATTTTGCTCTTTAACCCATAAAATGCCAACTGTCGTCTGCTTTGCCGTCTGCCTGTGACCTTAAAAGTAATTTATTGCAAACAGCCTGGACCCAGATCAGACTGCTCCTAGATCAGACTGATCCTGTAGGAGCAGTCTGATCTGGGCCCACACCGTTTGCCTGTATGCAAAAATATTTTTAAAAAGTTTAAAAAAAAAAAATTCAGCAGATGACATAAGCAGCGGACATTTTCAGATGTAGTTTTTCTCGGTGTCTTAACCCTTATCCTGCTGTTCACGACGACCCCTATATTTGCAAACAGTGTAGATCCAGATCAGGTGGCTTCTGGAGAAGCCACCTGATCAGGATCTACACTGTTTGGCATTCAGTTTATGAATTTGTAGCAATAAATTACATCAAGTAATTTGATTGATTGACAGACAGAAATGGGTTAGGCTTAAATGAATATTTAGCAAGATAAGGGTTAAAGAGTTAAGGGTAGTAGTGGGTTTCTCTTTCAAGAATATTTTTGTCTCCTTTCTTAATTACAACAAGAGGGCCCAGTGGGCCCTGAATCGCTCACCTGAGTATCAGTGTCTCTAGTGCATTCTTGGCCCAAGGGCTATAATTTGAATAAACTTTGTAGCGGTCCACTAGATAAGGCTTCAGACCAAATATCAAAGACCTGGGCCTTGCGGTTTCAGAGAAGAAGATTTTTAAAGATTGTCCATATATAAGCCCATGTAAAACCAAAGGGCCCCGGGGTGGGGGCATTTTTGGCCCCAGCACTAGAATTTGAACAATCTTGGTAGTGGTCCTCTAGATGAAGCTTCATACCAAATATCAAAGATCTGGGCCTTGCAGTTTCAGAGAAGAAGATTTTTAAAGTTTTTGATGAAAAAAATCTATTTTTAGCTCCTGTGACTAGATGTGCAATGGACCGCCACCTAAGGATTATTCCTGTAAAGTTTGGTCAAAATCCGATCAGTGGTTTAGGAGGAGATGTCGTTTGAAGAAAAAGTTAATGGATGCACGCACGTACGGAGAACGACGGACAAAAAGTGATCCCAAAAGCTGACCTCGTCACTACGTGACAGGTGAGCTAAAAAGACACAGATGTTGTGGAGATGCGATTCTAACAAATATAAACAACATCTCTTTCTTGGAGTATTAAATAATTACAATTTTCTTGAAAATCTCCATTGATCGTCTTGTACTGAGCTGAGTATTCCTTAGTATTGAAATTGTCCATATAACAAGTTTTCCTGGTACAGTCAAACCTGTCTTAGTGGCCACCTCTATTAAGCAAGCAACCTGTCTTAAGCAAACATGCATTCAGTTTCCCCAAAAGGAAAATGCATTAAAATTCACCTGTGTTAAGCAAGCACCTGCCTTAAGCAAGCACTTTTTGAATATCTCAGAGGGCTTGCTTAATACAGGTTGGACTGTATATTGAATGTTGGTATAAGGAGGGTTGACGTAATAACCTGGCAATATCTTTAATTTTGGATAGCAGTAAGGCCAGAAACTGTCCTTTTCACTTTCTACATGTAATGTTTTAATTATGCTTCTGCTGCTTTATGTATCTGCTTCTCATTACGAAAACATGCCTATACAAATACATTTGTACATTATCAATTTTTTCAGCCAAAAATGGAAATTTTAAGATGAAAAATAGTGATATTTTTCATATTTCTACTCAAAAGATATAAGAAAAATAATGTTTACCCTTGGAAACCCCAATTTTACTATATAAAAGTGGGGTCTGAGGGTGTCCAAATTATAATGGCATGTTTCCATGATGTTTTCTTTGTTATCTTGGTTGCAAGGTGCAAGCTAACTGAATACATGTACATTAATTTCCGATTTGTTTGTTTGTTTGTTTGATTTGAGGCAACACAATTTAGGTCATCATTACGAAAACACGCCTTTACAAATACATTGTCAATTTTATCACTGAAAATACCAGCATTTTAAGATTGTGATTTACAGGGGTAAACCTTATTTTTGAAAGTTGATACTTGTATCAAGTTTATATGTCATTGCATTTCTACTTCCGGTACTGGACCGCGTTACTACACTTCCGCTGTTCGTTCGCTGCATAAAATAGTCCAAATTAAGCACTTGCCTCATTTTCTTTTCCAGCGCATTGATTTGCGCTGAAGGCGGACTTGATTCTACAGGTGTTCCTTCCCTTTCACCCCTCAGTTGCCGAACTGGACTTTTCCAGCTTTGATTCTCGCTGTATCCTTTTATATCAAGGCGGACTTGATTCCACAGGTGTTCGTTCCCTTTCACCCCTCGGTTTCCGAACTGGACATTAGCCCATATATAGCTAGCGTCACTTTTTATGGCATGTAAGTATTGTGGGCCCAGATCAGACGCAGCACAACTTGGCGTCTGATCTGAGTCTGCATTGATTGCTAAAAAAAACCCATAAATTCTTGCAAAACCTACCTTTAAGAAAATAAATCTGACAATCCTGTTCCGAACTTATTTGTTGGAAGATTCCATTGTCATATATTGGTTAAGCAAATTCAGAAGCCACTGATCAGACACCTCATTCTGTGACCTCGTATCAGACCCTTCAGTGTTATAAAAGGAAGTTTTGCATTTTTGGGTGCATATGCACTCGTTTTATAGACATGTACTTGGGAAGACGAATCTAAGTCGAAGCGTCTCCACTGTTTAAAATGTAGAAATTAAAGGGCTCTGCTGTAACGTCTCCGAAAGCAATGTACACTTCATTTTTGGACCGAAAGAAAGCAATAGGTTTTAAAGTTCACTCCCGTCCAGTGCTCAAGATAAACATCCTATTTGCGTAAATACTCAATCAAAGTGCTGAGAGAACTGGTGTGGATCGATCGTCTCTGAATGTAAGTTTAGAGAATAGTCATGAACTGAGAATCGGACTGTTCGTTTATGCAGGTACATTAGATCTGATCGGACACCGCATTATGTGGCGTCTGATTATGAAGGTTCTGTTTACCAATGGCCAAATGCAGGAGCACAGTCCTACCGCCCCCGCCGATCAGGGCTTGAAGAAATAGACGGACTGCAAGATACTTCCACGCCGACCTGAAATCGACCGCACATGAGTACTGGTAAACCGCTTAGAGGATCTAAGCCTGGCCAGGCAAAGTGGTGCGAATCGGACCGTCCATGCCACAAGCCTATTTGGTTTCATTGCGCGACAGGCTTGATAATTATGTCATTTCATTTTAGTGTTGGGTAAAAGTCTCACAAAATTGGAAGCAACGTCTCTAAATGACCTAGTCAGTGTTGATGGGGATGTTAAACCTCAAAACAAGCAAACAAACATACAAACAAACTAGAGCTGTCAGTGAAACTGACTAGGGTCCCGGCAGCGCTATCAGAGGAGTAGGAAAATGTTGATGTTAAAAAACTGGAAAGAACAAGGAAATGAAAGAACATACCCCAAAGAATCATTTTGAACATGATTACTCGGTTTTAGACCTTTGGCCGATGTAGAAGTTTTTTAATGCGGCTGTGGGTCTTGCGTGTGACACTTCGTCACATTATGGTTAACATTTCTGCCAAGTAATATTTAAATCCATCCAGGAATAATAACAAAGTTATTAATTGGACACAGGAAAGACCCTTTTTTGACCTTTGACCTCTAAGTATGACCTTGACCTTTGAGGTATGGACCTGAGTCTTGCGCGCAACACTCCATCACATTATGGTTAACATTTCTGCCCAGTAATATTTAAATCCATCCAGGAATAAGAAAGTTATGGAGGATAAAAAAAATTGTGGACGGACAGACGGACAGACAGACAGAGTGATTACTATAGGGCACCCACACTTTCAGTGCGGGGCCCTAACAAACAAGCACAGTCCAGAATTTTCTTCTGACGTTCCACTCTGACATCTTAGGGGTGCTATCAATAACCAATACCTGGATTTTGTTCAGTGTCGGCGCCAGTCAGATGGTCAGTGATTGTCACGAGGACAATAACAAGCAACAGGAATTTTTTTCTTAGTCGAACCTGGTTAAACTCCTTTTTCAACCTTGTCAAAAAGATGCTTAGGGAACTGTTTAATCTACCACTACCATTTTATCATGGTGAATATACCTCATAAATCAACTTTCCTCAGTACTTTCAGTACTTTGATTCTTATTCGTGCTCTAAAATATAGATTTTGGGTACTCGTCAGAACCGCCTAATCGAGGCGGATCTAACAAGTACCCACTGCCTCATTGAGGCGGTTCTAACGAGTACCCACAATCCATATTTTAGAACAGAAATAAGTAAAAATAAGGTTTACCCCTGTAAACCCCAGTTTTACTATATAAAAGTGGGGTTCAAGGGGGGATCAAAATTATATAGGCATGTTTTCGTGATGATTTTGATGTTGCTTCCAATTTTGTGGGACTTTTACCAGACATTAAGATAAAATGACATCTCAATCCCTGCCGCCCAATGAAACCAATAGGGTTTATAAGCATGGTTTATAAGGCCGACTCACAGCAATTTTCCTGGGCAGGCTAAGACCTCCTAAGCAGATAACCAGTACTTATGTGTGGTCGGTATCAGCTCTGTGTGGAAGAATCGTGCAGACCAATCTATTTCTCTAAGCCCTGATGGGTGGGGGCCGGATTAATTTCTGACCATTGCCTTCTAAACTCAGGGCCTGACATCAGAACCTGACAGTGCAGAACCAGATCAGACTGCTCCTGAAGAAGCCCTGTGGTGCAGTGGTAAAGCATCGGATTTGAGACCGAGAGGTAGCCGGTTCGATCCACGCAAGTGCCAAGTGTTGTTTCCTTAAGCAAGAGACTTTTTCTACATTGATTTTGCCTCGTACGGGTTCCTTCCAAGGAAAAGAGGGCCATATGGAAGATTAGTACTAAATAAATTATTACTTTTTTATTTATTATTATTAATCAGGGTCTTCACTGTATGCCAATCTGTCTGCACTTTTTTGACTCCTTGCTGGAAAATTTAGGAAAATTACTACAAAACCGCAAAGTGTCTGAGTTTTTAGGCTTATTGTTTGTTTGTTTGTATTTGGGAAAATTTAGGAAAATTACTACAAAACCGCAAAGTGTCTGAGTTTTTAGGCTTATTGTTTGTTTGTTTGTATTTGTTTGTATTGGAGTTTAACAACCAAGTCAAGACTATTTAGGTCATTTTTGAGCTGGTAAGTTTCCCTATCCACACTTTTCCTGGGCAACTCTGCTTCCCTCTTTAATTGCATGCTGGTGGATCAGTCCTCATATTCTCTGACGGTTCCAGCGTAAAGGATCACTGAGAATTAGAGAGAATCTAACACTATGTAATGTTGGTTGGGGCCTGATGCTCTTGTCTCTGGTCGGGCCCATCGAAGTCTAACTGTTGGTTTTCTTTTGCTTCAGCATTTCAGTGGTTTATTGCTGTCAAGTCCTCACCGTTGTTTCATCTCTGTGGTTGTTTGCTTTTTGGGTTCACAGAGATGTTGCACTGACGAGTTAGGAGGCCTTCATGTGGACTGAACAAATTATTTGTCTAAATCGATATGGAAGGACGAGGATTGTGGCGATGTAAAATCTGTTTAAGCTCCCCAGTGGAATTCGTTTCACTGACCATTCCAAGGCGGTTCTTCTGTCTTGGTTTATTTTTGTTATGGTTTGTCTGAGTGTATGTATCGCTTATATTATTTTGTTTTGGATAGCCAATTGGCCATTTGTGGGAAAGTATCTGTCCTTTTGGCTTTCCACTATTAATGTTTCCATTAGGGTCTGTTGTTTCATGTTTGTGTTTCTTTCCCTTTGGTGTCTCTGATGGGAGCTGTAGGTTAATTGTATTGATTCCTGATCATTGCCTTCATTTCTATTTTTTATTTGTAAGCGATTAGTCTAAGCCTGCCCAGGCAAAGTGGTGCGAGTCGACCCATCCATGCATATAAACCCTTTTGGTTTCATTGGGCAGGGCTTGTGATGTTATTTCATCTCATTGTCGTGTAAAAGTCCCACAACATTGGAAGCAATGTTTCCTAAATGACCTAAATAGTGTTGATGGGGACGTTAAACCTCAAATCAAACAAACAAATGCGGTTAACCAGTACAATGAACATTCTTTCGCCAGAAACTTACAACTGTCCTTCTTGAATCAGCGGAAGGGAGTGAATGACCGTAGAAAAGATTTCATGATCAATCTCCATGAAAGAATGTTGGCGACCCTGGCAGGAATCGAACCCGCGTCCTCCTGATCACCAGTCAGTCGCGCATCCGACTGAGCTGCCGAGGCCGGCTCTTTAGACTTTTTACTGTACAGTTGAACTTCAATGGCTCGAACACCTTTGGGACCTCATAAATCTGTTCGAGACAGGGATAGTTCCAGCCACTAAGGTTACTGTCAGGGGGCATTACGAGATACTTTTTGACATCTTTTTGGTGTTCTAGAATGAATATGTATGCTGTGTGTACTCATTAGAATCGCATCATTGAGGCGATTCTAGTGAGTACACACAGCATGCATTTGCAAGACAAAATAAAAGACTTAAATATCCTAATTTTTACTCTCCCTATTTCTTACGTACAGAAATTCCCTAGGGAGTCAAGAATGTTTTAGACTCAGCCATGGTAAACGAGCCATCGGTGTTCGAGCCATCAAAGTTTTACTGTATTATGTGTGTATGAGAGTACATCACTATGTACATGTTTCTACAGCATGGGCTGGAAAATTCCACTCCGCACAGAGAAACAACATCTGAAAATGTTTGCTTATGTCGTTTGCTGAATATTTTTGGAAACTTTTGAAATTATTTTTGCATACAGGCAAACAGTGTGGATCCAGATCAGACTGCTCCTAGAGGAGCAGTCTGATCTGGGTCCACACAGTTTGCAAAAATGACTTTTAAAGTAACTGGCAACGGCAAAGTAGAGGACAATTGTCGTGATTGGCATTTTACGGGTTAACTCACCATGGCAAGTAAAAATTCTGGCAGACGAATAAAAATTTTGTGCAGTCACTATGAAATTTACCAAATCAATCATGATGTAGGACGAGCGAAATTTTGAAGGACTTTCCAGCCCTGAGATTGCTAAGTGTTAAATGGAAGCTTGAAATATCTTAATTTACTAAATTAGCATAACATATATATACCTGAGTTAGAAATTCTCCAGGTTTTCGTAAATCTTGTATCTGGTGGGACTGCTTCCCCATCTCCAACTGTAATGTCACTGACAAAGGTCAGTGATGGCACTTTCACACTGGGCTGGTCTAAATCATAATAGGAACATATAGCTGCCTGTAAATTCCTGAAATTACACATACACATAGCAACAGGTAAGGTTCATATCTTGTAATAACTGAAGGAAAGTTTTTCTTATTTATCATATGACGTCGCATCTGAGAATATAATGACGTCATGCAATAAATTCGATAATTCACTAGTGGATTAAATATGCAAATTAGACATGCCCCGTAACGTTACATGTACAATGTACGACACCCTTAACAACCTCGCGTTTACTAATGGGGGAATATTGACATATTTCTAAACCAATCGTGAATAAAAATGCTTTTTACATGTCATATGGAATCTTGCATTCATGCTCATGTATTATTGAATTTATTAAACTCGTTGAGGAAAAGGGATGAAATGCTAAGCAAAGCCTCGCATTTTATCCCTTTTCCTCAACTCGTTTAATGAATTCAATAATGCATGATCACTCGTGAAAGATCCTCTATTTCTCCATATAAACCTATATTGTGGGTATTCTTTAGAACCGCCTCATCGAGGCAGTTCAAATAAATACCCACAATATAGGTTTTTATGGAGAATTGACAAAAACAATCCTTCAATTATCCCTAAATATCAACCTTATCTGCTGTGAATTACATGTAAGTAACATCATGCTATTAAGACCAGCACACTTTTAAGACCATGCAAAAAAGACATTCATACTATTAAGACCACCTATACAAGACCATCACACTATTATTTGTAGGGGTTACTTAAGGTATTTTGAGCCAATCATAAATCAGAGGTGGGCTGACACCAGAGTACCTGGAGAACAAGAGCACCACAAACAGGTGCCATGCTCGTCTCATTACGCAAACACTCCTATACAAATACATTGCCAATTTTTTGGCCAAAAATTAGAAATTCTAAGATAAAAATTTGTGATTTTTTTCTTATTTCTCTGCAAAACATAGATTGTGGGGACTCGATACGATAGAACCGCCTTGTTGCGGAGGCTCTATCAAGTTCCCACAATCTATGGTTTTGAGCAGAAATAAGAAAAATAATGCATACCCCCTTAAACCCCAGTTTTACTATATAAAAGTGGGGTATGATGGGGTCAAAATTATATAGGCGTGTTCTCGTAATGTGTTTTCTTTTTCGTATGTCACAAAGGGAGATAAATCTATCAAATTGTGTGATAGAGATACATGTATGGAACTATGTCAGAATGGAGCTCTTGGGATGATACAGACGTGTGTCAAGTTTAATCATTTCGGAAACAAGCCTATACAAATACATTACCACCTTTATCGGCGAAAAAATGAAAATTTTAGGATGAAAAATTGTGATATTTTTCTTATTTCTGCTCAAAATATTTTAGAGCAGAAATAAGAAAAATAAGGTTTACCCCCCCCCCCCCCCCCCCCCCCCCCCCCCGTAAACCCAAGATTTACTATATACAAATGGGGTTCAAGGGGGTCAAAATTATATAGGCATGTTTTCGTGATGGAGTCTGCGCCAATACTTTTGGAAATCTGGCCAAGGTTAAAGTTTTTTGTTAAACTTTCGAAAAAGAGCTAGTCAAAGTTCAAAAGTCAAAGGTAAAAAAAGGTTTGTCACAAAGGGACATAAATCAGTCAAATTGCATGACAGTCATGGAACTTGGTAAGAATGTAACTCTTGTGATCATTCAGATATGTGTCATGTTTCATGAGGCTAGGGCAAATACTTTTGGAAATATGACCGTGGTTAAAGTTTCTAAAGGGCTCATCCCCATTCCCTAAAAGGAGCGAAAAGACCCCTGCCTTGTCCTCTTTGATATGAGTCTGTGCTAGGTGTGCCCTTTTGACTCACAGTGCCACATTGCGAAAATGCCCTTTTATGGAGTAGCACCCTGCCCTAATTTTAGTCTGCAGGACACTAATCTCTGATTCTCACAATAATATGATCTGATTGAGCAAGGCTTAAACCAGCGGTGAGAGACCGTAAGTTTAACATGTTTAAGAGACAGAGCTCTTATTCATTAGGACACAGAGGCCTGTTTCAGGCTATTAAGACCACCCCAAAAAGACAAATACTCTATTTTAAAAGACCACCCCCAAACAGACAAATACTCTATAAGACCACCCCTAAAAGACAAAAACTCTACAAATGCCCTATTAAGACCACCCAAAGAAGACAAATACCTATTAAGACCACAAAAAAGATAAATACCCTATTAAGACCACAAAAAAGACAAATACCTATTAAGACCACAAAAAAGATAAATAAACTACTAAGACCACCCAAAAAAGACAAATACCTATTAAGACCACAAAAAAAGATAAATACCATATTAAGACCACAAAAAAGATAAATACCCTATTAAGACCACAAAAAAGATAAATACCCTATTTAGACCACAAAAAAGATAAATACCCTATTTAGACCACAAAAAAGATAAATACCTATTAAGACCACAAAAAAGATAAATACCCTATTAAGACCACAAAAAAGATAAATACCCTATTAAGACCACAAAAAAGACAAATACCCTATTAAGACCACAAAAAAGACAAATACCAAAAGACAAATACCCTATTAAGACCACCCAAAAAAAAAGACAAATACCCTATTAAGACCACCCAAAAAAGACAAATACCTATTAAGACCACAAAAAGATAAATACCCTATCGAGACAACCCAAAAAACATCACACTATCAATACCACCTCACACAAGAACATCACTCTATTAACCCTTGACCTGCTGAATATTTTTATATGCCACACCCACTACTGATTATCAACCAATCAGATTACTTGATGCAAATTATTGCAACAAATTCACGAGCTGAATGACAAACAATGAAGATCCTGATCAGATGGCTTCTTCAGAAGCCATCTGATCTGGATCTTAATTGTTTGAAAGATAAGACATGTCCGGGCTCAGCAGGACAAGGGTTTAGAACAGCTGTTACCAGTCCCATAAATTATTCCGTTTGATTCACAACCCCAGATAAGAGGGGGTATCCGAGGCGCTTCCATTTGAGTACCCACAATTAATGTTTTTGCACAGAAATAAGAAAAAAATAAGCCAACACACGACAAAACCTACAATAATACATGTGCACCCAACGAAGACTCAGATCAGCCTGAGCATCCGTCTTCGCTGTGCGCTCTAAGGATAGCCGAGGGCCCATATCTCCTTCATGCAACAAGAGAAGTCTCTGGTTAGACTATAGGAGGTTTTAGGAATTCCGTTTATGACGTCATTCTTGCGCATGCGCAAAGCACTGGCCGTCAATTGAAACGGCCATCGCTATTCAAATGTATTGGCGTAACTTAAAATGTTAACAATATTCAGACGTGACCGTTGAGATGAGAGGGAGGTTTGACTGATCCCTGTATCCAAGAAGACATTGTAGAGCTAAGCTAATAAGCCATTAACAATTTTTGCACCAAATGGAATCTTCCTCCTTATATAAGGTGTCCATTTAAAACTTTTGGGGTGTCAGGTTGTGTTTTGTTCAAAATTTGTTTTGAAATGGGCTTGACTTTTTGCAAACAGTGTATGCCCTGAACAGCCTCTGTGACTGATCTAGGCCTGCCCTGTTCACCAGGGTACCCGTCTTGGGGTTTCTGGTACCAAATGGGTTAATGTAAGGGCTGTGCAGGTTGAACAAATCCACAAGTCTACCAGATTTCATTGTAAAATCTTGCACTTGAGGAGTGTGTCATTCTCATGCACTGAAAGGGTGTTCTTCGCTTGTTTTGAATTTAATATTCCAATCCCACTGAGTCGTGATGGGTACGAACACTGGGTAAATGACATCTTATAGAGAAACGTCGTATTATTGCTAACACAACGTTCCGACGTTGCTAAGTCAAATTTAGTGCAAAACTTTGATGTTGGTTTGATGGCGACACGACACGCTGCATGTCGGTTGACGTGGAGCTATTTGACGACAAACTGTAATTTACATTTACCTACGCTCGCTTATTGGTGGTATGATAAGAGAGAGAGCAACATGTAGGCCATGGTACACTCAGAGAGAGAGAGAAATATTGTACATACGGAGAGAGCGAGAGGCTAAGTACTGTTGGGCTCACCAACTGTATGTACAATAACATCTTTAAGAATAAGAGCAGTTAACTAAAACAACAACACTTGGTAAGTTGGTATTTGCCATCATGAAAAACACGCCTATTCGATTTTGACCCTGCAAACCCCAATTTTATACAGTTAAACTGGGGTTTACAGGGGTAATCATTCACATCTGGCAGCGTATCAGTGTTTCTTCCATTATCTTACATTAGAATTCGCCAAAAGTATAAAAGAATTCCAACGTTTTGCGCTGTAAGTAACACTTTATCTGTCCCACTGCCTTGAAGCAATACGACAGTTGACGGCCAGGGCTTTTCCCGTTCAATATATTCCTCGAGCCCTGATTGCTGTGTACATGAATTCTAATATTTGTTTTCTTTTTTTTTTTCCAATTACTGCTACTCGCTCACATCTGAGCATTACAAGCAGGCCCAGGATTTCCTGGGTGGTTATATGGTCCTTTAGAGATTATTTCACTTATATTGCGCCCCAATCATAAATCAAAGGTGGGCAAAAACTGGTGTAGCGTTAGAAAAAACACCTGAACTTCCATAGCAGAACACACTCTCACATGTGACCCGAGCCAGACTCGAACCCACGGTGGTGAGGGACCTAAGAGTCAGCGAGCTCATCTACTACAGTACTGTGCAATGGAGGCCCAACGTAAAATCGGTGGGTGTGCCAAGGTGTAACTTTTGCAAGCCCCACAAAACAGGGTTTTGGGCAGCACCTAATTCATATTAAACTGACAGCCTAAGCATAAAATTTTAGGCACTGTTTACCAGTTATTCATGTCAAGAAAAAATGCACATCCAGCTGGGTTCAACTGATTTCCGAGCAATTTTTGAAATTCGGCAATCAAAACATCTTTGTCAGTAGTTCCTAGCGAGCTAAACTGCTGCAAGAGTTGGCCCTCAAGTTCATTGTCTGCATCCATGACAGATTTTATCAGACTGTCATTGTTTTCACTGTTCGTTTACAAGAAAACTCAATGTTTGTGTTCAGAATCTTCAATCTTGCGATTGCGATATTTTGATGACGTCATATGATATTTACGTTTCATTGCGCATGCTTATAAGCCGGTGCAGCGTTACATTTATCATACGGTAAATTAGTCTCAGTCGCTTCCGCACTGCATGACCTATCAGTGGTGACACGTCAAATGACATTCATGCACCAGGACCTGTGATGGGAAGTTAGTTCCTAGTGTAGTAGTGATGGGTATAAATCACCATTGATAAATCTTAGAGCCCTCTCTTGATTTTTTTTTCATTTTATTAGTATGGGAACAATTAAAGACAATTCATCGACAAGACAACTCATCGACACGGTTTTTGGACACACAATTGAAGACAACTCGTTCGACACTTTTTGAAGACAACTCATCGACACATTATAATGTAGAACGTGTAATACTGGTAAGCTTTTATATGAGTTTTTAAGCTCTCTGTCTGTCCGCCCGCCCACCCACCCGTTCGTCCGTACGCACGCACGCACATATGCATGTATGTTTGTATGTATATATGTATGTATGTATGTATAATACTGGCGAGTCTTTTTATGCGTTTTCAAACTGTCTATATGTCTGTCTGTTTGTCTGTCTGGCAACCTACTTTTCTTTCGTTCACTATTCTTAGACACGTTAGCGTGATAGCTCAGTGGTTAGTGCACTTGCCTCTGATGCTAGAGGTCCCGGGTTCGATCCCCGGCAGCGGCGATAAAATTTCGGTGTCCGAACACGCTCCATTGGCATCATTTGCAGGGATGGATGTCATAAAGTGCACCGTCCTTCGGATCGGGACGTTAACTGGAGGCCCCCCTGTGCAGGGAGAACCATCCGCTGTGCAGGTAAAAGATCCCTACCGTAATTACATGATTACTGTGTAGGCTTTCATCCTGCAAACCTGGAGTGTATGTAAGGTACACCTGCGGTAATGGTCAAATGTGACCGACGCAGTATTAGTAGATAGATAGATAGATAGATAGCTAATATGTTTTGTTTCTTTCGTTCAGTCTTATACATTACCTTATACTTTCTTTCTTTCATTTATTTATTTCATACTTACTTTGAGGGTACGTGCCAGTTAATATAAATCATGGACAAACAATCAATTACGTCATTACTCAAACTATTTTGTTAATCGGCGTGTGCCATAAAGTTACAAACATAACGATTATCATATTACTCAATTTTTTATCCTTCATGTGTATTTGTTCGTTTGTTGGTTTACTCTATTGCTCGTTAGTTAAAAAATAACAAATATTTTTAAAGAAAATTAATGAACTTAATTATAGTTAAATTTCCTCGTTTTATTTATGGATGATCACTTTCAAGTACGTACTGTAACCTTTATTAAAAGACCTGTATTTCAATGTGTTTCAGGGATCGACCTGGCGCAGTACCGACGCATGACGAATCAACAACTACTTATCCATAATTACCCTTAATTACCTATGATTGTCAATTGCCTTCAGACAAATGTGTCGGTGAATTGTCTTCAAAAGGTATCGATGAGTTGTCTTCAATTGTGTCGATGAATTGTCTCCAAAAACCGTGTGGATGAATTGTCTCCAAAAACCGTGTCGATGAGTTGTCTTGTCGATGAATTGTCTCGATTCCGTTAGTGTTACCCTGGCTACAAAAATGCGAGGCTAGAGGCCAATAGTTAAAATTTGACATAATAAAAGGCTTATAAATGGTGAGCTTGCCTTGTTTTGTCAGAATGCGACCTAAATGTTTTAAAACAGCTATAGTCGTTGTCACACCTTTTTTTTTTTTTTTTTTTTATAAATTTCTGAAATATGTTTATCTGGGACAGATTCTTGGCCTGAATGACAGGGTGCTTAAGGAATGTAGTGCTGGAATTTCTCCTATGCTGGCCTTTATTTTCAATGAATCACTTGCCCAGGGCACTGTACCAGATGACTGGCGACAAGCAAATGTTACCCCGATCTATAAAAAGGGCAAGGTTGAGTGGCAAATTCCACCCCCGGTATTTACCAGTGGCATTTACTGGTATTTACCGGCCTGGAAAATATGCCCAAAGTGGCAAATATGGCAAATATGATTTTGGTCTTAAGATATTTTAGAAATCTCGAGCAAGTCAGAAAGTGAGATATTAAGCAGGTAAAAATAAAATCACAGGTATGCATTTAGCTGTGCCATTGACACTAATATTGATCCTAAGTTTTTGGATAGACAGTAGACAGGCCTCTTAAAGATTGTTCAGATCAGAACAGTCTGATCAGGTCCTTGACTGATTTGTCTGTTTACTTTCTCAACAACATGCTTTAACTTTTATCCTGCTCTTGGCGACAAGCCCTATCTTTGCAAACAGTGTAGATCCAGATCAGATGGCTTCTGAAGGATCTACACTGTTTGACATTCAGTTTATGAATATGTAGAAATTAATTGTAAACTGATTGGTTCAAAGTCAGAAATGGGTGTGGCTTAATTGAATATTCAGCAAATTTGACACTATCCAAAGTTGCAAGGAGTTTTACATAAATTGTCAATTTGACATTACTTAACAACAAAATTAAGAACATGTTTATTTAGCTCTGCCAGTGACACTTGGTATATTGACCCTTAATCTTTGGATAGACACTAGACAGATAGAATTACTAAACAACAAATTTAAGAAAATGTTTATTTAAAGTAGGTAGAGCATAGCCAGAGGCAAAGATGAAAACAAGAAGATGTCATAATTTGTTATTTGTTTATATAACTTAGATATTTAGTCTAGGTGGAATTGAAAAGAGGTATCTTAGGTGTGAACTGAGTAATTGTATGGCTTTAAGCTATGTATACCCTAGAAGTTAGAGCATTACTGTTCATTAAATGTCCTGAAATTTAGCTAAACACATCTAAAGCAAACTACTACTAGTCACCATGGTGAAGCTAAAAGATCCAATCTGGAACTTCTTTGCTGTTGTTGAACAAGACAACAAAACCAGTGTCAGCTGCATTGACTGCAAAGCGGTTGTCAGTGCTAAAGCTCCACGACTTCATGCCCACGGAGAGAAATGTCCTGCCAACAGACCCTCCCTGTAGTGGTAGCCTTAAGCCACCTGATGAGTACTTTGGCGGGTACGAAACAGGAGATTTTGTTATGTTTTATTTAGGGCCCAAACCAAATAGAAAAAAATAAAATCACTTTTTATTTATTTAATTTTCAAATAAATAACTAAAATCAGTGCTAAATCTAAATCAGCTTTATACTTTTGATTTTCAGATAATTAAGGTGTGTTGTTTAAACTACTTATACAAGTAATTTTTTGGAACATACTTGATGACCATCAATTGAATTTGCCATATTTGCCATATTTGCCATAAATGCCGGTAAATGCCAGTGGCATGGAAAATATGATATTTGCCGGCATTTTTGCAACCTTGAAAAAGGGGGAAAAATACGATGCAGCAAATTATAGACCAGTGTCGCGCTAGCGCTAACATGCACTGTTGCAAAACCCTGGAGCATATATTAGTAAACAGCATTAACAAGCACTTAGCCTTTGAGAAGTAGAAGTAAAACAAATATCAGGAATCGATACAATTAACTTACTCCACCCATCAAAGACACCAAAGGGAAAGAAACACAAACATGAAGCGACCAGACCATAATGGAAACCTAAACAAAGGAAGGCCATAAGGACAGTTACTTTCCCACAAAATGGCCAAATGGCCATCCAAAATTAAAAGACACAAGTGATACACACAGTAAGTAACAAACAACAACATAAATAAACCGCCAAAGAAGAACCGCCTTGGAACGGTCAGTGGAAAGAATTCCACGGGGGGGGGGGGGGTGCTTAAATCGATTTTACATGGCCATAATCCTCGCCCTTACTTCTGTCGCGGTATACACTAACTTTGTTTAGTCCGCATGAAGGCTTCCTAACTCATCAGTGTAACATCTCCGAGAACATACAAATAAAAAAAAAACTACAGAGATGAAACAAAGTTGAGGACTCGACAGCATACAACAACAGAATTGCAGAAGCAAAAGAAAACCAAAAAGTTAGACTCCGAGGGCAGTCTTGCTGACTGCCGACATGGTGTCTGAAGTCAAATGTCTTGCGAAATTCAACAAGTTCAATTCGTCCATGACATTGTGAGCAATTTAGATGGGGCCATAAACAGTGGTCACAAACAGACTGACTTGATCATCATGGATTTCGCCAAGGCCTTTGACAAGGTACCTCACAGAAGGCTATTGCACAAATTGGAATACTATGGGATATGAGGACCACACATAATTGGATTAGCTCATGGCTCTCAGGGCGCTTTCAACAAGTTGTACTTGATGGCCAAGCGTCTGATCCAGTCCCTGTTCTATCCGGTGTCCCAGAAAGGTTCGGTCCTTGGACTGGTCCTCTTTTTGGTATTCATCAATTATCTCCCTGATAATATCAGGTATCTGACCGTTTGTTTGCCACTGATTGTGTCCTGTATAGGGACATATATTCTCCTTCTGACTGTCTCATTTTACAAGATGACCTGGATCGATTTGTACAATGGGAAGCAGCTTGGCAGATGAAGTTCAATGTAGCCAAATGTTATTCAATGAGGGTGTCACGACACCTTCCGGACAAACAAATTAGATATGACTATACACTTCACCTGCAAACTTTGGAGCAGGTTCATTCCGCCAAATATCTTGGTATCACCATCACTGACGATCACGATTGGGGTCAACATATCTCGGAAATAACGACTAAAGCAACTAGTACCTTAGGTTTCCTTAGACGTAATTTGGCTTTTGCACCTCGACACAAAAAGGATGTTGCATATAAAACATTGGTTCGCCCTCAACTTGAATATGCATCACCAATTTAGCACCCCTATGTTAAAACTCAGATTCAGCAGGTGCAGGGGACTGCTGCTCGATGGACATGCAGACGATGGCGAAATAGAAGTAGCGTCGGTGACATGCTTGATGAGCTAGAGTGGCCATCCCAGGAGACCCGTCGTGAGTAGTCCTCCTAAGTAACCTTCTTCTACAAGATACATTCTGGTACATTATCAATTAACAAGGATAGGTACTTGACCCCTGCAACAGTGTCAACACGGACAAGGGCATCAAGAGCAAATATCTCACAGTATCGTAGGTACCAGTCCTATAGTGATGTCCTGAAAAACTCTTTCTTCCCTAGAACTATTCCTCAGTGGAATATTCTTCCATCTTCCGCGGTGAATGCCAAGATCACAGAGGACTTCAAAGCCCGCACAGTACAAGACTGAGACTCAGACGTTTGCGTTTTAGGATACCTCTGTGTTCGGATTGTAAATAGTCTTAAAGGCTCATCCAGTGATGATTTTTTAATGCTAAATTCTAAATTTAGCCACCCACCTAAATGAGATAATGGCCAAATTTGACCGACTCAGTATGAGAAGATAGATAGATCAATATTCAATTAAAATCAATGTTTACACCTAAGAGTGTAACACTGTCATCACAACCTACGACGATGTCATGGACTTTTAAAGGATGTAATTGCATCATGTTTCTGGCATATATACTTATTACTTGAAAATTTTCAGAGAACGAATCTATCATTAAAATGCTTCTCTTTTGTAAAGTATATTTTGTCATAACAAAAATTGTATGGGTAAAAGACAGGGTATTGTCGTCTGCAAAGTTATAAAGGCTACAATCTTTTGTGATATTCCTGGTGTATGAATGTCATTTGAAGTGTCACCAGTAACAATTCTGATTCTGATATTGACTGTTGTTTAAATTTGATGCCCTTGTTTGAGTTGTAGTAGTCACAGGGGTCAAGTATTTATCTTTATTAAGAGGCACTGTACATGTGTCAGAGTGTATCCTATAAAAGAAGACTGCTCACGACGGGCCTCCAACGATAGCCACTCCAGCTCATCGAGCATTTCACCAACACTACTTATGTTCCGCCATCGCATGCAGGTCCATCGGACAGCCGTCCTCTGAACCTTCTCAACCTGTTGAACCTGGGTTTTAACATGGGGTGCCAAACAGGTGATGCATACTCGAGGTGAGGTCGAACCAAAGTTTTGTATGCAACATCCTTTGTCTGCCTAGGAGAAGAAGCCAAATTGCGTCTAAGAAACCCTGATGTCCTTGCTGCCTTATATGTAATCTCAGAAATATGTTGACCCCAATCGAGATTATCAGTGACGGTGATGCCAAGATATTTTTCGGATTGGATATGTTCCAATGTATGCTGATGTAGTGAGTAGTCGAATTTAATCTGCTTGTCTGGAGGGTGCCGTGACACCCTCATTGACAAGTAGAAGTAAAACAAAGATCAGGAATCGATACAATTAACTTACTGCACCCATCAAAGACACCAAAGGGAAAGAAACACAAACATTAAGCGACCAGACCATAATGGAAACCTAAACAAAGGAAGGCCATAAGGACAGTCACTTTCCCACAAAATGGCCACATGGCCATCCAAAATAAAAAGACACAAGTGATACACACAGTAAGTAACAAACAACGACATAAATAAACTGCCACAGAGGAACCGCCTTGGAACGGTCAGTGGAAAGTTTTCCACTGGGGGCTTAAATCGATTTTACGTGGCCACAGTCCTCGCGCTTACTTCTGTCGCGATTTAGACAAATAATTTGTTCAGTCCGCATGAAGGCCTCCTAACTCATCAGTGCAACATCTCCGTGAACACAAAAAATCAAAGAACCACAGAGGTGAGACAACAGTGAGGACTCGACAGCAAGAAACCACTGAAATGCTGAAGCAAAAGAAAACCAGCAGTTAGACTCCGATGGGCCCGACCATCGTGAATGCCATTTGGCTACAGTGAACTTCATTTGCCTATCGGCCTCCCAACGTGCTAGGCTGTCTAGGTCATCTTGTAAGATAAGGCAGTCAGAAGGAATATATATATTCCTATACAAAAGACAATCATCAGCAAACAAACGAAAAGATGACCTGACGTTATCCCGAAGATCATTGATATAAATACCAAGAAAAGTACCGGTCCAAGTACCGAACCTTGAGGGACACCAGACAAAACAGGGACTGGATCCAACGCTTGGCCATCAAGAACAACTTGTTGTGAGTGTCCACAGAGCCATGAGCTAATCCACCAGTGAACCTGGGTTTTAACATGGGGTGCCAAACAGGCGATGCATACTCGAGTTGAGGCCGAACCAAAGTTTTGTATGCAACATCCTTTGTCTGCCCAGGAGAAGAAGGCAAATTGCGTATAAGAAACCCTGATGTCCTTGCTGCCTTATATGTAATCTCAGAAATATGTTGACCCCAATCGAGATTATCAGTGATGGTGATGCCAAGATATTTTTCGGGTTGGTTATGTTCCAATGTATGCTGATGTAGTGAGTAGTCGAATTTAATCTGCTTGTCTGGAGGGTGCCGTGACACCCTCATTGACAAGTAGAAGTAAAACAAAGACAGGAATCGATACAATTAACTTACTCCACCCATCAAAGACATCAAAGGGAAAGAAACACAAACATTAAGCGACCAGACTATAATGGAAACCTAAACAAAGGAAGGCCATAAGGACAGTCGCTTTCCCACAAAATGGCCATATGGCCATCCAAAATAAAAAGACACAAGTGATACACACAGTAAGTAACAAACAACAACATAAATAAACCGCCACAGAGGAACCGCCTTGGAACGGTCAGTAGAAAGATTTCCACTGGGGGGCTTAAATCGATTTTACGTGGCCCTCGCCCTTACTTCTGTCGCGATTTAGACAAATAATTAGTTCAGTCCGCATGAAGGCCTCCTAACTCATCTGTGCAACATCTCCGTGAACACAAATAATCAAAGAACCACAGAGGTGAGACAACGGTGAGGACCCGACAGCAAGAAACCACTGAAATGCTGGAACAAATGAAAACCAACAGTTAGACTCCGATGGGCCCGACCAAGTGGTGAATGCCATTTGGCTACAATGAACTTCATTTGCCTATCGGCCTCCTAACGTGCTAGGCTGTCTAGGTCATCTTGTAAGATAAGGCAGTCAGAAGGAGTATAAAACAGGGACTGGATCCAACGCTTAGCCATCAAGTACAACTTGTTGTGAGTGTCCATAGAGCCATGAGCTAATCCACTTCAGTATGGATCATTTTATCCCATAATGGTCCAATTTGTACAATAGCCTCATGTGAGGTACATTGTATCTCAGAATCAGAATTGTTACTGGTGACACGTCACATGGCATTCATACACCAGGACCTGTGATGTGGGAAGTTAGTCCCTAGCTCTAACCGAAGAGGTAAATTTAGCTACACAATCATCAGCACATTAAGCTGTCGAAATACTCGAATCGGGAAGGGCATTCCAATCTCTAATAGTTCTGGGGAAGAACGACTCTTTATAAATGTCTGTTCTTGCAGTACGGGTCTGAAACGCCAACGAATGGTGATTTCTACCGTGTCTAGCTGGGGGAACAAGGTCATCTGTTGGAATGCTGGCAGCACCCTTTAGACCTTTGTATAAAAGGATTAGCCTACTGTCTTTTCTACTTTTCTTGAGAGACTCCCATCTTAATTTTCCAAGTATTCCAGTCATGCTCCCAGTTTAAAAGCAGTAATTGCTTGTTACAAATCTAGCAGCTCTATTCTGAACTTTCTCAATTTCATCGCTAAGGACCACTCCGCTGGGGACCGTATCCTGGCCATATATTTCAGTTGAATTCGTTAAAAATACTCCATAACAATAATAATAAATGCGTTTAACGAGTAGTATATATTCTATTTTCTTTCCAAATTTCATCCAGATGGATGCATGTTTGATACCCTTATTCGATTGTCAAAATTTACCCCTCGAGTCCCAACCGTTAGTTCCGGCTTTTATACCCCCGTGTATTTTTTAATTCATCACCGGTTTTCGATAAACAAAAATATTAGGGCGATGTAAGCAGACTATTACTACTCTAATAGACTTGGATGGTGTCAGCGAAAGTTAAACACAGCCTGATAAGGCGATTCATTCGTTGTTTTTGATGGAAAAGCCGCAAGTAATATAGTACCGCGCTGCATGACCAAATCATTTCATTGAACGACTCGCTTAACAGAGCGAGCGAGGGGAGGTAACTACCAGACTAAAATCTTGATACGGCGCTCGGGCGTGATAATCTACGGTATTTACGGTAATTACCGATATCCATGTTCTGGTATCTGGATTGGTACATGTTTTTGGCATGCCATAGAATCATAACTACTTGATGAAAATTAATGGATATTGTCTCAGTATAAAGGCAATCTGTTGTTCTATATTCTGAATGATCAATAATTGTTTTAAACATACATATTGGTATCTATATATGTTTAAAGTTACGGTATACTGATATGCTTGTCCCGGTATCCATGGGGTAGACGTGTAAAATGAAATAATTCCAATTAGAGGAATTTAGTGATATAATTTTTAGCCATATACAGGGTTTTCATTAAGAGGCGACAGGATGCCAAAATGACTGCCTCAGTTTATTTTCTGATCACCTCAAATGTTATTTTGTAACTTAAAGTCTTAAGAATTTCAGAAATTTGCCGCTACAAACTGGTGAATGGCCTCTTAAGAAATTTTTTTTGAAAACCCTGCATATATGGGCAATAAATCCAAGTTTTATAATTTTATGCCATAATTGTTATTTTATTTCTCATCTACTTTGTTGCAGAGAATCACACCGATATACACAGGGGCAGGAATTAGAAATACATGTATTAAAATTAAAATTATAGCTAAATAATTGTATCTTTTACTTCTTATCAGGTATTTTTCCAGTCTTTAAATCATAATGTATGCCCATATTGCTTCTGCTTTGTCCGTCCGTTCGTTACGCTTTCTTGTGCATAGCATAACTTTATAACCATATACGCTATTGTTTTGAAATTTCATATATGGATTCCACATGAAAAAATAGTTGAAACTTGATCCATTATTTTTTCTTATCTAAAATATCTCCCCTTTTTGAGTTATTTCCCCTTTAATTAAATAACATAGAAATCTCGTTAGCAAGATTTCGAAAAAAGTATTTGAGCTAGAGCCAGCCTTGAAATTTGGTTTACTGATTGGGACTAAGGAGGAGATCACCTGATTAAATTTTCAAACAATTTAATATATTTTTGTCAGAGTTATGGCCCTTTGCAATTTCGGGCCATTTAATTGTGTTGCTTTCTGGTGCAGAGCATAACTTTATAACCATGCTCAACTCATATACACCATCGATTACCAAATCTATTTGAGAAATAGACTGGGCTAAACCTGCCCATACAAAGTTGCAAATAAACTAGGGGCGACCAATCCAAATATACCGATCACTTTGCAGGTGAGGGCAAGACCCCATACTACAGCGGTAACGGGGCGTTTCGTTCCGGAAACCATCACAACGTAGAAGTAAAACAAAGATCAGGAATCGATACAATTAACTTACTCCACCCATCAAAGACACCAAAGGGAAAGAAACACAAACATGAAGCGACCAGACCATAATGGAAACCTAAACAAAGGAAGGCCATAAGGACAGTTACTTTCCCACAAAATGGCCATCCAAAATAAAAAGACACAAGTGATACACACAGTAAGTAACAAACAACAACATAAATAAACCGCCACAGAAGAATCGCCTTGGAACGGTCAGTGGAAAGAATTCCACTGGGGGGGGGGGGGGGGGGGCTTAAATCGATTTTACATGGCCATAATCCTCGCCCTTACCTCTGTCGCGGTATACACTAATTTCGTTTAGTCCGCATGAAGGCTTCCTAACTCATCAGTGTAACATCTCCGAGAACATACAAATAAAAAAACTACAGAGATGAAACAAGGTTGAGGACTCGACAGCATACAACAACAGAATTGCTGGAGCAAAAGAAAACCAACAGTTAGACTCCGAGAAAACCTGGTCGATTTGTCCTTGGGTGTAGTTGTTGCTCTAGTGGGGAGAGGAAACTAAGAATTTAATAACAGCCATGTTATTGATACTTTGTCAGTTATAAAGCCCCGTACACATTCGCCAATTTGCATCCGTAAGTAAATTGGCACATATGCAAATTTCATACCACAGACAGTATTCATGGTAGTTTACCCAATCACAGTTGACAGCTTTGCTTCCCTTTCTGTACACACAAGGCGAATTAATCTACGGTGTTTTCATGCATAAATAGTCCCTGTGAAAAAATTATTATTATTGAAAAGTTAACATGAAGACAGGTGCTTTCAAAAAATTTGTGGACAGAAAATACACATGTTTATATTCAGCCTCACCGGCAGTTTCAATTAAGAGATAGATCAGCTCTGATGGTGGTTTGTTGAGTAATAAATCTCAGTTTGGAGGTCAGTTGTAAGGTAGATCAAATCACGTTTTGTCTACTTACAACTGACCGACAAACTGATTTATTACTCAAAAAATCACAAACTAGAGCGGATTTATTTCGATTCTAACAGGCTGATCATCGGCAATAATGCTGTTGTTTCCTTCAAAATCTCACAACTCTTCGCCATTGTTAGAAGAAATCCCGCTACAATTATCGACTGAAACATATGCTTTTATATCCTTTTCTAACGTTTTCGATGCAGGAAAATGACGTTGCACCGTCCAACGTCAAGGAAATAGACTTGTGACGTCATAAATTGGCAGCTTTTAATGATGTCATTCGTAACGCTCTTCCTTGTCGTGATTTATTTCAGAATAAAACCCAGTTATTTTCCATTGCGACGTGTTAGAATTTTTGATATGAGGAACTGCTGAACCTGTTTGTAATATGGAGCAATATTTTCTCACGGATGCCTTTTGCCAAGATTCTTGGTGGTGATGAGGCCATATGCATTAATGTCAAATTTTAGTTCACTGTTAAATCTGGGTCGCTTTTCGATTTCTGTCGACCCAAAAACATGAAAAACGAAAAGGAAAAGTGCAGTTTAACAGTTAAACTGCCTTTTAACTATGTTTTTATCTATTATAGTGATAATAGCGAAACAGACGTTGGAGAAGACGAACATGTTCAAGTTTATCCATGGTAACCATGGGAATCAGATGTATAACAGTATGGCTGAGCTGTGGAGGAAAGGACAATACTGTGACTGTACATTGGTAGCTAACAGCTACAGGATACCGGTAAGTAAAGGTCAATGTTTGAGGGTCACTGATAAGACTTTGCTCCAGCATTTCAGTGGTTTCTTGCTGTCGAGTCCTCACCGTTGTCTCACCTATGTGGTTGTTTGATTATTTGTGTTCACGGAGATGTTACACTGATGAGTTAGGAGGCCTTCATGCGGACTGAACAAATTATTTGTTTAAATCACGACGGAAGTAAGGGCGAGGATTGTGGCCACGTAAAATCGATTTCAGCACCCCACCTCCCCAGTTGAATTCGTTTCCGCTGACCGTTCCAAGGCGGTTCTTCTGTCACGGTTTATTTTTGTTATGGTTTGTCTTTATACCCCCGCAAACGAAGTTTGAAGGGGGTATATAGGAGTCAGCTTGTCGTCTGTCGTCGGTCCGTTACAAAAAACTTAAACATTGCTCTTTGACCGATTTCTTTAATATTCACACACCACACACCTTGCCACTAGTACTTAAGATTGATATGCACAAACCTGACCTTGACCTTTACGTTGACCTTCCTCAAGGTCAAATACTTGTAAAAATTTGTCGTCTGTCGTCGGTCCGTTACAAAAAACTTTAACATTGCTCATAACTTCCTTATTCTTTGACCGATTTCTTTAATATTCACACACCACACACCTTGCCACTAGTACTTAAGATTGATATACACAAACCTGACCTTGACCTTTACGTTGACCTTCCTCAAGGTCAAATACTTGTAAAAATTTGTCTGACAACGCATGCGGGGGTATAATTGGCGCCCGTTAGGCGGCAGCCCTAGTTTGGTGTTTGTGTCGCTTATTTTATTTTGGATAGCCTATTGGCCATTTTATGGGAAAGTAACTGTCATTTTGGCCTTCCGCTGTTGGTGTTTCCATTGGGGTCTGTTGTTTCATGTGTGTGCGTCTTTCCCTTTGGTGTATCTGATGGGAGCTGTGGGTTGATTGTACCGATTCCTGATCATTGCCTCCACTTCAATTAAGAGACTGAAACTATCTAGTCTGGCCTAGAAAACATGTGTACTCCATACTTTTTAGTTCTGTGGTGTATTCCTTGCTTCCAAAGGATACACTTTTCTAGAACATATTTAATATGACCTAAGAAAAGTTTATCACTTGGAAGCAAGAATAAACACACAATACTAAAAATTGTAAAGTGTTCAAGTTTTCTGAGCCAGACTAGCTTGTATTTGCCATTTATGTCGCTTTAGTGACAGCGACCTGAAATGTTTTCAAAATTCCACAATGGAATCAATATGCCAGTATAATCTACACATTGATGGAGGGCAGGGAGGGTAAATTAGTTCGATTCGGCCCGTAACGTTTCACGTTCGCCGTTTGCTTGCGTGCTTGATTTGAGGTTTAACGTCCCGTCAACACTGTATAGGTCATTTTGGAGACGTTGCTTCCAATTTTTTGGCACTTTTACCCGACATTGAGATGAGACGAAACGACATCTCAAGTCCTGTCCCCCAATGAAACCAATAGGGTTTATAAGAACATACTCGCACCGCTTTGCATGGGCAGAGGCTTTATTAGCCGAAACTACGTAGTATGACCCACCTTCTATCTTATGACTTTTTTCATTGCTCTTAAAGGAACTCATTTTTGACTTTTATTTGCCTTCACTGCAGCTGGTGTTGTGCCGTGTGGTGGCCGTAAAACGTCTCCCCGTACATCAACCATAGTGCAGTTTATATTTTACTTTTGGTCCTTTGAGATCAGCTTGAATATTCTGATAAATCAGAAATAAATTATTGGTTTAGACTCGTATTCTAGACAGGTTTTTAATTATTTGGACCCCATTTGATTTATATCAGTCTTTGAATCGACTGCCTATTCGAACTTCGCAAAATTGCAGTATGCTTCCTCTGGCTTTCTTTGCCGGATCCTTACAGGGTCACTGATGAGGCTTTATTAGCCGAAACTACGTAGTATGACCCATCTTCTATCTTATGACTGTTTTCATTGCTCTTAAAGGAACTCATTTTTGATTTTTATTAGATTCTCTTAGTGGTTTACTAGTACTCTGCGTGGAAGCATCATGCAGCCCATTTATTGCTTCAAGCCCCGATGTACGGGGGCCAGTCACGTACGCCGTCCTTACCGACACCACGTTGACTATTGGCCTAATATTGACATTTTAAATAAAAAAACAGCAACAAACAAACAAAAACATTTGTATGAAAACAATCGTGTATAAAGTTAGGGAATAGCTGTCTTGAAAATTGTCATATAGGGAGGTAAATCGGCGGTATTACGATCGGAAATTTGTGACTGTAAACATGGTAAAACCGACAATTTACCTTACCAAATAACAATTTGCAATGCACTTCTGCCCATTCCATTGCACTGATTCAGTTGTTTTGTCAAAATTGTACTATTCTGCAAGTGCTGTGAGCTGCGTATATAGAGGATCTTACATGAGTGCTCATGTATTATTGAATTTATTAAACGAGTTGAGGAAAATGGATAAAATGCGAGGCTTGCCGAGCATTTTATCCCTTTTTCTCAACGAGTTTAATAAATTCAATAATACATGAGCACTCATGTAAGATTCTATTTATCATATGACATTTAAAACGCTTTTAATTCACGTTTATTTTACAAAAATGTCAATATACCGCCATTAGTAAACGCGACGTCGTTAAGTTTGTCGTACATGTAACGTTACGGGACGTATCTAGCTAATTTGCATATTTAATCCACTAGTGGATTATCGAAAATAATGCATGACGTTATTACACTCTCAGACGCGACGTCATATGATAAATCCTAATTCTACCCATGAGAAGCGACATTACATTATGACGTCGAGTTGCCGACATTATATCGCAGGATGTATACTGTCATAAATTTTGACAATATCCAATCAATGTCGCATTACATGCACAGATGCATTAGAATGCGTTTTATGATAAATAGAATCTTGCATTCGTGCCCATGTATTATTAAATTTATTAAACTCGTAGAGGAAAAGGCATAACAAGCTCGACAAAGCTTCCCATTTAATCCTTTTTCCTCAACTCGTCTTATAAATTCAATAATACATGCTGACTCATGTAAGGTCTCCTTTATAATCTACACTTTTTACGGATGCCATAACTCTTTATATAAGATATGCGAGACAGAAATGTGACATTTGTGTGCGGTGAAGGCTCAAATCGGCACATAACGAAAACATGCATGGTAAATTTAACCGAAAAACAAAAACAAACACGAAATGTTGAGTTGAAAAATTGTGATAGTTTTCTTAATTCTGCTCAAAATAAAGTCTGGGTACACGTTGGAACTGCCTCATTGATGCAGTCTTAACGAGTACCCACAATCTATATATTTAGCATGTTTAGAGCTGAAATAAGAAAAAATAAGGTTTACCCCTGTAAGCTCCAGCTTTACTATATAAAAGTGGGGTCTAACGGGGCCAGTAATATATAGGCATGTTTTCGTGATATTTTAAAATCTACTTTGTATTTGTAATATATCGCCTTGGACACATATCTTGCATTCTTAGATGGCCTTCCACGGCCTAGTTGTAAATATGGCAAGCCAATTGCACAATAAATCTTTCACCCACAGTTTGAACTGGAAACCCCAGTTTGAAATGTTCAAACTAAGGTTTGAAAAAAAAAATGTAGAATAATTCTTAAAACTACAGTTTCAACTTTCAAACGGGGGTTTAAATTAATTTTCTAAGACCTTAGTTTAAATTAAATGACTTCAAACTTGGGGTTGAATATTTGAAACTGTGGTTTAAACAAGAAAATAATAAATTATTTTGCAAATGGTGCCATAGCCCGATTTTGAATTTCAAACCATGGTTTGAAGATTTATTATGCATTTGGTGTTGAAACTTGGGTTTAAGTTCTTATACTAAGGAATGAAGCAAAGGTCTTAGAAAATTAATAATAAAAAAACCAGTTTGACAGTGAAACCGTGGTTTAAATATGTTCAATAAAAGGGTTATCCTTTGGAAGCAAGGAATACACCACAGAACTTAAAAATATGGAGTGTGCATTTTTTCTGGGCCAGACTAGCTAGTTTCGGCCAATTAGGCCTTATCAGTGACCCTCGGATATTTTCAAAGTTCCACAATGGAATCAATGATCCCAAAGGACAAGAAAATATAATCTACACTATGATGTAGGGCAGGGAGACGTTTTACCGCCGCCACACATTCCCACACACCAGCTGTAGTGAAGTTAAATAAAGACTTATTGTGCAGTTTGTCTTTGAAGCCATGGTTTGAAGTCTTCAAACCTTAGTTTGAATATGGTACACTTCAAACTGGATTTTCAAGTTCAAATCGTGGCTTAAAGATTGATTGTGCACTCGGCCTGCCATAGGCAAAAAGTGTTGTCCCTTAAACATTAGTTCTCTTACTACAACTGATAATTTTATTAGTTCTCTTATTCCTTTATAAAAATATCATTTGTAGTAAGAGAACTAATGTTTAAGAGACAACACTTTTTGCCTATGGCAGGCCGAGTGCACAATATATACTGATGTATTTTAGTGTATATTTTACAGCTTCACAAGCTAGTTATTCTGGCAGCATGGCCATCAGTCATGACATCATTCTCTGTTACTGAAGACAACGGAAATGTGGAAATCTACCTGCCAGAGTACATTCACCCGGATGCACTGAGTGACTTTGTGTCATACTTATACAATGGTGAGATAGTGGTTACAAAGCAAAACTTTGATACGCTTGAAAATATATCTGAGGCTTTGATTAATGATGCATTATCCAAAGTATGTAAAGACTACAAAAGCTCATGCTTAAAAGAGGAGGTGTGTTTGGAAAGACAAGGCTTGTCCACTGAAGTAAATAAATTAAGTGAAAAGCATAAACATAATTCAGATCTTTTAGACAAAGTAAACAATTCAAACAATGCAATCAACTGTAAAAGGAAAGTCAGCACTGTTGAAGGCTTGACTGTGACTAAAACAACGAGGAAAGATTTAGTTGAAACATGCTCTCCAAGAACAGAAGGAACTATAAGCAGAGATTCAGAAGATGCAGGGTTTCCCAACAGATCAACAGGAGATGATTTGCCAGATAATATAATTATCAAGTGTGAACCACTTGACGAGGATAAGGACGAGTCAGCCTTTGTAGTATTACAGAATCAGGTGGAATGTGACTCACGTAATACTGATAATCACACTGATTGCAACCCCGACAGAAGAGACAGTTGTAATTCAAGTTCTGGAGAACATTCACGGGATGAGGCTCTATTGGTTGGTCAGAAAGAAGACAAGTATAGTGCAAATCGAAATTCTTCAAAGGTTTGTTGTTCATGCTGACACATCCGTGCATGGCCCCCGCCCATCGGGGCTTGAAGAAATAGATGGGCTGTGTGATGCTTCCAGGCAGAGCTGAAACTGACCCGCACACGAGTACTGGTAAACCGCTTAGGGGATCTAAACCTTCCCAGGCAAAGCGGCGCAAGTCGGACAGTCCATGCTTATAAACCCTATTGGTTTCATTCTGCTACAGGGCTTGAGATGTCATGTCATCTCAGTGTCGGGTAAAAATCCCTCAAAACTGGAAGCAGTTTACATAATGACCTATTCAGTGTTGACGGGAACGTTAAACCTCAAATCAATCAACCAAACAACAAACACATCCGTGCATCTCAAATGTGTTGATCATTTGTTAGATAGTCCTGGAATCTGACATAATTTAATCGGGTTAAACTCGCCAAGTGCAGCTGAATACTTGGCCACAATTACATGTACTATTCAAATGACCATTGAGCTAGGAGATGTATAGTTCAGCAAGCAGTGCAATAGAACGGAATAATACATAATGATAATTTTTGGTCAGATTTGTCCTTGTTCGCATAAAACGTTGTCTCCTTGGTTTTTACTAGAATTAAACCAGTCATACTAATCAAATGCCACCTATGTTTTCATGAAAAAAGAGTAAGATGAACCTCAATAAGTGAGAACCTGTCTTCCAATTTGTGACTAGGTATGATAAAATCGGCCTCATCACGAAAACATGCCTATATAATTTTGAGCCCCTTAAACCCCACTTTTATGCCCACTTTTATATAGTAAAACTGAAGTTTCTAGGGATATATATTGTTTTTTTAACATAGATTGTGGGTATTCGTTAGAACCACCTCGCCTTTGCGGTTCTAACGAGTACCCATAATCTTTGTTTCGAACAGAAGTACGAATAATATCGGATTTTTTTTATCCGAAAATTTTCATTTTTGGTGGTAAAATATTCAATATACATCGTATTTGAATAGGTGTGTTTTCATACTGTGATCAGCTATATAGACTAGTAGGATTTCTGAAACTTTCGATATAGAAATAAGAGATATTGTCCTACGAGGACTGTTCAAATATGAATGCAACTAAGCACATAAAAATGATTCCGTGATAGATTTCGATGAAAAATTTATTTTGTCCCCTCAAAGTATTCCCCTTTAACAGATATACAAACTTTCAGTCTTCTGATCGAATCATTGAATGCATTTTGGTAGTCTTTTCGAGGTATGCTATGAAGGCACTGGAATATTGCAGAACCGAGGTGTTTGCGCTGTACAAATTTTCGACCAGAAAGGTATTTTTTTAGCCGCGGGAACAAAAAAAAGTCACACTGGGCAAGGTCAGGGGAATACGGGGGTTGAGGGAGTTCAACAACCTTTTCCTGCTTCAGATAGTCTTGCACAATGAACGCCTTGTGCGATGACGCATTGTCATGTAGCAATCTGACATTGGCCAAACTAGTTGCGGGTCTTCGTTCTTTGAAATATTTCTTCAATTTTCGAAGAACTTTATTCTTTTAAAACTTAATAACTTACAAACCGCCAAACGTATCAACTACAAACGTACAATAACATGTCACAACAACAATACACTGCTTCATGGCAAGTTATGTATCTCTAGCTACAATGTTGTCAGAGTTACGGCCCTTTGAAAAATTAAAAATTTCAGCACAAGTATTGAGATTCAAATAAAACTTGCTGTAGTTATTGACAGTGACAATACACACATGTTTAGCAAAGGACAACATCCGTAGCTTTTATAAATTTTGACTTATGTCCCTTTAACTGTCCGTCTGTCCACCCACATTTTTCATGTTTTTTTTTCTCTATTAACTTACAAACCATGCAACGTCGAGCGCATCAACTTCAAATTCTTCTGATACCGAGGCCCCGTTTTTGGATTTACATCTATCTATTGTAGATGGATTTGTTTCGTGCAAAATTTATGATAAACGCGATGACTTTGATTTTGAGATTGTAAATTTTCCTTTTTTGGATGGTGATGTTCCTCGTGCGCCATCCTATGGCGTTTATATTTCGCAATTAATTCGATTTGCTAGAGTGTGTAGTCATGTAACTGACTTCAACACGCGTAATAAATTATTAACGGCTAAACTCCTTAATCAGGGTTATCGGTACCATAAACTACGCAAAGCCTTTTCAAAATTTTATAGACGCCATTCTGATTTAATTTCAAAATTCAATATTGGACTTAAATCTCTTCTGCAACAAGGTCTATCGGAACCCGAATTTTATGGTGACTTAGTATTTAAATTCAGAAAAATATATAACCGCAATGACTTCAGTACCCAATTTCGTAAAATCATTCTTCGATATAAAAAGATTGGGTACAACATGGATATTATACGACAGACTGCATGCATGGTAGTTAACCCAATCACGGTTGGCAACTTTGCTTCCCTCTTTAATTGCACGCCGGTGGGTCAGGCCTCAGATTCTATGACGGCTCCAACGTAAAGGCTTATTGAGAATTAGAGAGATCTAATTCAAGGTAATGTTGGTTGGTGCCTGATGCTCTGTCTCTGGTCGGGCTCATCGGAGTCTAACTGTTGGTTTTCTTTTGCTCCAGCATTTCAGTGGTTTCTTGCTGTCGAGTCCTCACCGTTGTCTCACCTCTGTGGTTCTTTGATTTTTGTGTTCACGGAGATGTTGCACTGATGAGTTAGGAGGCCTTCATGCGGACTGAACAAATTATTTGTCTAAATCGCGACGGAAGTAAGGGCGAGGATTGTGGCCACGTAAAATCGATTTAAGCCCCCCAGTGGAAATCTTCCACTGACCGTTCCAAGGCGGCTCTTCTGTGGCGATTTATTTTATGTTGTTGTTTGTTACTTACTGTGTGTATCACTTGTGTCTTTTAGTTTCGGATGACCATATGGCCATTTTGTGGGAAAGTAACTGTCCTTATGGCCTTCCTTTGTTTAGGTTTCCATTATGGTCTGGTCGCTTAATGTTTGTATTTCTTTCCCTTTGGTGTCTTTTATGGGTGGAGTAAGTTAATTGTATCAATTCCTGATCTTTGTTTTACTTCTACTTTTAACGCAACAACAGCAATACACAGTTTCATATTATGTAACTCTAGCCACAAAAAATTATAGAGTTATGACCCTTTGTAAAATTCAGATTATCAGCATTTTTCATCTGTTTTTTCCTCATGATTTCAAAACCGTTATAGATATTTCAATGAAACTTCTTGTACTTATTGACAGTGACAATAAACGCATGTGAAGCAAGGGGAAACAACTCTAGCTTTAATAAATGTTGACTCATGCCCCTTTAACGACTTAAAAACTTTTTACATCAGTCATAGTTCTAAACCATGCAAACGATGTTTCAAATAACGAGCAAGTATCAGTCTGAGTACCGACTAAGACTACTGACAGAGCAACCCCATTGTATGTCTAAAATTCTGAACTAATTTGTCAACCCCATCAGCAGACATACACCCCCCCCCCCACACACACACATATATATATACACGCACTCCCTTCGTACCCCTTCAGACATACTATCGCAGGGACCGGATCATGACTGTGATGGTTCTTTTTCTGTGTGGTAACCTTTTCCGATCCGAAAAAAAAGTGTATGGGAGCTTTAAAAACACTTTTAGGTCATGCGTAATATGGCTTATATCTATTGTTTTCCGTGAATTGAGAAGTTCTCTATACTTGCGCTTGGCCATCCATCGGCAAGTTCTTGAAAATCTACATAGGCGCCTTTACCACATCTCACCGGCCAAATAACGTGTAATTGCTACCCACCATGATTTACTAACATACCTTTCACCTTTCTTTGTATTACAGTTTAATCTGGCGATTGAGGGAAAAAGAAAGACTTTTACATGTAATACGTGCCAAAAGTCGTTCAGCTCAAAATACAGATGCTCGTTTCATATAAGGAACATGCATTCCAATGCTCCACCGAAAGACACTCTTTGCATCTATTGCCATAAACGATTCAGCACAAAAGCTAACCTCCGTGGACATGTTGCTAGTGTACACATGGGAGAAAGAAAATATGAATGTTCTCATTGTGATAAAGGCTTCACTACCAAGAAAGACAGGACTGAACATGAGCGACAACACCACGATCTTGCAGAAAAACTACCCTGCAACAAATGTGGTAGAAGCTTCGGCTATAAATCGTCACTGGAAAGACACACTCAGAGTTGTGGTAAAGTAGAAAAGACACACAGATGTACACAATGTGACAAATCTTTCGTGTCCAAGAACGCATTGTATAGCCATACGAGAGGGAAACACACCGATGAAGTCCACGTTTGTGAAATATGTGGAAAAATGTTCGACAGGATATACAGTCGCAACAGACATTTACGAGATGTACATAAAAACGATTAAATTCAACAGAATACACTGTAGTTTCAGATACCATCTTTTCACAGTTTATACGCTATAAATTGACTGCAGGAAGAAGGAAAGTCGATCTCAAAATGTAACCCTATAACATGTTAAGTAATCCCTGAAAGATAGTTTGTAAAATATATCCATATGGTGACATTTTAATCCTGAGTTCGTTTCATTGTATTGAATAATACAAAAAAAAAAACAACGACGATTTACTGTTAAACCCGTATTGGAATTTGCTTTATTAGCAACAGTAATGAACACACCTCAAAACCCTTCTACACAGAGAAGAGTGGGGTTTGGTTTAAACTTTATTTTATTTGCATAATACATGAAAAGTATACAAAACAGAATATAATACGATTACAGTACAATGACTATACAAATGGGATTCAGAAAAAAGTCAAATGACTTATTCGAATCTGTATCCCAAGTGTTTGCAATACTATTATATGTACAATCTTATTGTAATTGTCATTCAATAATTATGAAATTCCTCACACTTTTGTAACTGTTTAAACATAAATGTAACAGATAGTTAGAAGGGGCTCCACGGGGAGTGGAACATGCTTGCATTTTTTGTAATAATTAAGAAGGCATTATGTTATGGACAACATTCAACAAAAAACCTGTAAAAAGCTGGATTTCATGCTGTTCAACATATGTGTAAGAGTTCCCGCATTTGGCAGTAGCGTATCTAAATTTTCGTTATCTTAGTTATACCATATAAACACATGTGGTCAGAGGTAATTACTTTTAAAGTTGATGCATGGGTATAAACAGTCGATCGAACTAAATCAAAAGCGTTTAGATTTTAATATGTAATCTTGCACCGCTGAGAAGATATCTTTATTTTGGTCGTCTGACAGGTCAGTGCTACCATATAAGAAAATATTTACTGTTGGTTGACAATATATCGAGACTCTATTTAGCAGCTCTTGCCTGATCTGTCCAAAACGGTTGCATATAAAGAAAAAATGTGAAGTGTCCTCAACTGCGCCACATTCGCATAAAGGACTGTCAATAATATTAAGTTTATTTTTAAAAGTTGCTGCAGACGGTGAGTTCTTAATATCTTCCGAAAGATTATTCCAAATTCGCGTGGATGAAGGAAGAAATGAATTATAGTACTGCTGGGATCTTGCAGGGATTGTCTGAAGGTTTGTCTCATTACGCAAATTATATCGAGATATACTGCCTACAGTTGGTGGTACAAGTGAAGAGAGGTATTCGGGGGTAATATTGTTAACCATCTTATAGTATAGGATGAGTTTGTGTTTTTCTCTTCTCGATGCAAGACTTTCCCACCCTGTGTCCGATAGAAGTGATTGGACTGATGCAAGTTTAGTTGCTCCTGTGACAATACGAGCAGCTTCATTTTGGATTTTTTCCAAGTTGTTTGACTCTTGCTGAGTGCAGTTATCCCAAACAACATTGGCGTATTCTAAAAGTGGTCTTATAAAAGATATAAATATAGTTTGAAGAGACTTTCTATCAAGCTGGAATTTCAATCTACGCATAATATTTATGCGAAACCATGCTTTTGCTTTAACAAGTTCTATATGTTCGTGCCAGGAGCAGTCCTTTGAGAAGGTGAGACCTAAGTGTTTGTGGAAGTCCACATCATTAATAGATTGTTGATTCATGTTAAGCGGTGGATGAAGGGGTTTATTATGTTTCCGTGATAATACCATGGAGTCAGATTTCGCTGGGTTGAAAGATACAAGCCATTTAGTCGCCCACGAATGTATTTTGGCAAGGTCTGCATTCAATTCATCAGCCGCATGTATAGGGTTGTCTACAATAATATAAAGGCTGGTATCGTCGGCGAAGAGCCGTATACAAGAGTTAATATCGTCTACAATGTCATTGATGAAGATAAGAAAAAGAATAGGTCCTAAAATAGATCCCTGCGGTACACCTGCTTTAAGAGGTGCCCAGGAAGAAGCAGATCCAGGTAATACTACTCTCTGTTTCCTGTTTTCCAAATAGTCCTTAAGCCACGCCAGGAAAGAGCCAGATATCCCAGTAGATTCGAGCTTATAAAGAAGGCCACGGTGCCACACTCTATCAAATGCCTTGCTTATATCGCAAAACACTGCACGAACTTCTTTGCCTTGGTCAAGAGATTGACAGAAAGTGTTATATATATCTACAAGCTGATTGACTGTAGAGTCACCGGGAATAAATCCTGACTGCAATGTTGTCAGTATGTCATTATCTCGGATGAAATTAAATAAATGTTTATGAACTATTTTTTCTAAGACTTTGCCTACAGCACTGAGAAGAGATATAGGCCTATAATTAGAAACAACTGAGGGGTCGTCTTTTTTAAAAATAGGAGTTACATTTGCTTCCTTCCATATCAAAGGTACCTTGCCAGAGGTTAACGAGAAGTTAAATAAATCACTAAGAGGAAAAGAAAGAGGTTGAGCTAGTTCCTTCAATACGCGGTTGTTTATAGAGTCGGGGCCCGTTGCCTTGCCTAATTTTAAGGATTTTAAAACGGATTCAACTTCGGAGGGTGAAGTAGAGACAGAACTCAAGCTATGTCCAGGAGGGGGAAAGTCAAATAATAAGGTGGCATTTGTTTCGTCCAGCTCAGTTTGTCCTACAAAGAAATCGTTCATTAGCCTTGCCTTGTCAACCTCTTCTGTGTAGACAGTATCATCTTTGTATAACGGAGGGACTGAGGATGATTGGTCAGGTTTTATAAACTGCTTAAGAGTCTTCCACCAGTCACGTGGTCCTATATCGTTATTATTAAGTTTTGCCGCCAATTTGTCTATTTGTTGTTGTTTAAGCTTGCGAATTTCTGCTGTAGTATTATTTCTTACGCGTTTATAGCTTTCAAAGTCAGTTATGTTATTTGTTCTTTTAAATTTTTTGTATAAACGTTTGCGTTTTCTAATTAATTTTTTAGCATCGTTTGTTAACCAGGAAGGATCAGATTGTCGTATCTTAACTCTTTTATTGGGGATGTGTTTGTCAGCTAGTTCTGAGATACGTCTTGTTATATTAGATGCATAAATATCTATATCAATGTTCTTAAGTGTTTCCCAGTCAGTTTCTCGAATATCACGAGTAAAAGATTCATAATCACCGCGATCAAATAACCGTATATGCCTGTAGAAGGCAGGAACTACATTTTTATGAAAGTTTAATACAAAATAGACTGGACAATGGTACCTAATATTTTGATCGAGAAATGGGTCACCTACCCCGCTTCAAAGTATACTATTTTTATTGGAAGTAAAGACCAAATCTATAATAGAAGATGAGTTCTCAGTGAAATGGGTTGGCTCCACTATTATCTGGTCTATGCTGAATTGTTGACAGATATCAGAAATTTTTTGGTTGGTTGCGTTTTTTAGGGTATCGAGATTGAGGTCACCTGTAATAAATACGTCTTTTATATTACTATCAAAGGCAAGACTAATTGAATCTTCAATAACAGACATGATTTGGGAAGGGGAATTTGGGGGTCTATAGAAAGTTCCTAGAAGAAATTTTCTGTGGTGAACTGTGACTTCGACCCAGATGCACTCAATATTCGGTAATTCAAGATCGCTCCGACGACGGGAAAATACGTTGTCCTTAATGTAGACGCATACCCCTCCGTGGTTATCTCCACCTCGGTCACGGCGATAAAGTTTGAATCCATCTAGTTTTATTGAGTCGTCGGGTATATTTTGGTTAAGCCAAGTTTCTGTTAAGCAGATGATAGAAAAATTTCTTAGTTCAGTTCCTATCAAATCAATTTTATTAGTGATGCTTTGGATGTTGTAATGAACTATAGAGAAGTATTTTGATAGTAATGCATCATCCATGTCTATTGAGTCAGTTTCAGTTTGAGATAAATTCGGGCCGGGGTTGAGTTCGATATCCCCTGATCGTTGTAGTAAAAGTGATAGAATTATCAATAATTCAAAAAGCGTAATGTGTTTTATTCCTTTAACTTTGCAGTGGCGAACGTAATGTAAGCCTATCCGCATCCTGTAAAGTTGAATATCACTCATTCAATTCTAAGAGAAGGTCCTGTGGATGCGGCTAGTGCGAGCAACATGCGGGCACATATTTGGGATAACCAGCGTCGTCCATGATTGAACGTTTTGTTAGTTGAAATCAGGTAATACAGTCAATTAGCCAACGTGTTAATTTGGACGACGCTAGCACTGGTTTAGTTTGAATCCTGTCCATGGTAATACTAATGGTCATTAAAAATGAGAAGAAATAAAATTCCCCGTGGAGCAAAGTAATGGTTAAGTGAAAAACAGCAAAAGTAAGTACAAAATGTAACATAATGTTACCGGTGAAAACACAATGAATCAGGACAAAGGACAAATGCTTTTTAATCAATCATCGCGAAAACACGCCTATATAATTTGGACCCCTTAAACCCCACTCTCATGTAGAAGAACTGGGGTTTACAGGGGTATACAATATTTTGCCTGCATCTTACCAAAAGCATAGACCGCTGGTACTCGACATAGCCGCGGCCCTCTCGGGCCCCAACAATCCACCCTCCGAGCGGAAAAAAAAAAATATCACAATTTTTCATCTTAATGGCAATGTCTTTGTACAGGCGTGTTTTCGCAATAGAAGTCAACATTCTGCTATTTGGATCTTTACTATCTATAGCAGATCTGAAACAGTTTCATAAAAAAAATATGTTAACGGAGAAAAGAATCATGCTTGGTCGGTTCCGTCACAGCGGTCATACAGCGTCGAGACAAGACCTAACCAACATCGATTCGTCGTCGCTGTCTAATCAATGCTGTACCGGTGTTGTTCCAACGCTATACGCCCACTGAAATAAATAAGATCTCTCTACCCAATACTTGACAATAATGAAACCATAGCGGTTGGAATCATTTAAGCAAGTATAAACACAATTCAGTTGAACAATTTTGAGCCGGGGCATGGCAATCCGTGTTGTAACTTCAAACGAAGAAGTAGAGAGAAAAAATGTCTTCTATTTTCTATTTATACCGTTAAACAAGGTAAAAGAGAAATTCACGAAAGTCTTCATATGGTCGCATAGACCCGACCAAGACTAAGCACCTCTGGCCGCTAGTAAAGTTTTGCAGTTTTCTCCATGCCGCGGCTCTTCAGTAGCACGAGATTACCGTGTTTGAGTCAAGATCGGTGAAATCAATAGGTCAGCCATAAGACCGTGCGTGTCTATGAAGATAGATATTTGTCAAAGTCAACAGTGGACTACATGATACAGATGTAAGTACATGAAGTTCTTATAATATTATTATAACCCTTTTTGCACCGGAAACTCCGAAACGGGTAATTGGCAAACAGTGCAGGCCCAGGTCAGACTCCGCAGAACGTAGCGACCGATCAGGGCCCTACACTGCTTGCTGGAAGCTCAGCGAATTTACACACGTATTGTTTTTAAATAGGAAAGATAATACCTTCAACGCTATATCTTGAACTGGACTCAAGCAGTATATACGAAGGAAGATTCCAATTGGTACAAAATGGGTTAAAACGCATAGTAAAACTCGTTGCATTTAATAAGAGTCGTTGTATAAGGAAAAACAAATTAAGAAACCTTTGGTTTTGTCAGAACAACATCATGTCCTTCGCAAATGGAGAAGAAAAATTAAACACGCATCACCAAAATGCCTATATAGTTATGACCCGAAAATCCCACCCTTAAATAGCAAGACCGGGGTTCGAGGGGGTATTAATAATTCCTCCCATTCACGCCCGAAAAGCACAGACCGCTGGTACTCGATAGAACCGCCTCAGGTTCCACCGAGCCCCAGCAATCCGTGCCCCGAGCACAAATAAGAAAAAACGTCCCGATCCACCATCTCAAACCTTCCACCCCTCAGCTGAAAAATCACCAATGCATTTGTATAGGAATGCCCTCGTAAGGACACTTCAAATTGAAGTTAATGTCTCGCGGTAAAAAAAGAAATTTAAATAAGTTCGGGACTAGTTCAAGTCATGGTCTTACTCACGAGCAAGGCCATTTATTGGCACTAGTCTATACGTGTGTCTCACATCATCGTGACTCTTTGTCTCCGCCTTGTCGAAACGAAACACAAGGCCAGAGCGTCAGAGTCATGAATTGGTACCAAAGTATAATACATCACGAAAAAATTGCATCTGCTTTTTCAAGTACAAAATAGTTGGGAACAATTAAACACGTGGGACCTATTCTGTAATGCCCAGTAACAGGAATCGATGAGCCGAGGCAAAACAAACCCCGCCATAAGAGCTGAGATTCCGTTGAAGACCCAGGCCAGGTCGCGCATCAAGCCAGCTGGACCAAGCCATCGCCTGTTAGTCTCCCGTGTTAGCTACAAAATATTTTATTTATTTATTTTATTATTATTATTGGCATTGTCGCGCAGGCTGGCTCGAGCCGTCACCGGGCCAACTGCGGGCCCCGTCCCGCACCGGCTCATGTTTCCTGTCTTGTACAAATTAAGATAGCGGCGTGTTTTTTTATAATTGAGAATATACGACTGTCATTGACAGGATTCTGTCACTATGTCACGATGATCACGCACATGTCGTGGAAGAGACTACACGTAGGTCAGTGGGCTACGAAGACATAACAATACTCGTATATGATACTACAAGGAAGACAATCATTAACAGTTACATATGTTGCACGTGATAATGCAACAGGTAAGCTTTTGAGTGTCATTATGAAAGCATATGCCAACTCAAATACATCGGAACTATGATTGTTCAAAAATGAACAATCTAAGACAAAAACTGAGACATTTTCCGCGACCGCACAAAACACAGATCGCGTGCACTCGCCAGTCAGTTCTGACGAGCACCCACAGCCTGTGCCCCGAGTCGGGAACAAGAACGGTACTATCCACCCCCACAACCCCAGCCCTGATACACGATAGTGGGGTTCGTAGGGGTCAAAATCACGATATACCTTCGTGTTGGTGCAGTGATATTACATTTAAGCGAGCTCAGATAAAAATAACTTAATTTAAACAAAAAAGACTAATAAATATATGGACGATCTTACATGAGTGCCCATGCATTATTAATTCCCTCAACGAGTTGAGGAAGAGGGATAAAAAGCTAGGCTTTGGCGAGCACTCTATGCCTCTTTCCTCCACGAGTTCAATAAGCACAGCGAAAACATAGCACGGATGCAAGATGCTGTTTATAAAACGCACCTTACGCCCACAATATGCATGCAAAAATTTCAGCATTCCACCATAAGTAAATGCGACGTCGCTGAGGACGTTGTGAATTTGCATATTTAATCCATTAGTGGATTAAGGAATCTATTAAATAGGGGATCCCACACCAATGGCCATTTCATTTGAAACTCATGAAACGAGCCTTCGGCCAGTTTCATAAGTTTCACATGAAACGACCACGAGTGCAAGAATCTGTCCATCACACGGCCATGTCAAAAGTGTTATTACACGTGCGGTCGTACGACATCCATCACATGACGCTATCCACTGTATATCAGCGACGTCATGCGACAAACAGAGGATCCCACACGAGTGGCCGTTCCATATGAAGACGAGCCTTCGGCGAGCTCCATAAGTCTCATATAAAACGACCACGGGTGTAAGAGTGGGGTTTACAGGGATAATCATTATTTTTCTTATTTTTGCTCAAAAACACAGATTGTGGGTACTCATTACTGTCATTAGTACCCATTACGATGACATAACCGTGCGACATACATTACGCAAACACGCCTATACAAATACATTGCCACCTTTATCGCCGAAAAATGAAAATGTCATGATGACAAATTGTGATATTTTTCTTATTTCTGCTCAAAATATAGATTGTGAGGCGGTTCTAACGAGTACCTACAATCTATATTTTATAGCAGAAATAAGAAAAATAAGGTATACCCCCGGAAACCCCACTTTTACTATATAAAAGTGGGGTTCAGGGGGGTCAAAATTATATAGGCGTGTTTACGTGATGGTGTATTTTTTACATTTTGTAATGTTTTTTTTTTTTTATATTGATCGACAACAGCCATCTCAAGTGACACTTTAGATGCCAAGTTCTGCATGGATGACCGTGTGATTTTTTCGGTTACATCGGTTTTCGGCCACCTCTAACGTTATAAAGAGAATAATCCCCGAAAGAATCACACACAACCTACATAAAGAGAGAGAGAGAGAGTAACCGACTGCACATGAGTACAAGTAAACCGCTAAGCCTGTCCAGTGAAAATGGTGCAATTCGGAAGTCCCTGCATATAAACCATACTAGTTTCATTGAGCGACACAGCTTGCGATGTCATTTTATCTCGAAGTCTGGTGATAGTCCCACAAAATTGGACGCAACGTCTCCAAAATGACCTACATAGTTTTGATGGGGTCGTTGAACCTCAATTCAAAGAAACAAAACCATCGGACGTAAGTCACGCTATCTCCATTGGGGCGTTTTAGATGAAACTGGCAATCCAGAAACCCCAAAACCATGAAATATATTGTATTACTTTTAGGTTTATACGACAGAATCTCGATTCTTCTAATCTTGGATATTAAACATACTCAATATTTTGAAGAAGTTTGGAACTCGGACCCAATATGCAGGGACTAGTAACTTGACTGAGTTGCAAAAATATGTGTCTTGATTGTACAGCTATTTTAATTATAGTCATCGAAAATTAATGAAAATTATCAATATTTTATCAATAATTAAATGTGAATTGTCAATTTTGACACAGTGTGGTTGACAAATGTTAATAACGTATTGATTACAATTGAAATGAATGTAGCTTAAAGCCTCTAGATTTGACTAATTGATTCCAAAAGTGCTGAAAATGCCTATATGAGGTGCCTTGTTTTCTCGTTAAAAATTACAAAAACTGTTGAACTTTTCATTAATAATGTTACATTTCTACAAGCAGTACATTCAACTTTTGCTTTTTAAACTAAATGATACAAATTTATTAAAATAAAAGTTACATATGCAGTAATAAATAAAAAAATAGAAGTGTATAAACTGTTTCTTGCAAAAAATTTAAGTCTCAGCCACGCTCAGCCACGAAAGCATTATCACTTACAGTGTAGTGACTAGTCCTGTTATATTGCGTCCGTGTTTGGTAGGTTCATTCATATGAAAAGCACAGCAAATACAAAAGCTCAATGTTCAAACGAAGACTTTGAATTATCGGGGTTCCACTACATTAATGTGGGCCCCGTCAAGCGATTTTGATACTTATCGCCTATGCGAGCAGCGAATGTCAGGCGAGCCTGCGCATCCGCGAAGTCTCGCCAGAACCTTTGCTGCTCGCTCATACAAGCAATGAATCAAGAGGAACCTTCAGACAGAAAGCCATATTCCTGGCCGCTCTGAATGGCTGGGCATGCGCAGTTAAAATTTGTCATGACGGAATGCTCGAAGACACAAATTCGCTTGGCGGGGCTCAATGTAATATTAAAGGGAAGGGGAGGCAACTCTTTCAAAAGGATTTTTGTCTCCAATGTTAATAGGGGTCAACTCTTAGTGGAAAGAATTTGCTCTTGAGCAGCAAATTCTTTCCCTTTGACCCTTATCCTGCTGCATAAATTAAATAAGCCACGCCCATTGCTGACTATCAACCAGTGAAATTACTTGACACAATATATTTGTTCAAATCACAACCTACATGACAAACAGTATAGATCCTGATCAGGATTTACACTGTTTGCAAAAGGAGGGATAGTTGTGAACAGCAGGATAAGGGTTAAGAGTACATCACTTTTCCAGTGGGACGGGGCTTATAGAAAAACGAACAGAAGTCCCAAAAGTTGTCTTCCTTTGAAACATGGCGAAAAAAAAAACTGCCAGGTGTCAAACAACACAGTATTTTCAGAAATATTATGTGAGGTCACAGTGTCACTTTCAATTCAACAAGTCGGAATAATCTTGGCATCACTGCAGCTGGAACTGTGATGTATCTACCATACATAATGTTTGGACTTTCTCTACTGTTGCTGGGGGATCTGAAATGATAAAACGTTATCTCAACATTTATTCTCGCTCATTACGGAAACACCTATAAGAATGCATTGTAAATTTAACCGCCGAAAAAATGAACATTTTCAGATGAAAAATTTGATTTTAGCTCACCTGTCACGTAGTGACTAGGTGAGCTTTTGCTATCACTTTTTGTCCGTCGTCCGTCGTGCATCCGTGCGTGCGTCCGTAAACTTTTCTTTTGAATACACTAAAGGTCACAGTTTTTGGCCAATCATCATCAAACTTGGTCAGAATGATCATCATGAAAATACCGCAGTCAAGTATGAATACTGATCATGGCAGGTCAAAACGCAGGTCTGTAGGTCAAATCAAAGAAAAACCTTGTTAACACTCTAGAGGCAACAATATTGGCCCGATCTTCATCAAACTTGCTCAGAATGATCATCGTGACAATATCTCGGTCAGGTTCGAAAATGGGTCATGTCGGGTCAAAAAGTAGGTCAGTAGGTCAAATCATAGAAAAACCTTGTGAACACTCTAGAGGCCACAGTTTTGACCCGATCTTCATCAAACTTGCTCAGAATGATCGTCTTGACAATATCTGGGTCAAGTTCGAATATTGGTCATGTCGGGTCACAAAGTAGGTCAATAGGTCAAATCAGAGAAAAACCTTGTGAACACACTAGAGGCCACAGTTTTGATCCGATCATCATCAAGCTTGCCCAGAATGATCATCTTGACAATATCTCAGTCAAGTTCGAATAAGGGTGTATGTAGTCGGGTCAAAAAGTAGGTCAGTAGGTCAAATCATAGAAAAACCTTCTGAACACCTTATAATCTTGATAATTTCTTGGTCACGTTCCAATATGGGTCATGTCGGGTCACAAAGTAGGTCAGTAGGTCAAATCATAGAAAAACCGTGTGAATACACTAGAGGCTACAGTTTTGGTCCAATTATCATCAAACTTGCACAGAATGATCATCTGGACAATGTCTGGCTCAAGTTTGAATATGGGTCATGTTGGATCAAAAAGTAGGTCAGTAGGTCAAATCATAGAAAAACCTTGTGAACACTAGAAGGCCACAGTTTTAGTCTGATCATCATCAAACTTGCTCAGAATGATAGTCTTGGCAATATCTCGATCAAGGTCGAATATGGGTCATGTCGGGTCAAAAGGTAGGTCAGCAGGTCAAATCATAGAAAATCCTTGTAAACACTAAAGGCCACGGTTTTGGTCCGAACATCATCAAACTTGCCCAGAATGATCATCTTGACAATATCTCAGTCAAGTTTGAATATGGGTCATGTCGGGTCAAAAAGTAGATCAGTAGGTCAAATCATAGAAAAAAACTCTAAACACACAAGAGGCCACAGTTTTGGTCAGATCATCATCAAACTTGCTCAAAATGACCCTTTCGAATATGGGTCATGTCTGGTCAGTAAGTAGGTCAGTAGGTCCGATTGTTAAAAAACCTTTTGAACAGACTAGAGGCCCCAGGTTTGGTCCGATCATCATTAAACTTGCTAAGAATGATCATCTTGACAATATCCGGTTCACACTTGAATATGTGTCATGTCGGGTCAAAAAGTAGGTCAGCAGGTCAAATCATAGAAAAATGTTTTGAACACTCTGAGAGGCCACAGTTTTAGTTAAATCATCATAAAACTTGCTCAGAATGATCATCTGGACAATATCTCAGTTAAGTTCGAATATGGGTCATGTCAAATCAAAAAGTAGATCGGTAGGTTATTTTGTCATAACTTTTGAACCGTTTGAGATAGAGCCTTTATACCTGGCATGTAGGTTTTTTGTGACAAGGGCTTCCTACTCATATAAAGATTTGACCTGTGACATTGACTTGTCACCTACTTTATCATAACTTTTGAACCATATGAGATAGAGCCTTCATATTTGGCATGTATGTTGCTTGTGACAGGGTTTTCTCAACCATTCAAAATTTTTGACCCATGACCTTGACCTTTAACCTACTTTTTCCTAATTTTTTAAGCTTTTGAGATACAGCCTTCATATGTGGCATGTATGTTCCATGCGACAAGGGCTTCCTATTCATACATAAAATGATCTGTGACCTTTACCTTGACACTTGACCTATTCTATTATAACTTTTGAATCATTTTAGATAGTGTCTTCATATTTGGCATGTATGTTTCTTGTGAAAAGGTCTTCCCACCCATACAAAAATTTGTCTTATGACCTTGTCCTTTGACCTACTTTGTCATAAATTTGAAGCATCTGAGATAGGGCCTTCATACTTGGCATGTAGTTTCCTTGTGACAAGGGCTTCCTATTCATACAAAAATGATTTGTGACTTTGACCTTGACATGTGACCTACTTTATCATAAATTTTGAACTATTTGAGAAAGAGCCTTCATATTTGGCATGTATGTTCCTTGTTGCAAGGACTTTCCACCCAAACAAAAATTTTGAACTGGATTTAAAACTTCACAGGAATGTTGCCTAGGTGACTCCCTACGAAAATAGTTAAAACTCATTCCACTCTAATGAACAAGATGGCTGTCAGAGCTAAAAATAAAAAAAAATCTTCAAACGACATTTCCTCCTGTATCCTTGTGCCAATTCCATTCCATTCGAAGTAATGTTGCTTAGATGACCTACCAAAAAGGCTAAAACGATCCCACTCCGATGAACAAAATGACCACCAATCTATACTTTGGAGTAGACTGTGGGTACTCGTTAGAATCGCCTCATCGAGTACCCACAGTCTATACTTTGGAGCAGAGTGAGTGAGTATTTGAGCTTTAGGTCTCAACAACAGCTAAGGTCATACGGAAACGGGGCCTAGGTTTAAAGACTCATCCGAAAGTCTACTTGGAGCAGAAATAAGATATACAATAAAGATTATCCCTGTAGATCCCAGTTTTACTATATAGAAGTTGAGTTCTAGTGGGGGGGGGGGGGGGGGGGCTTTAACATTATTTAGGCGTGTTTTTGTGATGCTGTTCACGACAACCATTACTATTACAAACTGTAGATCAAAACCATATAGCTTCTGGAGAAGCCATCTCATCAGCATAGACACTGTTTGACATTCAGTTTGTGAATTTGTGGGAATAAATTACATCAAGTAATTTGATTGGTTCAAAGTCAAAAATGGGTGTGGCTAAATTAATTATTCAGCGGGATAAGGGTTTAGACTATAGGAACTAGCAAGAAAAGGTCAATGATAGCGTAAATAGAAATCTTGAACACAGTGTGCTGACGGCCTTATTGACTCAAACTAGCTTTCCGGGCACACAAAACGCTGTACCCACTATGGTTATCGTGTCTTGTTTATTGCTTCCAAATGATTGCCTTTTTATGGAACATTAATTTCCACAGCTGGTTGTTAAGGGAATGTGTGGCGACCGTAAAACGCCTACTTTATATATAGAAAACTGGTGTGTATGTGTGAGGGGTATACATTAATTTTCTTATTTCTGCTCCAATACATAGGTTGTGAATACTCGTTAGAACCGCCCCATCTGTCCATCAGAATAAAAGTGAAGGCAATGATCAGGAATCGATACAACTCCCATTAGAGACATCAAAGGGAAAGCAACCTTCAATCATAATGACGTATACGAAATTTATAAAAGGCTTTGTGTAGTTTATGATACCGATAACCCTGATTATAAGTTTAGCAGTTAACTGTTTAGTACGAGAGTTGATGTCAATAACATCACCAGACACTCTTGCAAATCGAATTGATTGCGAAATATAAACGCCTTAGGATGCCTATCATTTTTATCATGTTTAGGGTCAATCTGCCTATTAGTTCAAGAGAAACTTGACAACATACGACAGAGTAAGCCGACATGGAGCTCCAGGTGAGCTATTAATAAAATATTCCCATCGATAGCTCAAAATGTCTCTATATAAAGTGGGATTTCATAGATGTTCATAATCCCGCTTTTGTCTGTGTCATATAAATTGGAATGTGTGGCGGCCGTAGAAAGTCTCCCTGCCCTCCATAGTGTCGGCTTTATTTTCTAGTCCTTTGGGATTAGTGTGTGTGTGTGTGTGTGTGTGTGTGTGTGTGTGTGTGTGTGTGTGTGTGTGTGTGTGTGTGTGTGTGTGTGTGTGTGAATTCGGGTTTAACGTCGCTTTCAACAATTTTTCAGTCATATCACGACGGTGTCTGGTTGCGACAGGGAGCTCAATGCTCACTTTTTATAGTGCTGCCTCACTGAAGTATCATGTCCCAGACACATTACATGATACCACACCCAGTCACATTATCCTGACACTGGATCGACCAGTCCTAGCTCTACCCCGTAAATCTGAGTGCCAAGCAAGGAGCAGCTAGTACCATTTTTAACGACTTTGGTATGTCGCGGCCCGGGATCGAACCCGTGACCTCCCGTTCCCCGGAGCGGACACTCTACCAACTGAGCTATCGGGGCCGGTCCTTTGGGATTAGTGATGGCGGAGTTTCGAAAACGTTTTAAGGGTTACTGGTGAGGCCCAATTGGCCGAAACTAGCTAGTCTGGTCCAGAAAAATCTTGTACATTCCATAGTTTTCATTTCTGTGCGATAGTTCTTGCTTCCCTCTTTTCCAGAACATCTCGATTGCGTATTGATTGTTTCATTTGGTATTACGAACACTGCAATTGTCTTCTTGGTGCGTTAAAAACAAATCCTCACCTTAGCGCAAAAAAGTCAATAACTCAAATACATTTTAAATAGGAATTATTGACCTTTTGCGCTAAGGTAACGAAATAGGTTTTAATTCTACTACTTACAGAAATCAAAGTTTCCTGTATGGCCTGCATCTTTTCTGGCTTCTTCAACACATTTTCTCAGAGCAAAGAATACGGAACAACCCATACATAATGGAGGCTCTCCACTAGCTATGAAAAGTGGGGAAAACCACACATCAGTTATAATACGTTGCGTATTTTGTGATAATGGAAAGACAGGTTCCTTATTTCTTCATATACACCTACTTTATGGATATTCATTAGAACCACCTCATCGAGGCGGTTCTTATGATTACCCAAAACAAATGTTTTTATGGAAAATTGACAAACACTATCCTACTTTTATCACAAAATACGAACCATATTTGTTGCTATGAGATTTAGTCAAAATTTTATGTGAAATTCTTAAATGGACAAGCAAACGACCAATCTGGGCCCCGCCCATCGGGGCTTGGAGAAATAGATTGGGCTGCATGATGCTTCCACGCAGAGCTGAAACTGACCGTCCATGAGTACTGGTAAATCGCTACTAGTAAATACTACTACTGGTAAAGCGACCAGACCATAATGGAAACCTAAACAAAGGAAGGCCATAAGGACAGTTACTTTCCAATAAAATGGCCATCCAAAATAAAAAGACACAAGTGATACACACAGTAAGTAACAAACAACAACATAAATAAACCGCAACAGAATAACCGCCTTGGAACGGTCAGTGGAAAGAATTCCACTGGGGGGCTTATATCGATTTTACATAGCCATAATCCTCGCCCTTACCTCTGTCGCGGTATACACTAATTTTGTTTAGTCCACATGAAAGGCTTTCTTACTCATCAGTGTAACATCTCCGAGAACATACAAATAAAAAAACTACAGAGATGAAACAAGGTTGAGGACTCGACAGCATACAACAACAGAATTGCTGGAGCAAAAGAAAACCAAGTTAGACTCCGAGGGGCCCGACCAAAGACGGAGCATCAGGCGCCAACCAACATAAAGAATACTAAAATAAAATAAAATTCCATTTATGTTTTTACGCTGGAACCGTCATATAATCATAGGCCCGACCCACCGGTGTGCAGTCAAAGAGGGAAGCAAAGTTGCCAACCGTGATTGGGTTAACCACCATGCATGCAGAAACCTGGCTCTACAGGGGTGTACTTTTTACCTTTTACCTTTACGGCTTCAAGACATGGCTATGCATACTCGTTAGAACCACCTCATTGAGGCTGTGGTCACAAGCACCCACAACCTATGCTTGGAGTATAAAGAAGAAAAACATTTTCATCATTTTTGGAGACATCACGAAAACACGCCTAAATAATATTGACCCCCTTGAACCCCACTTTTATATAGTAAAACTGGGATTTACAGGGGTGAACCTTATTTTTCTTATTTCTGCTCTAAAATATAGATTGTGGGTACTCGTTAGAACCGCCTCATTGACGCAGTTCTAACGAGTACTCACAATTTATATCTAAAATATAGAGTACTCACAATCTATATTTTGAGCAGAAATAAGAAAAAAATCACAATTTTTCATCTTAAAATTTTCATTTTTTCTGTGATAAGGTTACAATGTATTTGTATAGGCGTGTTTTCGTAATGTATGAAAGAATACACTATGTCGAATGGATGTGTTATCGTAATGTCTCCAGAATGACCTAAACTGTGTTGACGGGGACCTAAAACCTCAGTTCAACCAAACATTAGGATAACTCAACTGTGCGACATAGTACATTTTTCACATCTCAAAAATGGCTACTTTTCTTATGACAACCCTTGATATTTTTTTATAAATGTCCAAAACATAGGTTGACGGTGCTCTTGAGAATCGCCTCAGTAACGAGTACCCACAACCTATGTCTTGGAGCAGAAATAAGAAAAATAATGTATTCTCTATATAAAATGGGGTTTATGGGGATCTTCATTTCACGGAATTGTTCACGTGATGTACGACGAAACCTGCTGTAGGACCTGCGCGACCTGCAAAGACTCTGATCAGCAAGTACATCCGTTCAGTTTAATAGCAAGAAATATTTTCAAAGTCTAGAGATCGTAGAAGACTCATGCGATCTGTGGTATCTGATCTGTCTGCGCTAATGCACAGTCTCAGGTTGCTGAAGTCTTATTGTAACCTTTATCGGCTCATTAGTATATTGCCTATGTACCCGTATTTATCGTATGTATTTGGACAGAGATCCCTGAGTAAATAGTGTAGACCCAGATGAGATGCTGCACAACACGGCATCTCATCAGGGCCTACACTGTCACTCATCCCGATATTCTTTTACACAAGATCGAGTAGTACTTGTTCAAATTGTAGAACAAGTATGGTAAGGTATTAGGTGTCCGAATACTTTGGTAAATACGGCTTTGGTATGCAATGTATTTTATCCAAACGTCTGCAGCGTTTTTCAAAATAGCTCGATTTTGCGTAAATTGGCACCAAATTTCCATATGGGCCGCAGACGGGTTTCCTCCGTGGCCTTATGGGTAAGGGCGCGGACTCTGAATTACTAGGTCTCTCACCGCTGTTGTTTGTGCCTTGCTCGATCCACATATGAGAACGAAGGGCAGGTGATTTTGTTACTGGCTCTCCGGTTTTCGCCTACCTCTAACGATCGACTCAAACTTAAAATGAAACAATCTTGAAAGGGCCGTTAAGCCAAGATTAAGCGAACAGGAGTTTTTGAGCATGGGTATAGTCATCTGCCATCTCTTTATTCGTTTCATTTTCATATATGGGGTTGTTTGGGTGAGCCAAAGATGACGTGTATCTTACATCAATGGGGCGTCCATCTGATATTGGCTTACAAGGCCTGCTGTCCTTGAAGCAGGTAAGGGTAGAGGGGGAATGTTGTTTTTTCTTCTGATTCTACACTTTCGTTCATTTTCCACTTTCTCCTCTATCCCTTACTTTCTCCTCTTCTGTCTCTTTTCTCCCTTTCTCTGGAGACATCACACTGTGACCCACAAGGATTGACGTATCGTTAAACCCAAAACTAACAATCAATTACACATATATATATAATTAATATTGATAGCAAAATGGTAATATTATGAGGCATTAAATGACCAGAAAACACAGAAAACTGAATCCCACGGGTATAATTTTCACAATGACTGTATACTACTGGCCAGGACTAGCTAATCAGATCTGAAGATATAATCGATTGTCACACCCGCCACATCGATTAGTAATCACTGAAGACTACGACATAATTGTCACGCCTGCTGTTAGCATGAGGCGTCCGGTTTTCCGTCTGTTCGTCCGTCTGTTCGTCCGTCCGTCCTTGCGACCACCCTATCGTTCACCCTAATTGTCAAAATAGAAGTGGAGGCAATGATCAGGAATCGATACAATCAACCTACAGCTCCCATCAGATACACCAAGGTGAAAGAACCACAAACATGAAACAACAGACCTAATGGAAACATCAACAGCGGAAAGCCAAACGTTACTTTGCCACAAACTGGCCAATATGCTATCCAAAATAAAATAATATAAGCCACACAAATACCCCAAGACAAACCATAACAAAAATAAACCGCGACAGAAGAACCGCTTTGGAACGGTCAGCGGAAACGAATTCCACTGGGGGCTTAAATCGATTTTTTACATAATCCTCGCCCTTACTTCCGTCACGATTTAGACAAATTATTTTTTAGTCCGTATGAAGGCCTCCAAACACATCAGTGCAACATCTCTGTGAACACAAATAATCAAACAACCACAGAGATGAAACAACGGTGAGTACTGGACAGCAAGAAACCACTATATATGCTGGAGCGAAAGAAAACCAGCAGTTAGACTCCGATTGGCCCGACCAGAGATAGAGCATCAGGCACCACCCAACATTACTCAAGTTTATTTCTCAAGAACTATAAGAGCTTCATTAATGATACTTGGTACAAACATGTATCTCGGGATGGCAACTTAAATGCAAGCATCCATATTTGACTTTGACCTACATTTCATGGTTCACTGACTTTGTAAAATATTGCGACCACCCTAACGTTCTCCCAAATGGTCAAGTTAATTTCTCAAGAACTATAAGAGCTTCATTAAAATACTCGGTACAAACTTGTACATGTATCTGGGGGTGGCAAGTTATATGCAATCATTCATATTTGATTTGACCTACATTTTATGGTTCACTGACTTTGTAAAATATTGCGACCATCCTAGCGTTCACTCATATAGCCAAGTTAATTTCTCAAGAACTATAAGAGCTTCATTAATGACATTTGGTATAAACTTGTATCTGGAGATGGAAACTTAAATGCAGGCATCCATATTTGACCTTGACCTACATTTTACGGTTCACTGACTTTGTAAAATATTGCAACAACCCTATAGTGTTTACCCTAATGGTTAAGTTCATTTCTCAAGAATTATTGGAGCTTTTTTCATGATACTTAGTACAAGTTTGCATTTTAGAAGGCAAATTTTATGCAAGCATCTATGTTTGACCTTCGCCTAGATGCCATGGGTCGGTGACTTAGCGCCCCCACAGGCGCGACATAGCCTTCGGCGGAATTCTGGTTTTACCTTTCTGGCTTTCTGACTGAGCATGACTCTTACCATATGTTATACTTAACCATTTGTATTCTCATCAGAGTCTGCATGCAATGTCTGCTTCTCATCCAGCTACTTTAGACACAACACTGGTTATAGAGGATCTTACATGAGTGCTTATGTATTTATTAAATGAGTTGAGGAAAAGGGATAAAATGCGAGGCTTTGCCGAGCATTTTGTCCCTTTTCCTCAACGTGTTTAATAAATTCAATTATACATGAGCACGAATGCAAGATTCTATTTATCGTATGACATTAAAACGCATTTTATTCACGATTGTTTACAGAAATGTCAATATTCCGCCGTAAGTAAACGCGACGTCGTTAAGGACGTCGAACATGTAACGTTACGGGACGTAACTTGCTTATTTGCATATTTAATCCACTAGTGGATTATCGAAAATATTACATGGCGTTATTACACTCTCAGACGCGACGTCATATGATAAATTGAATTATATCTATGAAATAATCATTTTTTTATCGATCGATCAATCGATTAGCCTAGTAATCGTTGCAGCCTCACTACTGGCATGGCAATGTATTTTTCCCGCTTTAAACTACTTTTAATTTAATGGAAAGGTGAAGTCTGTCATTCTGTAACCACCTGTATTTCTGCAAACATAATTGATTTTTGAAAACACACGCATGCGCGCACATACATACATACACACGAGAGAGAGAGATTTTACCCTTGGATCTTAGAACCCCGGATGGATTCGGAGTATTCCTCAGCAATGAAATTCTGAAGTCTATTGGGATATCTTTACTTGTTGGTGGAAAATATGACTGAAACAGAATGTTTAGATCAGAACTGTTAATTACTGCAAATATTGCTTTGGTGTCTTAGGTCTGTCCAGGAGAGATGGTAAACTGTTGAAATGTTAAAAGTTGATAATCTGCTTTCAACAATGAAATCATTATGTCATTTGATCAACCGCTGAATTCTTTCTTTAATGTTCTGTATTGTTGTTAAGAACCTCCGATTTCATCTTCTGGAAGGGCTTATTAGCATGACAAAAGTCTTTTTGTTTTAGATAGTAATTACTAGAAAACAGCTGTTTTTCATGTAACATTGTTGTTGAAATTATTCTGAAATTCCGATGGCTTGTTTTTTTTTCCTTCACCTCTGCGCCCCTCAAGTGTACTCCTTCTATCTTTCCATTCATCTTCATGTGTGTAAAATACACCACAGCCTCATTATTACACTATTCGTTATCAAACGGTTTTAGAAATAACACGGTGTAAGATGGATTAAAAAAAATAAATAGATTATGTAGAAAATGACCATTTAATGACCCCATTAATAGTGTTTAAAAGTTGTTGTGGTGTAGATTCCTTTGCTGTTTTACAATCTTTATATCTTTATTTACACATGATATGGTTGAATGGGTCCTGAACATGAACAATAGGTAAAGAAAATCACGTACCCAAGTGTCATTGGTTAATATTTTCCCGTTTGTGGTGTCATATTTTATCTCCTCACCCATGCTGTATCCCATTCCCATAACAAAGCCACCTTCAATTTGTCCAAGATCGATTAAAGGACTCAAGCTGAAAACGTGAAACAATTAGAAGAATAGAAGTGAATGCAATAATCGGGAATCGATACAAATAGCTCATATCTCCTATTCAAGAAACCAAAGAAAAGATACATCAACATTTATCAACTTTCGTAAATGAAAAAAACAACAACATCAAAACAACAACAACATCAACAAGAAGAAAAAACAACAACATGGAAATAGATCCCCAGAAAAAATAAACACAAACAAATATCACAGCCTACAAACTGCACCAAGAGGAAGAGTATCTAACAAGAAAGAAAATTTATCATATGACGTCGCGTCTGAGAGTGTAATAACGCCATGTGATATTTTCGATGATCCACTAGTGGATTAAATATGCAAATTAGCTAGATACATCCCGTAACGTTACCAGTACTAGTGTGCGGGCCGGATTCAGCTCTGCGTGGAAGCATCATGCAGCCCATATATTTCTTCAAGCCCCTATGGGCGGGGGCCGTCTACACTCTAAGCCGGAGCTAAAGAAAACCACCCGGTAGAACACAAAGAGTCAAGCCATAATGGCGCTTTATGATCTTTTTAATTGATTCAGAAAATCTATCTCTGGTCGGGAACATCAGAGTCTAACTGTTAGTTTTCTTTTGCTCCAGCAATTTAGTGGTTTCTTGCTGTCGAGTCCGCACCGTTGTTTCATCTCTGTGATTGTTTGATTATTCGTGTTAACGGAGATGTTGCACTGATGAGTTAGGAGGCCTTCATGCGGACTAAACAAATTATTTGTCTAAATCGCGACGGAAGTAAGGGCGAGGATTGTGGCCACGTAAAATCGATTTAAGCCCCCCCCCCCCCCCCCCCCCCCCCCCAGTGGAATTCGTTCCCGCTGACAGTTCCAAGGCGGTTCTTCTGTCGCGTTTTTTTTTTTTTTTTGTAATGTTTTGTCTTTTGGTAAACACCAAAATATTTTTGATAGCCTTTTGGCCATTTTGTGGAAAAGTAGCCTAACTGTCCTTTTGGCTTTCCGCTGTTGGTGTTTCCGATGGGGTCTGTTGCTTCATGTTTGTGTTTCTTACCCTTTGGTGTCTCTGATGTGAGCTGTGGGTTCCTGATGATTGCCTCTACTTCTATTTTGATCATTATGCAGGAAGGATTTTTCTTGCACACCAGAAAGGGAAATCCATTGTTTTAGCTTAGGATAGAAATTCTATTCTAACCCTCGAGTTCTTACCCCAAATCGAATATTCTCGTATTCTCGCGTGTTTATCGAATATTTTCGCGGTTTATTAAGTCGATTGGTTTACAATCGACCAAGTGTTATAAAGGACGGAATCTGAATTCGTGCTGTTGTCCTGGTGACTATCGAAATCCATGTAACTTATTTATAGAAAATAGCAGAGTTAGTTTTACCGCAGTGAGTTCAGCGTGTTGCGTAAAAGGGTTATCTGTAGGACATGGGCTTGAATCAAGGTTTGGGCCTGGCAAACAGTGTAAACCCAGATCAGACGCAGAATGCGGCGTCTGATCAGGGTCTACACTGTTTGCTTGCAGTACAGGAATTTAAGGGAAGCCGCCAAAAAAAAAACACGCAGCGCCTGATCAGGGTCTACATGATTTGCTTACAGCACAGGAATTTAATGGTTAAATGTCTAAGTGTAAGTCCTCGTTCCAAATCTACTCTGGGAGACAATCGACCCACCAGTGCTCTCAGTGCTTTGAGTTTTGTTATGGTTTGTCTTTGTTTTTTTGGTGTCGCTTATATTATTTTATTTTGAATACCTTTTTGGGCGTAAGTAGGCCTAACTGTCCTCTTGGCTTTCCGTTGTTGGTGTTTCCGTTGGGGTCTGTTGCTTCAAGTTTGTGTTTCTTTCCCTTTGGTGTCTCTGATGGGAGCTGTGGGTTAATTGTATCAATGCCAGATCATTGCCTCTACTTCTATTTTGGTAAATGCTCTGGTTGAGTACGACCTCATGTGCGCCATCGTTAAGATTTACGTCACAGCACGTAACGTGACGTCACTAAACATCACACCATTGTCATTCCAATATGGCGGACGTAGGCAACCGAAGTGACTGCAGTATTAACTAGAAAAAGTGTCCATACGACACGGATGCCCCCGCCAAATGCCATTCATAAAAAAATATTACAAATGTACTTCAAATCAATCATAAAATATATGCATCAAGGGCAGATAATCTGAAAACCAAAAATGTCTTCCTTGTTCATGACACATCGTCTCAGTGTGATGAATGCACATGTGAAGTTTCATGAATATATTCCATACGGTTTAGGAGTTATGGCCCGGACACGGTTTACTATATGGTACTAAGTCAAGGGCAGATAATTAAAAAACCAAAAATGCAAGAGTTGTCTTCATTGTTCATGACACATCGTCTAAGTGTGATGAATGCACCTGTGAAGTTTCATGAATATATTCCATACGGTTTAGGAGTTATGACCCGGACACGACATACCATTTGACTATATATGGATGTAAGTCAAGGGCAGATAATTCAAAAACTAAACAAGCAGGAGTTGTTTTCCTTGTTCATGACACATCGTCCAAGTATGATGGATGCACCTGTGAAGTTTCATGATTATATTCCATACGATTTAGGAGTTATGGCCCGGACACGGTTAACTATATGGTACTAAGTCAAGGGCAGATAATTCAAAAACCAAAAATGCAAGAGTTGTCTTCCTTGTTCATGACGTATCGTCTCAGTGTGATGAATGCACCTGTGAAGTTTTATGAATATATTCCATATGGTTTAGGAGTTATGACCCGGACACGGTTTACTCTATGGTACTAAGTCAAGGGCATTTATGGTACTGTGTCAAGGGCAGATAATTTAAAAACCAAAAATGCAAGTGTTGTCTTCCTTGTTCATGACACATCGTCTCAGTGTGATGAATGCACCTGTGAAGTTTCATGAATATATTCCATACGGTTTAGGTGTTATGGCCCGGACAAGATTAACTATATGCTACTAAGTCAAGGGCAGATAATTCAAAAACCAAAAATGCAAGAGTTGTCTTCCTTGTTCATGACACATCGCCTCAGTGTGACGAATGCACCTGTGAAGTATCTTGAATATATTCCATACGGTTCAGGAGTTATGGCCCGGACAAGATTAACTATATGCTACTAAGTCAAGGGTAGATAATTCAAAAACCAAAAATGCAAGAGTTGTCTTCCTTGTTCATGACACATCGCCTCAGTGTGATGAATGCACCTGTGAAGTTTCTTGAATATATTCCATACGGTTCAGGAGTTATGGCCCGGACACGGTTTACTATATGCTACTAAGTCAAGGGCAGATAATTTAAAAACCAAAAATGCAAGAGTTGTCTTCCTTGTTCATGACACATCGTCTCAGTGTGATGAATGCACCTGTGAAGTTTCATGAATATATTCCATACGGTTTAGGAGTTATAGCCCGGACACGGCTTACTATATGGTACTAAGTCAAGGGCAGAATATTCAAAAACCAAAAATGCAAGAGTTGTCTTCCTTAATCATGACACATTGTCTCAGTGTGATGAATGCACCTGTGAAGTTTCATGAATATATTCCATACGGTTTAGGAGTTTTGGCCCGGACACGATGTCGGGACGGACAGGGTAGAACTCAATGCCCTTCCGCTATTCTTCAAATAGGCGGGGGCATAAAAACCCACGCACAGAAGTTGAAGGTATGCAAGAAAAAGAATCCTACATGTGTATGAGGGGTGGATGGAAAAATTCGTCCCTCGGGATCACTGTCCGCCATCACTCGTGATGTCGGCTAGTGACCCTCGGTATAGATTTTTCCATCCACCCCTCACACCCAAGATTCTTATATTCTAACACATCAATGCAAAATCAGGTCTTTTTCTCATGTAGAGTCAAAGCATTTACAGCACAGGTTGAGTATAGTGAGCATAGACTGAGCATAGTGAGTATAGACTAGAAAAATGGTCCCGCACCTGGCCTTCTACCTATAGTTTCAGTATTTTAAGTAGACCCTGATTTAGGGCCTAAATTGTCAATGTCCAATTTCTCCCAGAGATAGAAAGAAAAGTTTTCAGAGGAGATGAAAGTGAGGGACAGAGAACAAAGAGAGTCATATTTCCTACAGGAACAAGGGAGGAAGAGAAAAATAAATGAAAGTGTAGAAAAAGAAGATATAACAGCACCCCATCTACAGGTACCAGCTGCAAGGGCCTAAAGGTTTAAGAGCAATATGAGCCAGCGCATGACAAAACCTACAATAAGACCAGTGTGACAAGCAGAGCCTCAAATCAACCTGCGCACACATCAGCTGTGACAAGACATATTGCTTATGTCTCTTTGCATAGATATTAGCCTATAGTAGGTACATGCTATCAGCGAAGACTCTGATCAGACTGCGCGAATGCGCAGGCTGATCCGAGTCTTCGCTGGTCGCTCAAGACTTCTTGTAGATTTTGTCATGCGCTGGCTCATATAATTTCAACTTAATATGAGCCAGCGCACGACAAAACCTACAATAAGCCTTTTGCGCCCAATGAAGACTCAGATCAGACTTGCGCATCAGCGCAGTCTGATCAGAATCTTCGTTGTGCGCTCTGAGGATAGCTAAATGCCCAATGCTTCTTCATGCAGCAAGAGAAGTCTCTGGTTAGACTATATGGGTGCGCAAACTGATCTGATTCTTCGCTGGGTGCACAGGGCTTATTGTAGATTTTGTCGTGCGCTGACTCATATTATATTTTACCTCTCTCCGCAGTCATATACAATGTCTACCCGATTGACCTGGTACTCTCCTGTGAGAACATCGAGTTCCACCTCTGCGCACGTGGCACCGTAGATATTGTAAGCATATGGGTTTGTTATTGGTGGTACGTTTCTGCAAAATACAGATTAAAATTTGTTTTATTTTTCATGTCAATTCATATTTAATCTTTTCTTTAGAGGGGATAACTCTTTCAAAATATTTTTGTCTCCCCTTTCAATAGGTGTCTTTTATTTAGATCAAACTACACACTGCGGCAGTAAGCATCATTAAATGACATTTTCACAACTATTACTTGGTGTTTATTTATAACATCTGTATCAAATTAAAGGTAAGACATTGATGTTTCTATCAAGATTTTTTGTGCCCCTGCCATTTTAAAATGTGGGGGAGGGGGGGGGGGGGGGTGTATAATTTAACCGCTGTCCATACGTCCCGGACAAAATGGTTTCCGTGCGATTTCTTTAGAAAAGATTGGTGGATTTGATACAAATTTCATACACAGGTATATGATCATAAAATACAGCTCAAGTTCGATTTTAGGCGAATTATAATGAGAGTTATGGCCTTTTATCAACTTAATTTTTACATGAAAAATGGCTTCCATGCGATATCTTTTGAAAAGCTTGATGGATTCGATTCGTATTTTATACACATGTATATAATCATAAAATACAGGTCAAGTTCGATTTCGGGTAAAATCCGCCAATCATTATGGGATATGGCCCTTTTTCAACTTTATACTTGAAAAATGGTTTCCCTGCGATAACTTTTGAAAACCTTGGTAGATTGGTTTTGTTGCTTGATTTGATGTTTAACGTCCCCGTCAACCCTGTATATGCCATTTTAGAGACGTTGCTCCAAATTCTGTGGGACTTTTACCCGACACTGAGATGAAATACCATCTCAAGCCCTGTCGCCCAATTAAATCAAAATGGTTTTAAGCATGGACGGTCCGACTCGCACCGCTTTGTCCTTGCTTCCAAAGGATACGCCTTCTAGCACATATTTAACATCACTACAGCTGGTGTCAGGGAATTTGTGGTGGCCGTAAAAAGTCTCCCTGCCCTACATGATAGTGTAGTTTATATTTTCTTGTCCTTTGGGATCATTGATTCCATTGTTGAATTTTGAAAATATTTGAGGGTCACTGATAAGGCCTAATTGGCCGAAACTAGCTAGTCTGGCACAGAAAACATGTACACTGCATATTTTTCACCTCTGTGGTGTATTCCTTGCTTCCAAAGGATAAGCCTTCTAGCACATATTTAACGTCACTACAGCTGGTGTCTGGGAATGTGTGGCGGCCGTAAAAAGTCTCCCTGCCCTACATCATAGTGTAGTTTATATTTTCTTGTCCTTTGGGAGCATTGATTCCATTGTTGAGTTTTGAACATATTTGAGGGTAACTGATGAGGCCTAATTGGCCGAAACTAGCAAGTCCGGCCCAGAAAACATGTACACTCCATATTTTCCTGTTCTGTGGTGTATTCCTTGCTTCCAAAGGATAAGCCTTCTAGAACATATTTAGATCATGTAAGTGATTTACCAGTACTCCTGTGCGTTCTGTTTCAGCTCTGCGTGGAAGCATCATGCAGCCCATCTATTTCTTCGGGCCCCGATGATCGGGGGCCCCTTGGTAGGTTGGATTCAAAAATATTATCACAAAATGCAGGTTCGATTTCGGGTAAAATCCGCCAATTATTATGAGAGTTATGACCATTTTTATCCCCTCGTACAACGAAGTTGTGAGGGGGGATATAGCATTTGTCCTGTGCGTACATACTTTTGTAATGGCTCTTGCGACTACATTTATTGATGGATTTTAATATAACTTCACACAAATGTTGCTTTTGATAATATCTTGAGCGTATTCGACTGTCAAAGTCATGGCCTTAAGGTCAATGTTACTGTGGCAATTTTTAGAAAAAAAAAAATCATTGTCATCGCTCTAGTGCCTACATTTATGGACGGATATTAACATAACTTCAAACAAATGTTGCTTATGATAATAGCTCGAGCGAGTTCGACTTTCAAGGTCATAGCCTTGAGGTCAAGGTCAATGTAGTTATTTTCAGAAAAACATTGTGATCACGCCTTCATTTAATAATGGATTTCAATATAACTTTACTCAAATTTTGCTTAAGATAATATCTCGAGCGAGTTTTACTTTCATGGTCATGGCCTCAAGGTCAAGGTCACCGTGGCTGTTTTTAGAAAAAGCTTTTAAATTGCACTAGCGCCTACATTTATGGATGGATCTTAATATAAACTCACACAAATGTTTGGTATGATGATACCTCGAGCGAGTTCGACTTTCAGGGTCTGGAGCTCGAGGTCAAGGTCGCTGTGGTTATTTTTAGAAAAAAAAACTTTTGTCATCGCTCTAGCGCCTTTATTTATTAATTGATTTTCACACAAATGATAGGTATGATGATATCTCGAGCGGGATTGACTTTGAGGGTCCTGGGCTCAAGGTCAAGGTCACTGTAGCTATTTTTAGAAGTAAAAAACAAACTTTGTCATCACTCTAGTGCCTTCATTTATTCATTTTAATATAACTTCACACAAATCTTGGGTATGATGAGGCGTCGCCGAGCATTTTATCCCTTTTCCTCAACGAGTTTAATAAAGTCAATAATACATGAACACGAATGCAAGATCCTATTTATCATATAGAAGCCTTCGTGGTGTAGTGGTTATGCTTCTCGCCTTGTAAACCAGGGGTCGCAGGATCGATCCCGGGCTTCTCCAGACTTTTGGATGAGTCTTTAAACCGATGTCTTGTCACCGTATGACTTTAGCTGTTGGTGAGAAGTAAAACAGAAACACTCACTCTATTTATCATATGGCATTTAAAACGCATTTTTTCACGCTTTTGTACAAAAAAAATCAATATTCCGCCGTTAGTAAACGCGACGTCGTTAAGAACTTCGTACGTGTAATGTTACGAGATGTATCTAATTAATTTTTATATTTAATCCACCAGTAGACTACCGAATTTAATACATTTCTACATTGCACTATTACATTCTCAGACGTGGCGTTATATGATTAAAAGTGGATTTATTACACAGACAATTGAAGTTCGACTTCACTTACAGAAAACTCCGTGGTCTAGTGTTTAAATTGACTGATTGATTTGAGGTCTAACGTCCCCGTCAACACTGTAAAGGTCATTTTGGAGACGTTGCTTCCAATTTTGTGGGACATTTACCCGACATTGAGATGAAATGGCATCTCAAGCCCTGCCGCCCAATGAAACCAATAGGGTTTGTAAGTATGGGCGGTCCGACTCGCACTGCTTTGCCTGGGCAGGCTTAGATCATCTAAGCGCTTTACCAGTACTCGTGAGCGGTCGGTTTCAGCTCTGCCTGGAACTATTATGCAGCCCATGTATTTCTTCAAACTCCGATGGGCGGCGGCCAAGGTCAAGTGTTTAAACAACTCGCCTTAAAAACATGGACATGGGTTTGACATTTGTTTGACCCCGGGCTTCTCAAGACTTTCAGATTTTTATACCGAGGTCCATCTCCATATGACCTTAATTGTTGGTGGGATGTATAACTAAAACACACACCCATGCACACACACTTAACTTACATGACTTTTTCGGACAGTGGTACTCTATACTTGACGCATTCATTCACTAGATCTTTCCATGTCGGGTTGGTCATTTTAGCTTTGACAGGCGCCATTCGAGCCTTGATATTGGTACAGCAAATAATTACACCCTAAAAAAACAATCAAAGTACAGACAGCACTTGTGGGCCGAGTCTGAATGCAGATTACTATTTCAACTAAATAGTATGATCAAAAAGGTGATTGTCACCGTTGGCACTTATATGGGAAAGATCTGCTAATTCGGCTTGTTGCCTGTGATTTTAAGATTTGCTTTCCCAAGTAAATTGTGTAAACCCCGGCGGAAGGTGAGGATGAAGGTTGGGGCCCCGTAAAACCAGGTTACCTTACCCACTACCCCCACACACCCGCCACCCCCACCCAAACACACAAACACCCGGTAATTATTACTGACCATCCAAAGGCAGTGTTTTCTTTGCGGTTTCATTTGGTTGATGCCCGGTACTGTTCAGTTTTAAATATTTTCATTTTAACACTTATGTGTGTTTAGTAAAGGTAACTGAATGGTCATCTGTTTTGGAAATAGCTGCTAAGTCGCATTGTCTTTCTTTGTTTGTTAAGATGTGTCTGTCCATCAATCTCTTTAATCATTAAATTTATGTTTTCCTTTGCTATAACCGATTATGTTATACTGCAAAGAAATATCCAGGCTTTTGATTGGACAGTGCATGGGCAATTATTTTCAATATACACCGAGAGCAAAAATATATACCCCCTCGCGCTTGGCTTCTCTGAATTGCGAAGTCCGCCATCTTGGATTAACTGCAGTTGATAAGAAATTTAACCAAAATAATTTCATGCACCACAATAATTTATAGCCAATACAGAAATATAACAAAATGTTTTTTCATTCGTTCGGTACTTTATTTTCGTTGTTTTCCGATATAAAATTCTCTTTCTAACATGACGTAAACATTTTCCCACTGAGCACCGTTATAAACGTAGTGCGTGAAGGGGGCGTTTGATGACGTCATATGTAAACATGTACTTTTTACGACGTCCGCTAGGAAAGCATTGCAACAATGTACAAATTGTCGCCATAAAGCTTTCACTCGGCAAGCCGCTTAATGCCGGACAGTGAATCCCGGGAGGGCTTTTTCAAACTCTCACACCCACGTACGATTCTTAGATCTTCTATCGTTGGCTTAGAATGGCTGTTTATAGTAAACGTGGCTTTTCATAAATAAAATTCCACCTGACCCAGCAATTCCATAGAATCATTGGGGTGTAACTAAAATCATACAGATCAAGTAAATGTAACGACCCACGCTTTAGTGTCAGACTCTTTCCGAAGGCCCGAAATGCGTTTAGATTGTACTGGTTGACCAGTCACTGCTGCAGTTCACGTCCGGGTTTAAGGGTTTACCTTGATCAGACTGTTCATTACTGACCGAACATGACTTTTCATTTTACAACATTAATTATGGGTATCAGTTTAGGCCGCCCCAAGCAGGCGGTTCTAAGGGCCATCCTCAATCTATGTTTGAAGCAGAATTACAAGTACCAATTTTTTTTTTTTTTTTTTTTTTTTGATTGAAAAATAAACATTCCACTTAATAGCCATGTGATAATCTAATGTAGGAAAATACTATTCCAGAATATAAGGATCAACCATGGTGTTTCATGCATTAACATTCGCCTGGTCCCGAGGAAGCTGTTTGAACACGAGTCCGCCAGGGCGAATGTTCAAATATCTTTCGAGGTATCCGGCAAATGTTAATGCAATGAAATAACCGTGGATGATCGTTGTTCTTGCATTTGCATAACTTACTATTCCGGCAGCAATTTTTGACGAAAACGTTCAAAAGCTCCAGATAAGCTCTTCAAATGCGACCGGCGAACCAACATGGCGGCCAGTTCAGAATGTTGTTTACAATGACATTGTTAGGCAGTAACCATGTGACGTCAGCATAGAACCCTAAAACGCTACGTTCAGGGCGATAACGTTACGTCGCTGAACGTAACGTTAACAAAGCAAGGACATAGAGGATATTTGATTTTTTCAGTGTAAGATCGAATTTTATTTCATCGAATGAACACCAAAACTGTTATTTTCACGAGTGGCGTAGCCACGAGTGAAAATAGCAGTTTTGGTGTTCATGAGTGAAATAAAATTTGATCTTGCACTGAAAAAATCAAATTTTCTGTTTCTTACATGCTTCAAAAGGCAATATTTAGCGTCTTTAATGGTGTCGCTCACAGGAGAAAATTATCTTTGTTCCTGTTCGTTTCACGTCAATTTAGTGGTGTCCATCGTGTTTAGTGGGTATACTATTGGGTGTAAACTGAAAGTTTGCACCTGAGAAATGGCCTGGGATGGTATTATTATGAATGATTAATGAAATAATTGAGAGAGTAGTTTTCCAAAGAAGTTGCTGGCAAGTCTAACGTCGCGCGACAAAAGACGTGACGTCAGCGTCATAAATGACGTCAGTAACGTCCCCGTCACACATGAACGGGCTATGTGTCAATTAGAACACATTTCAGTATTGTTCAGTTATCTGACAAAGATAAAATTGAAATTAAAGTTAGATTTGAAGAAAAAAGTAGTCCCAAACAGTGAAAAATAAAAAATCGTATTTTCACTGTTTGAAACAGTGAAAATATCGATTTATATTTCACTGATAAATCTCTATCATTCATTGAAAAGCATGTAAGAAAGTCTTGTGATTTCAAAAGCTCAAAATCCATGTTCAAACAGCACACGAATTGCATGATTTGAACATGGGTTTTGCTGTTTGAGCACGGCTTTTGGTCCATTTGACAATGGCTTCAAACAGCCATGCGCATAGATATTTATGCAAGAATTAAGTTTCAGTTATACAAACCTGACAGCATGTTTCACTGGTGACACTCCCTCCTGTATTCATATTATTTGGTTCTACGATGGTATTGGTCCCTCTTACTGTTACCATAGTGACTGGAATGTCAAGTTCATAGGCACAAACTTGGGCTACCTTTAACACATAATACGAATCTGGGTAAAAGTTAAGACCAGGATCAGACAGTTTGATCAGGGTGTACACTGTTTGCTGCGGTGTAACAGTCTTTGAGGTCAAATTATATAAAAATACATTTATATGGTGTTCTAAGGCCGATTAAAGATGTCAGAACTCTTGAGTGTAAAAATACGACATTCTCAACTTGACTAAACACTGCATGGCTGATTATACATTGACTTCAAACTTATTCTTGGCACCATGGAAGACTCTTATCAGATTGATTATTGTTGTCTGGCTGCACATTCTCACATATACATTAATGTTCGCTTTTTGCCGTACAATTATTTTATCGTTCAGATTTCTTTGGGGCCTTGTTTCCACATGTTGATTTTGTTTTTATTTTATGGTCCATCAAATGTTATTTCACATATGGAGCTGACCATAAATCAGAGGTGGACGCAAACCGGTGTAACTGAAGAAAACACTTGCTTTTCCGTTGCAGATATTTGCATCTCACATGTGAACCAAGCGAGGACTGAGCCGACAGCGGTGAGATACCTAATGTTTAATAGTCAGCGCTCTAACAGAGACTTGTCTCCATCCATCATCTGGCCGACCATGATATTGGAATATCGCAAATTATTTGCATGTTAACTACGAGAGACTCATATTTTTTTCTAAATATACTCGTAAAAAAAGTTTTGTCCCTATGTATACAATCGGCTGTAAAATATCACAGGGTCGGCCGATTCTCATATGGCATATACCAAACTCTTCAGCAGCCACTGCTCGTCAATACTGATTAGGTTTAGGTAAGAAGGACGCGATCGTAAATGCTCCAGAGGCTGCGGAGTGCGACTGGGGTCAACTTTCAAAACGTGCAAATCGTAACAAAGGACTAGCCACGTATCGGCATACGACAAACATGAAATATCGACTCATCGAGACCACCGCATCCTTTGATTGAAACATTGTCATATCGAATCAACGTTGATACGACATTATTCCATTTTATGCATATACTGATACGTGGCACTGGTCTTAAACAAAGCAAGAAGATCAGCAACTTTATTTCACTATTCTGACATTTGAAATTCATTTGACATGTGAAACACTATTCAATAAGTTTGAACTTTGTCTTTCTTTAGTAGTGGGTATAACCTCCGCGATTGTCTCTGCACTCAATCAGTCGTTTTCTGGTAGAGAAGACCATCTTCCGGATGGTGGCTTGAGGGATTGGATGCCATTCCTCTCCAAGGAAGCGCCGAAGATCTGCCATAGTGCTGTGCTCTGTTATCCTCGTTTGGACGGCTCTGCCGAGGACATCCCAGACATGTTCAATGCAGCTTAAGTCAGGCGACATTGCTGGCCAGTCTAACCGTCTGACGTTGTTGGCTTGCAGATAGGCGTCTACAATTCTTGCCCGATGTGGTCTGGCATTATCATCTTGAAAGATGGCGTTGTTTCCCATTTGCTGAAGGAAAGGCACAACATGGGGACGTAGGATCTCGTCGATGTAGCGTTGACCGGTAAGAATTCCTGGAACCACAACGAGGTTGGTACGCCTATCTGCCGTCACACCAGCCCAGACCATGACACTTCCTCCATTGTAAGCATGGCGTGGCTGCACGTTGGCTTCCGCGTGACGCTCCCCATTCCGACGCCAGACACGTAGACGTCCGTCAATATGATGTAGGCAAAACCGACTCTCATCTGAGAACACGACAGTTCGCCACTGCTGTCTATTCCATCGCACATGATTCCGAGCAAACTGAAGACGAGCTGCTCTGTGCCTCGGTAAAAGAATGGGCTTCTTCGCAGGAACACGTGATTTCAGCCCAGCAGCATGGATTCTGTTCCGAATGGTTTGAACAGAGACGGCTATGCCCCCAGCACCTCGTAGTCGTCGAATCCGCATAGTCGTCATTTTGGCATTGGTAAAGCGGCTTCTTAGAGTGCTGTTGGTGATCAGTCGATCCTCGGCATGGGTTGTTGCCCTGGGTCTTCCTGAGCACGGGAGGTCCTTGACATCCCCAGAAGCTGCATAGCGTTGCCTTATCCTGTCGATAGTCTTGCGATTTGTGTTAAACGCTATGGCAACACGTCGACTAGATTGCCCTGCCTGGAGCTGCCCAAGTGCCCTAGCCCGGTCTAAGTTTGACAGTTTTCGGTAACGAGGTGGCATCGTGATCAAAGTCTATGGTGTTTCTACGGTAACAAGTTTATCAAATCTGTTTTAAAGCGATGCTCACAAAAGTGCACGATTAAAAAAAACATTGATGAACTCAACATTTTGAAAAATCACAAAAAGCATGCAAGTGAAATTTTAATGAGTTTGTCGGTAAAACTGACCTTTTTGAGAAATGAATGAATAAATAAACGAACAAACGAACGGACGAACGAATAGACGAACGAAAGAACAAACAAACAAACGAACGAACGAACGAACGAACGAATGAACGAACGAGCGAGCGAGCGAACGAACGAACGAATACCGCATGAATGAATGCGGTAAACAATATCAAGCCGCCTCTCAAAACGATTGTCATTTTTGCCGGCGTTTTTAACCCCCTCCGGCATTTTGCAGCATCTGTACCAGCCGTTAAGGTCTAAAAGGGGCTAATGGTTTCGTGCCCTTTTCAAGTACAGACTGTGCATCAAAATGATACAAATTACACAAAAATCTGATCATTAGCTATTGAGTTATACCCAATTACAGCCATTTTTTTCACCTTTTTGACAACGTCTTCTGGGGGTCTGCAGCCTCTGTATCAGGAGTTAAGGTCCAAAAGACAAAACACCTTTCTGATCCCTTTTTGGCATAGTCTTGCAATATCAACAATGAAAATTTCACAAAAATCTGCCCAGCAATTACTGAGTTAGACCCCGTTGTTTACAATAGTCATTAACGCTTAAATTACGATTTGCACGTTTTGAAAGCTGACCCTTACAACATTTGGCAGCCTCTGTATCATTTTCTGACAGGTTCATAAGACTCAAACCTAATCAGTATTGACGGGCTGTGGCTGCTGAAGAGGCTGGTATATACTATATGAAAATCGATCGTTCCTGTGATATTTTACAGCCCATTCTCTGCCTAGGGACAAAACTTTTTTTACCGAGTATATTTTGTTCTTAGCTTCCAAAGACATAATATAGAGGATCTTACACGAGTTTCATTTATTATTATCCCCACGCTTTAAAAAAAAACGTTCGGGGATATTGTGAACGCCTCCGTCCGTCACTCACGCTATCTCCTCCTTAACCACTGGCCGGAATGCTACCATATTTGCTACATGGCTTCCTTACATGGTGAGGCCGCGCGAGAGGGACGTTATAGTTGGCTCCGCCAAAGGGGCCATATCAAGGGGTCAAAAGGTCATGCTACACTGTAAAAGTCACGCTATCCCATAGCGCCTACATTTCTCCACCGATTTCAATATAATTTCACACAAATGTTCCTTATGACAATATCTCGAGCGAGTTGGACTTTCAAGGTCTTGGCCTCAAAGTCAAGGTCACGGTGGCTATTTTTAGAAAAACATTGTCATCGCTCTAGCGCCTTTATTTTTTCACCGCTTTCAATATAACTTCACACAAATGTTCCTTATGAGAATGTCTCGAGCAGTTTGACTTTCAAGGTCGTGGCCTCAAGGTCAAGGTCACTGGCTATTTTCTTGTCCTATTTCCTTATAACTTCACACAAATGTTCCTTATGACAATATCTCGAGCGGGTTTGACTTTCAAAGTCATGAGGTCAAGGGCACTGTGGCTATTTTTAGAAACAAACTTTGTTATCGCTGTAACGCCTACATTTCTTGACCGATTTTAATATAACTTCAAACAAATGTTCCTTATGAAAATATCTCGAGCGTGTTTGACTTTCAAGGTCAAGGTCACTGTGGCTATTTTTAGAAAAACTTTTGTCATCGCTCTAGCGCCAATTTGTTGTCCGATTTCAATATAACTTCACACAAATGTTCGTTATGACAATATCTTGAGCGAGTTCGACTTTCAAGGTCAAGGTCACTGTGCCTATTTTAGAAAAACTTTGTCATCGCTCTAGCGCCTACATTTTTTGTCCGATTTCAATATAACTTCACACAAATGTTCCTATGACAACATCTTGAGCGAGTTCGACTTTCAAGGTCAAAGTCACTGTGCCTATTTTTAGAAAAACTTTGTCATCGCTCTAGCGCCTACATTTCTTGATTGATTTCAATGTAAGTTCACACAAATGATCCTTATGACAATATCTCGAGTTAGTTGGCTTTCAAGGTCATGACCGCATGGTCAAGGTCACTGTGGCTATTTTATAGACAAAACTTTGTCATCGCTCTAGTGACTACATTTATTGATGGAGTTTTATTACCCCACACTTTTAAAGAAAGCGTTGGGGATATTGTGAACGCCTCCGTCCGTCTGTCCGTCCGTCCGTCTGTCCGTCCGTCTGTCCGTCCGTCCGTCCGTCACGCTATCTCCTCCTTAAGCACTGGCTGGAATGCAACCATATTTGCTACATGACTTCCTTACTTGGTGAGGGCGTGCGAGAGGGATATTATAGTTGGCTCCGCCTAAAGGGGCCATCTCAAGGGGTCAAAAGGTCACGTCTGCTGTGTGGAAAAAGCGTGGGGATTTGCGATGGCTTGTCATCGACCGCTCGCTCTAGTTGAATTTATTGAACAAGTTGTTGAAAACGTATAAAATGCGAGGCTTTGTCGAGCATTTTATCCCTCCACCTCAACGGGATTAATAAATTCAATAACACGCGAACACGAAAGCAAGATTATATTTATCAAAGTAGAAGTAAAACAAAGATCAGGAATCGATACAATTAACTTACTCCACCCAACAAAGACACCAAAGGGAAAGAAACACAAACATGAAGCGACCAGACCATAATGGAAACCTAAACAAAGGATGGCCATAAGGACAGTTGCTTTCCCACAAAATGGCCAAATGTCCATCCAAAATAAAAAGACACAAGTGATACACACATTGAGTAGTAACAAACAACAACATAAATAAACCACCACAGAAGAACCGCCTTGGAACGGTCAGTGGAAAGAATTCCACTGGGGGCTTAAATCGATTTTACGTGGCCAGCTTTTCAAATTACATTGAAAACGCATTTTATTTACTATTTGTTTACAAAAGGGTCAATTTTCTGCCATTAGTAAACGCGACGTCGTTAAGAGCTTCGTATGTGTAACTTTACGAAATGTATCTGACTAATTTGCATATTTAATCCACTAGTGAATTATCGCATTTATTACATGGCGTTATTACATTCTCATATGCGACGTCAGATAATCAAAATTCCAAAATACAAATATATGCTTGCAATGATTTCTGTGCCCGATTTCGTAAATCATTCTATCGATATAAAGAGATTGGGAACAGCATAAATGTTATACGACATATTGCATGCTTGGTAGTTAACCCAAGCACGGTTGACAACTTCGCACCCCTCTATAATCGCATGCCGATTTACCGGGGCTCTGGGCTCCGGCTTAAATACTATTATTAAAATATGGCGGTTGGTGACTGAGGCTCAATATCTGGTCGAACTTAGCGGAGTACAACTGTTGATTCTTTCATTTGCTCCAGCATTTCGGTTATTTCATGCTGTCGATTCCACATCGTTTTACCTCTGTATTTGTTTGATTTTTTATGTTTTGTAGTTGTTGCACTGATGAGTTAGAAATCTTTACGAAGACTGAACAAATTATTCGTCTAAACTATGACAGAATCAAGGGCGCGGACTTTGGCCGCGTAAAGTCGACCTAAGCTTTCCGGTAAAATTTTTACTGACCGTTAAAATGCGGTACTTGATTTTCTCTGTCTCTGGTCAGGCTCACCAGACTCTAACTGTTAGTTTTATTTTGCTTCAACATTTCAGTCATTTCATGCTGTCGAATCCTCATTGTTGTTTCCCCTCCGTAAGCTTTTGATTTCTATGTTCTCCGAGATGTGGCACTGAGTAGCTAGAATGCCTTCATGCGAACTGAACAAATGATTTGTCTAAACCACGACAGAACAGAGCGAGGATTATGGCCATGTAAAATCTATTTAAGCCCCTCAGTGAAAAACAAGTGTATACACGATGATCGGAATCGCTAGAACTGCATAACACCTTCCATCAGAGACATCAAAAGGAAAGAAACACGAGCATTAAATAACTAAACCCATATGATAACATCACAAGCGGAAGGGCAAAACGAAAAGTACTTTCCCATAAACGGCTATCCAAAAACAGGATATATATTTTACTGAACGTTCAAAGGTGGTTCTTTTGCCGCGGTTTATTATAGTTTTAGTTTATCATTGCATGTATGTATTGCTTATATCTTTTTTTTTTAATTTGGAAAGCCGTTTGGCCATTTTGTGGGAATGTACCTGTCCATTTGGTTTTCCGTTTGTGATGTTTTTATTAGTGTTTAGTTATTTAATGTTCATATTTCTTTCCCTTTGGTGTCTCTGATGGGAGGTGTTGGGTAGTTGTGTCTATTCCTGATCACTGCGTTCACTTCTGATTTATTAGGTTTTGTCATTGTTTGTCTTTGCCTGTATGTACTGTTAGGTAATTTTGGACAGCCGTTTGCCCATTTTGTGAGAAAGAAACTATTCGTCTTTTTGCACTATCTGGTGGTTCCTAGTCCGAAGGTTGTCAGTGACCAGAAAGGTCAGGAGGGTCTGGGTTCCTGTTTTTCCTATATTGATAATGTGTAAACTAGGAGCCAGCAAATAATGCAAAAATGGTAATGCTTTTTGCTTTCCGCCAGTGATGTTTTAATTGCGATGAAGATGTTTTATATTGATGTCTCTTTCCCTTTATTGTCTTTGATGAGCGCTGTAAGGTAATTGTATCGATTCCTGATCATTGCCTTCGATCATCGCTTTGTACTATACTTGAAAAGGTAACCTGACATCTAAAGTACTGCGACAAAATATTCTTGGTAAACCAATGTCATCACATAGCATCGCTTTTCATTGATTGATGTTTGATTTTACGCTATGACGTTATGTTTAGATATAAACCTTTTTATCAATATAAAGTATGCATCGGAAATAATGTACATAACTATGTCAACTGGGTGGTAGGTCACCCGTTGTTTGGCCACAAACTGTCCGAACGTTAAACCGAGGATTAAGCTGCTTCCCCCCCCCCCCCCCCTGCAACAAAAAAATCAAAAAATAATTAAATGATAGTTATGAAATAAAATCATCCCCTAAAATGACCGAAAATACCTTTGTATTGATTCCCTGTCCCATTTCAATACCACCATGATGAACAAGGACTGAACCATCTTTGGCATAGATATTCACAAGGACTGGGAAAATGGAGTAGGAGGGATTCGCACCCCACTTCATTGGAACAACTTCCAACGCTTTCTTCTTCCATCTGTTTTCCTAAAAATCGAGATATAAGCGATACAAATTATTCTCAGATTTGTAGCAAGTATTGTCTTCACCCATATATGACATTTAGAATCGTCAAAGTAAACAGCTTCGGACTGGTGCTTTCCCCTTTAAGGTGTGTGTGGATACTTTCATTTATTGCAAGATATACGTACACTCGATGGTTTTAAGCAAACAACGTAGACCCAGATCAGATGTCGCGCGTTCTGCGCCATCTGATCTAGGTCTGCTCTGTTTGCCAATGTCCATTTTACAGGAGAGGCACATATGAGTGAAACCATGAGAACCGCTGAATTAAGAATTGATTTGATATAAGTTGCATGATACACCTAAATTTTGCATGACTTTATTAAATTTCTGCAGCAAAGTGTGTCATTTGCAAGAAAGTGCCTAATGGATTATCCAGCTGTGATTTCTTAAGACGTGCTCGGTACAGGACTTGAATGCAGGCTTGTATCAAACAAATTACTATGCCACTATAACAGGTCTTAGGTTTTCGTTAAGCGAACACAACAGCATTATTATGGTAACTTTATGATTGTTTTACTACCAAGAAATGTTTGATGCCATATCAAATATAGAGTGAAATGGATGGAAAATGATTGTGGAATAGAATATTAGTATGTTACAAGATACTGGTTCTTTATTGACAAGCAGGTCATACCACAGGGATGAGGAAGGTATGTTTGTGAAACATCACTGCCCTGGATTTGGCTTGTCAAAGACAAAAAACTAAGTTAAAGGTCACGGGGTCAAAGTGTTGGTATCCATTGAATGGTATTGTCACAAGCAATACACATTGTAAATATGGCTGTTTCAAAGATGATGGTCAGTGTTAAAGCTGTTTGGCATAGACTGTCAGACAGAGAGACACCCCAAAAGTTTCGATTTTAGTGGCATAAAAATAGGGAAAGTAGAAGTAAAACAAAGATCAGAAATCGATACAATTAACTCAACCCATCAAAGACACCAAAGGGAAAGAAACACAAACACGCAGCGACCAGACCACAATGGAAACCTAAACAAATGAAGGCCATAAGGACAGTTACTTTCCACAAAATGGCCTAATGGCCATCCAAAATAAAAGACACAAGTGATACACACAGTAAGTTACAAACAACAACATAAATAAACCGCCACGGAAGAACCGCCTTGGAACGGTCAGTGGAAAGAATTCCACTGGGGGGCTTAAATCGATTTTTCATGGCCATAATCCTCGCCCTTACCTCTGTCGCGGTATATATTAATTTTGTTTAGTCCGCGCGAAGGCTTCCTAACTCGTCAGTGTAACATCTCCGAGAACATACAACTAAAAAAACTACAGAGATGAAACAAGGTTGAGTACTCGACAGCATACAACAACAGAATTGCTGGAGCAAAAGAAAACCAACAGTTAGACTCCGAGGGGCCGACCAAAGACGGAGCATCAGGCGCCAACCAACATAAAGAATACTAAATAAAAATTTCATTTATGTTTTTACGCTGGAACCGTCATATAATCTTAGGCCCGACCCACCGGTGTGCAGTCAAAGAGGGAAGCAAAGTTGCCAACCGTGATTGGGTTAACCACCATGCATGGAGTCTGTTTTATAACATTTATGTTGTACCCAATCTTTATATATCGACGAACAATTTTACGAAATTTGGTACTAAAGTCATTACATGCATGTATTTTTCTAAATTTATATACTAAGTCACCATAGAAATCGGGTTCCGATAGGCCTTGTTGCAGAAGTGTTTCAAGCCCAACATTGAATTTTGAAACCAAATCAGAATGACGTCTATAAAACTTAGAAAAGGCTTTGCGTAGTTTATAATACCGATACGCCTGAATAAGAAGTTTAGCGGTTAATAATTTATTACTAGTGTTGAAGTCGGATACATGCCTAGACACTCTAGCGAATCGAATAAACTGCGAAATATAAACCCCGTACGATGTCGCACGAGGAACATCACCGTCCAAAAAAGGAAAATTTACAACTTCGAAATCAAAATCATCACGTTTATCATAAATTTTGCAAGAAATAAAGTAGAAGTAAAACAAAGATCAGGAATTGATACAATTAACTTACTCCATCCATAAAAGACACCAAAGGGAAAGAAATACAAACATTAAGCGACCAGACCATAATGGAAACCTAAACAAAGGAAGGCCATAAGGACAGTTACTTTCCCACAAAATGGCCATATGGCCATCCAAAATTAAAAGACACAAGTGATACACACAGTAAGTAACAAACAACAACATAAATAAATCGCCACAGAAGAGCCGCCTTGGAACGGTCAGTGGAAGATTTCCACTGGGGGGCTTAAATCGATTTTACGTGGCCACAATCCTCGCCCTTACTTCCGTCGCGATTTAGACAAATAATTTGTTCAGTCCGCATGAAGGCCTCCTAACTCATCAGTGCAACATCTCCGTGAACACAGAAATCAAAGAACCACAGAGGTGAGACAACGGTGAGGACTCGACAGCAAGAAACCACTGAAATGCTGGAGCAAAAGAAAACCAACAGTTAGACTCCGATGAGCCAGACCAGAGACAGAGCATCAGGCACCAACCAACATTATCTCTTTAATTTTCAATAAGTCTTTACGTTGGAGCCGTCATAGAATCTGAGGCCTGACCCACCGGCGTGCAATTAAAGAGGGAAGCAAAGTTGCCAACCGTGATTGGGTTAACTACCATGCATGCAGTCTGTCGTATAATATCCAGGTTGTACCCAATCTTTTTATATCGAAGAATGATTTTACGAAATTGGGTGCTGAAGTCATTGCGGTTATATATTTTTCTGAATTTATATACTAAGTCACCATAAAATTCGGGTTCCGATAGACCTTGTTGCAGAAGAGATTTAAGTCCAATATTGAATTTTGAAATTAAATCAGAATGGCGTCTATAAAATTTTGGAAAGGCTTTGCGTAGTTTATGGTACCGATAACCCTGATTAGGAAGTTTAGCCGTTAATAATTTATTACGAGTGTTGAAGTCAGTTACATGACTACACACTCTAGCAAATCGAATTAATTGCGAAATATAAACGCCATAGGATGGCGCACGAGGAACATCACCATCCAAAAAAGGAAAATTTACAATCTCAAAATCAAAGTCATCGCGTTTATCAGAAATTTTGCACGAAACAAATCCATCTACAATAGATAGATGTAAATCCAAAAACGGGGCCTCGGTATCAGAAGAATTTGCTTTATTTAACTGAAGTTCTAGGGGGTAAATCTGACTGATCAAACCATCAAAATAGGTATTATCAATATTTAATAAATCATCTAAATATCTAGAAGTAGAGCTAAAAGCTTCAATAATTTCAGATTGGTTATCAATGGAAAGCGACAAAATGAAGTCTCTTTCATAACAATACAAGAACAGATCAGCCACAAGAGGTGCGCAATTAGTACCCATCGGAATACCAACAATTTGTCTAAATAACTTAGTACCGAATCTAATATAAATATTGTCAAGTAGAAAGGTGAGGGCATCACACACTTTCTGACATGACCAAAGTGTATAATTCTTATGCTCTTTAGAAGTGAAAAATGCATTTCTGACATTACATGCAAGATAGAGAGAATCTTCTCTGTGAAAAGCCCATTCAATTAAATCATTAAGCTTTTCTTTTATAAGATTATGAGGAAGTGTAGTGTAAAGAGAGGAAAAATCGTAGGTAGACAGACTAGAAGCACGAAACTGTCTAGATTTCAATTTATTTAAAACCTCATTCGAATTTTTTATAGACCAAAACAGATTTCTTCCTGATCTTTCAAAGACTTTATCACAATATTTAATTACATGCGTTTTAATAGCAGTAAGACAGGAAGTTAATAATTTAGAAAGTTCAGTGGTAGTGCAAGAACTAGAATTTGCAATAAACCGTGCTTTGTAAGGTTTTTTATGGAGTTTTGGTAACCAGTATAGCGTAGGAAGCTTGTCTTGGCCTTCGTTAACACACACAGCAAACTTGGTGGCTGAAAGACAAACATGTTTATCTACTATAGCTCTCTCTTCAGCCAAAGGCTGAAGTTCATAGGCCTTAGTACCACCAAGCTCCTGCTTAAGCGTGTTAACATAGTGGAGCCGTCACACAACGACGACGTTGTTAGCGGCCTTGTCTGCAGGGGCCAAAACAAACTTCTTATGAAATTCTTGAATACCTAGTTTAAGATGACGTAAAGACGTTTTGGGCTTAGGAGGTAATAAGTTAGTATTTTGAGAATAGAAAGAAATGCGTTTATTCACTAGTTTTAAAATGCTAAGTTTCCAGTCCTTTAGGGCTTTATACTCAACATACTCTCGCTTACACCATCGATTACCGAATTCATTCAAGGAAGCAGCGATTTCATCTCTACATTTACTGAAATCAATTTTAGAAGGAAACCGATATTTCGGTCCTTTAGAAATTATATTCCTTATCCTAGAATCAGGAATAATTTTCAAATTGCCAGTAATTACATGACCAGCAGCAGGATAGCAATACTTTGAGTTTTTACAATCACATGAATCAGGAGTATTAGTATCAATATCAAGATCTGAAACAAGTTTATTGAAATTAAAAATGATAGATCTAACAGGTTTGTTATATTTATAGCAAATTATAGGTGTTTCAGTATTTTGAAAATAAGCAGGAATGGAAGAAAGCACCGATCTCTCACGGAAGATACTGGGCAAATCTATAAAATCCATACCCTTATTAATGAAGGATATTTTGAAGAAATGACGTTTATGATTAATTTCAGAATCAATGTAAGGACGGAGAGTATGCTGAGTATAGCCTCTAGTTAAGAGAGCCGCATCATATAACTGATGAGAACTATCGTAGAATTTATTCGCCTCGGTGTCCAGAAGACGTAAAACAGAAACGGGTAATGAACTTAAAAATGAAAGCATAGAGTGGCGTCCATGATTTAATAATATAATTGACAGTCACTTCAGTCTAGTATTGTTTCGTTTAAACGCACGTGATTTACGTTTAAAGTTACCATTTTTCCTGGTGCCGTGAGATCTAGTTCTGCGTTTTCGACATTCCAGGAGTGAGAAAATATCAAAGTCCGGCATTCCATCTACAATAGATAGATGTAAATCCAAAAACGGGGCCTCGGTATCAGAGGAATTTGCCTTGTTTAACTGAAATTCTAGGGGATAAATCTGACTGATCAAACCATCAAAGTAAGTATTGTCAATATTTAATAAATCATCTAAATATCTAGAAGTAGAGCTAAAAGCTTCACTAATTTCAGATTGGTTATCAATTGAAAGCGACAACATCGAACCTCTTTCATAACAATACAAGAACAGATCAGCCACAAGAGGTGCGCAATTCGTACCCATCGGAATATCCACAATTTGTCTAAATAACTTAGTACCGAATCTAATATAAATATTGTCAAGTAGAAAGGTGAGGGCATCACACACTTTCTGACATGACCAAAGTGTATAATATATTTGAAGACATATTTGAAAGTCCAAGCACCTGCAGCACTGATGTTGTTTTGCGTGACAAAACACCGCACTTTAAATATTCATTAAAATAGAAATGAAGGCAATGGTCAGGAATCGATACAATTAACCCACAGCTGCCATCAGAGAAGCAAACGGAAGGAAACACAACCAGGAAATAACTAGTCCCTAATGGAAACATCAATAGCGGAAAGCCTCAAGGAAAGCCACCTTCTCCAAAAATGGCCAATTGGCTATCAAAAACGAAAATAATAAGCGATACACATACTCAAGAACAAACCATAACAAAAATAAACGGCGACAGAAGAACCTCCTTGGAATGGTCAGTGACACGAATTCGACTGGGGGTTGGGGGCTGAAATCGATTTTACGCGGCCGCAATCCTTGCCCTTACTTCCGTCGCGGCGATTTAGGCAAATATTTTGTTCAGTCCGCACGAAGGCCTCCTAACTCATCAGTGCAACATCTCCGTGAACACAAAATCAATCAACAACAGAGATGAAACAACGGTGTGGAGTTGACAGCAAGAAACAGCGTAAATGCTGGAGCAAAAGAAAACCGACAGTAAGACTCCGATGGGCACAAACAGAGACAGAGCATCAGGCACCAACCAACATAACATAAAATTAAATTAAACCTCAGAGGAGGGTTGCTAAACATGAAATTTAGTCCAAGAACCTACAGCACTAACGTGTTTCTTGTTGAACATAAACTATCACAATTTACATATTCTTTAAAACCTAGCGGAGACAAATCCTATTAAAACCCTAGTACCTACGCCACTGACGTTTTCTGGATGAATGTAAAACATGTATCTTAATGACTTAAGGGCAATGGGAACAACTGGCAGATTTTTTCCACCATTTTTCAAAGGGAACCAACTTTCAGGACTCCGCTTTTCTATAAGCCCTGTACCGCTGAATAAAATGTCTACTCTTAAAGGAAAGAATTTGCTCAGGGAATTTGCTCCTGAGCAAATTCTTTCCTTTAAGAGTTGACCCCTTTTGACATGGGAGACAAAATGCTTTTGCAGGAGTTTTACAGTGTTTTATTTGTTATTTGGTTTTGTGCCATTGGTTCTTGTTTAGTCTGTTTTTGTGTGTTCCTCCGTGTCACTATCTACAGGTGACTTGAGACGGCTGCGTTTTTAGATTGTGGTCTTTCCGTTGACCATTTCTTACTAATATGCCTCCCCTGAAGTTTTCCCAATCCCTTTAACATTCTGTAAAATACAATAATTAATATTTTTTCGTACAAATATTGGATATGAAATCTCCAAGAAATAAGGTAAGCATCAACATCAGATTTTAATTCTGTTTACCACCAGCTCCTGATTAGAAGAGGTATTATGATAATATTGGATTATAATTGAGATTTCCTCATTTAAACATGTCTGTAGGGGGTAATAAGATCCCACAACATGTATTTCTATCAAATAATTAGAAATACAGAGCATCAGGCACCAAGGACACCGAGAACACAAAAATCAAACAACCACAACAAAAGTACACCCCAATTACTCCCGTTACCCATGGGGAAACGTTCATCTGTTTAAATTCTATTGCTCCATATAAGGGGATGCACTAAAGATATTTGATAATGTTTCTTATTTCTCCATTATAACATATATTGTTGGTACTTGTTTGAAAAACTTTATCAAGGTGATTCTAACAAGTACCAACAAGTAAAAACAGCATACGTGTATGTTCTTAACAGGATACAAGGAAAATTATCCCTTAATTTCCCTCTTTTCTCATCCGGAACTTTATTGTCTGGCCGAAGTGGTCAGTTGTTGTCTCCATGGCTCTAGATAGGGAGACTAAACTTCGAGATATTTAGTTTCATATTTCTTGATTTAAACATGTTTTGCATTGAAACGTACGTCGTGAGTACCAGTAAGAATCGCCCAATCAAGGTGGTTCTCACAAGAATCAACAACGTATTTTTCTAACACTAAATACGGAGATTTAGGGGATGACTGTATTCAAAATTGTGATTTGGGGAGGTAAATCGGAGGTTTTACGGTTGGAAATTTCGTTTTACGGCGACGCGCTAGCGGAGCCGTTAAACGTAATTAGCGACCGTAAAACCGACGATTTACCTCCCCAAATCACAATTTTGCACTACAGTTATCCCCAGTCTAATGCACCTACACGATTGTTTTGTTAAAACTGTACTATTTTGCACAAAATGGCTAGCACTGTGAGCTGCGTGAAACCAAATGCCAGCCAATGAAAAGCGACGTTGCGTGATGACGTCGGGTTTCCGACAGTATATCGCAGAATATACTGTCGCAAATTTTTGGCGTTATCCAATCAGACGTCGCATGACATATGAACGTGCATTAGAATATCGTTTAAATGCTCCGATTGTGCCTCCTTATTTGGAGCAATGTAATATGATGTTATTTGTCAAGTAATTTCGCACCGGACCGGCTGTAAGCCCAAGGACTGCTGTATTGCGAAATTACTTGATTAATGACAATTGTATTAAATGACACAATTTAAAAACATGATTATTGATTTTTGACCTTAGCCATATATTACTTGACCTCGGGTCTTGGTTGATCTAATGTTAATACGGATGACCTCCGATCAATATAGGATAGTCAGCCTAATAATACCCTGTTGAAGTGGTCAATTTCTGTCTCTCTGAGTGTGATATCCGCACTTGTCATCAGCTGTTTCATAACTTCTTCTAAGTTACAGTGGTTCAGGGTCATTTGCCTTGGAGTAACCTGTTAAATATGTACAGTACCTGTATAAAACATGTCATTACGAAAACACGCCTATTCAATTACATTTTAATTATACCACCGAAAAAATAAAACTTTTCCGATAAAACATGTGCTGAAAATATAGATTGAGGGTGCATGTTAGAACCACCTCATCGGGGCGGTTCTAACGAGTATCCATAATCTATATTTTAGAGCAGAAATAAGAAACAATAATGTTTACCCCTGTAAAATAGAAGTGGAGACAATGATCAGGAATCGATACAATTAACACACAACTCCCATCAGAGACACCAAAGGGAAAGAAACACAAACATGAAACAACAGGCCCTAATGGAAACATAATAGCGGAAAGCCAAAAGGACAGTTACTTTCATACAAAATGGCCAATTGGCTATCCAAAATAAAATAATATAAGCGACACAAACACCCAAAGACAAACCATAACAAAAATAAACCGCGACAGAAGAACCGCCTTGGAACGGTCCATTGTGTGGCTTAAATCGATTTTACGTGGCCACAATCCTCGCCCTAACTTCCGCCGCGATTGAGACAAATAATTCGTTCAGTCCGCATGAAGGCCTCCTAACTCATCAGTGCAACATCTCCGTGAACACAAAAATCAAACAACCACAGAGATGAAATAAAGGCAAGGATTCGACAGCAAGAAACCACTGAAATGCTGGAGCAAAAGAAAACCAACAGTTAGACCCCAGTTTTACTACATAAAATAGAAGTGAAGGCAATGATCAGGAAGTCGGGGTTCAAGGGTTCAGAATTGTATAGACGTGTTTTCGTGATAACATTTGGAATAATGTAAATGGCTTGGTTTAGGAAGGTGATTGGTTGAAACAGTAAGGATTTAATGTATTCGTATATCTGAGCTTGTAGAAATTCTTTTCAGTGACCGTTCCTAGGCGGTTCTTCTGTCGTGGTTTATTTTTGTTACGGTTATTGTTTGAGTAAGTGTATCGCTTGTATCTGTTTGTTTTGGCTAGCCAATTTGGCAATTTTGTGGGAAAGTAATTGTCCTTTTGGCATTCCGCTATTGATGTTTCCATTAGGGTCAAGTTATTTCATGTTTGTGGTTCTTTCCCTTTGGTGTCTCTCATGGGAGATGTGTGTTAATTGTATCGATTCCTGATCATTGCCTTCACTTCTATTTTGTAGTACTCTAATTGCCTGTCCATGCATATAAGAAGACAAATCGGATAAAGCAAAGGCCCCTTTTCTTATCTGTCGGCTCAACTATCCATTCAATCCAATCGACTGTTGTAGTTTTATTATGCAAATTGTAGGCAGGACCCATTTCCTAGCTAGAAAATGTGGGGAGCTATCTGTAATTATTATGATTCTTTGGGTGAATTGGAGGCGAGAGCTGCAACTGCGTTAATAAGAGGTGACGGCAATGATCATGAATCGATGCAATTACTTCACACACACCATACAAGAAGCTGTACTGTTGACGCATGCTCGCACGGTCCTTCCCAAAACGCCTACATGGTGTAGCGGTAAAGCACCCTGCCTCAAACCACGGCCATGGGTTCGATTTTGAGCCTCTCCAGTTCTTCGGAGGAGCCCTTCATCGTATTGTAGTTTGTATTTCTTTTCCTTTGGTATCATTGATCCTATGGTGTTTACTATGTGTCTTCAAGACCTCTGCTTTTCATAGCTTTGTTCATCGACGTGGCTTTTCGGGTGTATCTTTTTTAATATATAGTTTATGTATTGTCTGACCAGGCCCTTCACTATGCAGTCAAGAGCATTTTCACATAAGCCAAATATTTTTACGTACCTGTCCTTGCTTGTAGAAGTTGAGAGTTTTGATTTCAAGGGGATCTTTGTTCACTGTTCTAGCCACGTGACGCATCATCTCTTCCATCATGAATATAGCTGGCACTGATGCTGGAAAAATATTAATGAACATGGCAATCCAAATATCGCACAAGTCACGTCACGAGAAAACCTGTCGTCGACATCAAGCGAACAAGTCCGTGAAATGAACACCCCCTAATCAACACTTTATACGAGCGTATAGAGAAAACTGCGGTTTGTGTGGGTAAACATTATTCTTCTTATTTCTGTTCCTAGACATAGGTTGTGGGTTCTCGTAAGAACCGCTCAACGAGACGGTTCTAACAAGCATCCACAACCTATGTTCTGAGAAAAAATAAGAAAACGAATGTTACCGATTGTCGTCGGAAAAGTAGCCATTTTGGAGATGTGGATACATGCACTATGTCGCACGGTCCTGTTTTCGCAATGACGGTTTTTGTCCACGTAATATATACATCACGAAAACACGCCTATATAAATGACCCCCTTGAACCCCTCTTTTATATAGTAAAACTGGGGTTTATAGGGGTAAACCTTATTTTTCTTTCTGCTCTAAAATATAGAATGTGGGTACTAGTTAGAACCGCCTCAATGAGGCGGTTCTAACTAGTGCCTACAATATATATTTTGAGCAGAAATAAGAAAAATATCACAATTTTTCATCTTAAAATTTTCATTGTTTAGCGATAAAGGTGGCGATGTATTTGTATAGGTGTGTTTTCCTCATGAACCCGGACTACTCCACTACATGGACTCGAACACAAATGTGCTGATCAGACTGCGCGGTTGTGTGTCAATTACATTAGGAAGGGTAGTGATGACAACCAGCCACCTGTGTACTGACATTCGATATATAAAGAAAACGCATTATAACCCCGTCTATCGGGGCTTGTAGAAAACATGATGTTTCCACACAAAGCTAAAACCCACCGCACATGAGTACTGGTTAGCCGCACAGAAGGTCTAAGCTTGCCCAGGCAAAGTGTTGCGAGTCGGACTGTCCATGCATGTAAATGTATTGGTTTGTTTGGGCGATAGGGCTTGAGATGACATTTCATCTCACTGTCGGATCAAAGTACCACAAAATTGGAAACGACGTCTCCAAAATGACCTAAATGATTCTGAAGGGGACATAAAACCTAAATAAAAGCAAACCAATAGCATGAATTCCAGTGGTTCATGTTACTTACCGTCCTAAGGTTGTGGTTCTGATGTTGTTTCAATTTAATGTAGCTTTGTCGTATTTCCCGACTTGGCTTATGATGTTGTATTTTGTTTGATTTGAGGTTTAACGTCCCTGTCAACACTGTAAAGGTCATTTTGGAGACGTTGCTTCCAATTTTGTGGGACTTTTACCCGACATTGAGATGAAATGACATCTGAAGCCCTTTCGCCCAATGAAACCAATACCTTTACATGCATGGACGCCTTTAATTCCGCGGGTGGGCGTCTCTAGCCTGATGCCTCCAGTTGATCTGTCTCATGAGCTACGTCGGTAGGTGTGTGCTCGGAGGGGGATGTGCTGTGTTTGCCGGGTCTTGTCCGTCATCCGATTCGGTTTCAAAACTTTGGGACTGAGACACACTGATGAAGATTAACTATCAGAAAGGCATCTGTGTCACTAAATTTGGTATAGTCACGCCTTAATTATAACGGAAGCATTTCAGGAAAGCCAACGGGCTTATATATAGAACACGTTTTATTTCACTGTGCTTTAGAAATGAAGGGCGACAGTAAAACATCTGCCTCTCCTTCATTATAGTGTCGAATATTTTTTTTAATCTTTTGGGATCAGTGATTTGATTTCACTTGGTTTCTTTTTAATATTTCAGTCACTGTTGAGACATAATTACTTGACTAGCTAGTCTGGTCTGCCCAGTAAAATACTGTTTCAGTTCTGTTTTGTAGTGTTTGCTTCCAAGGGATACACTTTTTATAGAATATATTTGAACAAACTGGTCCAAAGTGTCACTTACCAGGTCCTCTGCACGGTGGATTCACAGGTTTGTTAGTTTTAACAGCGACTCCACTGGCTTTCCAATTAGGACAAAAATAACCTGCAAACGCAAATTACAAAACAATACATTTTCTGCTGAGTTGCGGCCGCGTAAATAGATTTAAGCACCCCCCCCCACACACACACACACACACAGTCTAACCGTTCCAAGGCGGTTCTTCTGTCACGGTTCCAATTTTGTTATGGTTTTTCTTTGAGCGTGTGTGTCGCTTGTGTCTTTTTGTTTTGGATTGGCTATTGGTCATTTTGTGAGAAAGTAACTTGTCCTTTTGGCTTTCCGCTGTTGATGTTGCCATCAGAGTCTAGTTATTTCATGTTTGTGTTTCTATTCCTTAGGTGTCTTTGATGGGAGGCGTGGGTTAATCGTATCGATTCCTGATCATTGCCTCCCCTTTTATTTTGCTGAATCCTTGTATCATGGGTCATCACTACAAACATGTTTTGTTAATTGCAACCGTCACTTAACTGTCTTTGGCATTTTGAATGGCAAACCTTTTCTGTTTATCGGGAAAATTCACAAAAGTAAGTAAACTCTTATGAGCATTCTGAAACTGCCGGGCCCTTACTCAACACAAACACAATGCGATTGATGACCATTCCTGCTTTAAATGACAAGCATACAAGTCATTTCTGACGCGTGGTGTATTAAAGGAGATAAATTACTGTTTTTTTCTACGAATAAACTTTTAAAAACAAATGTCATATGATATAAAGAATCATTTGATATGTCATGTGTGTAAGGTTATCTTTTTAGTTAAATAATCATTTTCGTAGTATTTCTCGTTTTGATATGTTGTGATATATACCCACTATTTATTAAATGATATCTTAAATTGTTCTTACAGTTGTCCATATATCCATACAAGAACGGTATGTTGTTCTCATTCTTAAGGTATCCCAGCTCAGCGTAATATTTCAGTATTATACCATTGAGTTTACCGCTGGCGTCGTGTCCAACCTAGATGAAATGTTCATGGAAACTTTATTTATTTTATACTAGCTGAAGAAGATAAAAATGATATTTTCACATTCTGAAAAAAAAACATAATAGTTTCACATTTAAAATATAACACGGCCATTTTATTATCACAGTATTATCGCAGCAGTAGCCGGACTATTCTTTTCACATATCAAGTAAAAAGATTGATAAAAACCAAAAATATTTCCTTTTGTGTGTTGCTTCGCACTCGTGAAAATTTTGATGATTTCAATACACTCAATGATTGTACTTCAGAAAAAGTAAATATTCTCTATCTATTGCGCTAGGTAATTTCAAACCATATTAGAAGAACAGAGGTCTGTTTGTTATTTAAAAGCATCGTTAGCTTTACAAGCTCTTAAGTGACCAAACTGTAAACTATTCTTTTGTTTTTGTTTGATTTGAGGTTTAACGTCCCCATCAACACTGTAAAGGTCATTTTGGAGACGTTGCTACCAATGTTGTGGAACTTGATGCTCTGTCTCTGGTTGGGCCCATCGGGGTCTAACTGTTGGTTTTCTTTTGCTCCAGCATTTCAGTGGTTTCTTGCTGTCGAGTCCTCACCGTTGTCTCACCTCTGTGGTTCTTTGATTTTTGTGTTCACGGAGATGTTGCACTGATGAGTTAGGAGGCCTTCATGTGGACTGAACAATTTATTTGTCTAAATCGCGACGGAAGTAAGGGCGAGGATTGTGGCCACGTAAAATCGATTTAAGCCCCCCAGTGGAAATCTTCCACTGACCGTTCCAAGGCGGCTCTTCTGTGGCGATTTATTTATGTTATTGTTTGTTACTTATTGTGTGTATCACTTGTGTCTTTTAATTTTGGATGGCCATATGGCCATTTTGTGGGAAAGTAACTGTCCTTATGGCCTTCCTTTGTTTAGGTTTCCATTATTGTCTGGTCGCTTAATGTTTGTATTTCTTTCCCTTTGGTGTCTTTTGTGGGTGGAGTAAGTTAATTGTATCAATTCCTGATCTTTGTTTTACTTCTACTTTTTACCCGACATTGAGATGAAATGACATCTCAAGCCCTGCCGCCCAATGAAACCAATATGGTTTATGAGCATGGACGGTCCGACTCTCGCACCGCTTTGCCTGGGCAGGTTTAGATCCACTAAGTGGTTTACCAGTACTCTTGTCCGGGTCGGTTTCAGCTCTATGTGGAAGCATCATGCAACCCATCTATTTCTTCAGGCCCCGATGGGTGGGGGCTGGGTAACTATTCTAGTAAGTACAATATCTAATACAGTGGTTGTTTTGCTGACAAAATGTTAGCGGCTTTTGCAGATTTGCTTACATGTTTTATTCAACACAAATATTAGCATATTTGCCATACCAAATGATAACAAATTAAACGATACGTTAACTAACAAGGTCGTTAGTTTCGAACATCTGGCCTCAACTATCCAGCTGTGCTCATAACAAGCGATTGCATTTATGAATTAACAAATAAAAACTTAATCAGTTAATACCAAAATACTCTTCTATTGTAGAAAATTATTGAGTTAATGATATCTACTTCAGAACAAATATCAGGGTATGAGATACATAAACATGCGATTGTAGGTCATTGATGGCAGCATAAAGGTATTGTAAGAATCTTATATGGGTGTGAGGTGTGGATGGAAACATCCGTCCCGAGGGTCACTGTCCGGCATCACGAGGCTTGCCGAGTGATGTCGAACAGTGATCCTGATGGACGGATTTTTCTATTCACCTCTCACATCCATATAGGATTCTTTTTCTTGCAAACCTACAGTTTCTTAGCGCGGATTTTGAATGCTGCAGTCATTTTGGTTACCGACGTCCGCCATATTGTGTTGACACTAAAGGAATGTTTAGTGACATCACGTAACGTGTTGTGACGTCAACCATAACGGCGGCATTTATCAAACAAGGAGAATATTCGATTTGGGCAAGAACAACAGTGTCAGAAGAGAATTTCTATCCCAAGCTAAAGCTATGGATTTCCTTATCTTGTGTGCAAGAAATATTTGGTTGGTTGGGGCTGGCAACTTGTCTGTTTCTTGGTTCACCGCGGTTCAGCTGATGGTCTTCTGTTACTACAGTGTCATATATCCATACAAAAGAGCTGCGGACTCGGGTTATCTGTGGTCCATTTTGTTTACTATCGTCACGTCATCCCGACGAATTTGTAATATGATTGTATCAGTTCCTGGTGGTTTCTCTTTATAATTCCCAATGGGGTTGCCGACGCCCTAGAGATCTCCAGGTGTCTCAATGCGCTGTAACTGTCGAGTCCTCTTCCTTGCTGCATCACAGCCTTTTGATTGACTCTAATTGTTGCCCGTAATGACATACGGATGGGATAGGAGACATCCATGTGAGCCGAACAGCGAAGTAAATTGTGTAAACCGCGCCGGAAGATGAGGGTCAAGGTTGGTGGTTTAAATCCCGGTATTTATTACTGGCCGTCACAAGGCGGTACTTTCGATGCGGTTTCATTTGCTTTAGGTTCGGTGCTGTTCCATGATTAAATATTTTCATTTTATTACTTCTGCGTGCCCATATTATTTAGTAAAGTAAATTAAGGTATCTGAGTTGCCAACTGGAAAAGAGCTGCTAAATCAGCTTGTCGCCTGTGATTTTGTTGTATGCTAAGATGTGTTCGTTCATACGCAAAAGAATCTAACATGGGTGTGAGGAGTTGATAGAAAAATTCGTCCCGAGGGTCACTGTCTGGTATCACGAGGCTTGCCGAGTGAAGCCGGACAGTAAATCCGAGCGACGGATTTTCCTATCTAGCCATCAAAACCCTTGTTGGATTCTTTTTCTTGCATACCTTTTATTTCTGAGAATGAATGTTTACTATTTCAGTCACTTCGGCCGTCGATGTACGCCATATTTTTATAACAATAATGCGGCATTAGGAGTCACTGTACATGCAGCGATCTCAAACGTAATAACGACGTACTTGACGTTCTATAGCACAGTGACGTCAAACTAACCAGAGCACATCAAAGACGTAAACATTCTATAATTTTATGCTATCCCTTTGTCGGATATCTAGGGTAGGATAAGGTAGTATTTCTATCCCAGGGTTGAAATGAAACATATCAGATGAAAATCTGTGGGATACATTGTTCATTGAGGTGTTTCTAATGATTAACCATAATTTATATTTTAACAAAACCCATGACAAGTAAGGTATATACTTGTATCTCAACGTTTCTGTAGGATATCAAGTATCGTTAACTATGGTGTTCATATTGTAGAATTGTCAGCTTGATGTGCGATGTGTGAAAGCTAAATTACGCCACAAACTAGTGTATCTATTGATAACTGTATGTTTAACCAGTTTCGGGAAACACCAAATACTGTTTAAGCTTATTTAGTGATGCAAAATATTGTTAGCTAAAACCTCGTATTCGACTTTATAATTCATTCTTTTTCCCACCATTTCCATGTTATCCCAGAGCGCCAGCTTCATTCGGACTGGTCTGTAGAAAGATGAGAAAAAAACAACAATATTTTTGTCCAATTCAAATGTACATGATGAATTTAAAAGGATCAAATTAGAGTAAAATGACGTACAGTGTCTTTACAGAACTTTGTATTTTTCTTTGTATCGGAGTTTAAGGGCCCAGTCAACACTATTTATGTCATTATGAGCCGGTCAGTTTACCTGTCCACACTTTTCCTGAGAAGGCTTATACGTAAGCGGTTAACCAGTACAGTGCACATTTTTTCGCCAGAAACTGACAACTGCCCTTCTTGAATCAGCGGAAGGGAGAGAACGACCGTAGAAAAGATTTCATGATCAATGTCCACAAAAGAATATTGCTGACCCCGGCAGGTATCGAACACGCGTCCTCTTGATCGCCAGTCAGACGCGCATCCGACTGAGCTACCGATGCCGGCGAACTTTATCTGGTGTCAGATGGTACAAATAATGTCTTTTATTTCTTCAATCTTATTCTCGCAATGCTAAAACAGTAGGAAGTTAACCCATAAGAGCCGTTTTATATATGATTTAAAGGTGAAGTAACAGAATCAAAGGACTGACAGCACTGATGATTCGATTGTCTGGGAGAAACGGCTGAACAAAAGGGTTCTGATCTTGAATTTGACTGTTCAATATTGAAACACACTGTCCCGTACATGTGGAATTCCTTTATTTTCATTTCGCTGCTTTTTAACAATATGGATATTATTCATTTTTGTATCAGATCATTTAACTGTCCAAGATGACGACACGTTACTATCATATTGGCCGCGCAAACCTAAAATATGTTTTCGTACGCACATGCATTCGCCCAGTAAATATTCTGATCGGTCTGCGCATCCGCGAACGCTGGTAACCATATTTTACACTATGTCGCACGGGTGTGTTATGGTAATGGTAATGGTGATGTGTTAAACGTACAACACATAAATGATAGTAAATATTCATTAGAGAAGACAATTCTGTCGGAAATAGTTCTAAAGGTCTCTACTTACTCTATAAGGAAAGATTTAACTCGTGAGGAGAACCTTCCTCCCTTTGAGTGGAGACCATTTTTAAGTGAGGCTTTCTATAAGAAACAAAATGGAAAGTTCCAATCAAAATGTCTTCATCCTTTTTAATCTAACAAATACAGCCTCATAGATTCTTTAAGAGAATCAAAATCTTACCTATTTGTTATAAAAGCTGCTAATCCACACACAGCAGCAGTCATATTGCTTCTTGTCATCTTGGCACCAAAACCTCCACCAAGTCGCTTCACCTCAACAGTTACTCTGCATTAAAATTGATAAAATCCACGAGGTTAATTCTTGCTTCTGATAACCTGGTTTCTTTTTTTTCGTAGACATTTTCCAGCATTCATACATATAAACTATAACAGGATGTACTATAATTATAAATACAAACAGTCTCCTGCCAGTGAAATACAAATGTAATTTTTCTTCCTACAGACAGTTAAAACATATTCCAGATTATCTCTACATGTAAGTTCGCTTAAACTTTGATACTGTGGATATTATTGGCCTTATTAACCAAATTGTCAAGGTCGTAAGCGTCTGAAAATTGTTGAAATGGGAGCAGATAAAGGACCCCTTAGCAGTATTACAGATTTAATGACCGGATTCCCATGGACCTTAATTAAACTTAATGTAGTTGTAAAGGAAAATAGTATTTAGTTGAAAGTGAACACATTGTGAAGGTGATTTAAACTGATCGCGAAGGACTTTCAGAGCTCTAGTTTGAGAAACTTTAGAAAGGTGTTCATTGCAGATTGACTTTTATTACCCTGGCGTAAGCTTCAATGGAAAGACGGAATTTAGATATTTCAAATTCGGTTTTACGTACTTTCCGTACTTTCCAACGAGAAGAAATAGAGGATCTTACATGAGTGTTCATGTATTATTGAATTTATTAAACGAGTTGAGGAAAAGGGATAAAATGCGAGGTTTGCCGAGCATTTTATCCCTTTTCCTCAACGAGTTTAATAAATTCAATAAAACATGAGCACGAATGCAAGATTTTATTTATCATATGACATTTAAACGCTTTGTATTCACGATTGTTTGCAAAAAAATGTCAATATTCCGTCATTAGTAAACGCGACGTCGTAAAGGACATCGTATATGTAACGTTACGGGACGTATCTAGCTAATTTGCATATTTAATCCACTAGTGGATTATGGAAAATAATGCATGGCGTTATTACACTCTCGGACGCGACGTCATATGATAAAAATAATTAGCTTCATTGGGCGGATATTTATTTCAAATAAGATGTGTCACAGATAAATCTTTCCACTGAGTCTTTTTTCACAAGCTTTAACATATTAACTATCTATTTTCCATGTAGTAACAAAACTAAAGAACTTTGATTTTCAAGCTACGTTCGAGGCCAAATAGCAGTTTTATTATACCTGGTCCTTACACCAAAACCTATACTGGGATTCAATTTCAAGCATGCACATGGTCATGTACATCAGCGTAATGCTGCATTTCTCAAATACACGTCAAACAACTTACATGTTCTTAGGAATGCCACATATCTGTGCGACTCCCTGCTGTACGCAGTCAGTGAATTGTGTAGATGCTATGATATTTAAACCCTCATCAGTAGGTACAGCAACACTGCACTAGATTAAAAAACTGTCAATAATTTGTATAATCAAAGCACTGACAACATTACTGCGATTAACTCAAAGTTAAGGCTGGAAAATGGTCTAGAAATTGGACTATATGTGTTTTATTCAACTCTTAATTTCCTGAACTAAAAGCATGCAGTAAAGACATTGATCAGACTTTGCGGTCTTGGGCGCCTGATCTGAATCTACACGGTTTGCCAATGTCTCATATTTGGGACCATAGGTATATATGGGTTACGTAATGCAATATTGAAAAATACACTCCCGTTTTTGCATCTCTTCGTTTTCATTGTCCTCTGTTTAATTGTAATTTGCACACGGTTTAACCTTATTGGTCATTGTAAGAGCACATTAGACAAGAGCATCTAGCTTCTGCTATAAGTATGATATTCATAATGTGGGTGCCAGCCTAATCTGATTGGTTGAACGAATTCCGTGTTTTACTGATGTTTCAGAGTTCATTGAGAAATACTTGTTGAAATAAGTGTAAGTTATGTTCTCCTGCTTGTTTTATTGCTTTTGCTGAGACACACTTTAACCACTCTGCTACATAGAGAAAGTGACAGATGAAAGCAGTACAGGCTCTGATAAGCGTGAAAAGTGTTCATAACCTCTATACGTATAGGAATCCCGGGTGACCACTGGAGATCTGCATAGACTGCACACATATGCAGACTAGCCAGATATTTTGCCGACTGTAAATATGTTAGGTACCTTTTGACATGATGCAGCTCATAGTTTCTACATGATAACATTATTTTAGTGAGTTGCAAATCCCTGCGGTATGGTAGTTGTTTACTTAAGTAATGATAGGCGATGGAAGAATTCTGATAAAATCAGCCAATCATAGCCAAACAGCTTCAACGAGCAGAATTTATACCTGAAAGCTCTTATGATGAGCTACTTGGTCATTGATAATCAAATGCGAAACAACAACAAAATTTGTTTCAATGTCAAAAATTTGGGGTCGGTTCATATATACAGTGACTGTCCTGATAAGACACCACATAACACGGCGTCTGATCTGGGCATGTCCACCTCTTAAGTAGGGTTAAATCATATTCCAAATATTACTAAGACAAATGCTAAACAGGTACCTGTGTTTCCATGTGGAAATGGTATTGGTTTCCAACGTAAAATGAACCACTTGTGACGTATGGTGACAGGGCTATGGCCTCTGCAAGATGTCACATATTTTTAAGTAAAATAAAAATCACGAAAGCAAGAAAAAACTATGAGGTATGTGCCTTCTTCTAGTGCAAATTACATGTTAAGTATTTAACATCCCTTTAGTAGATCACAAAATCTAGGAATAAATGTCGACTAGGACATTTCTTGAACATCCTGCTTCAATTAAATATCCTTTTGGCTCTCCGCTTGTGATTTTTTTCATTATGGTTTAGTTATACCTTGTTCGTGTTTCTTTCCCTTTGGTGCCTCTGATGGGAGGGTGGGATAATTGAATCGATCCTTGATCATTTCCTTCCCTTCTATTTAACGCTGTACGAGTAAAAGCATAACGACGGGTTGGGGACAGTAACATTTACATATGTAGATTTTTATCAGTGATGTACACTGAAGTAAGCATGTTGTTTATGCATGCCTTTACCCAATAAATCGCTGAACATTTTGCTCACTGTTATGCTGACAAAATGATTGGGGGCAAGATATCAAAGTCTATATATAATATATGTATTTTCTGCATATATCAAACCAAATGTGGAATTCTTTGGGAGAGATTTAGGCAGTAGTTTGCGTTCGTTAGCATGGTATTCACTATCGATGTTCAATAACTGTTACACAGTGTACATGTTTGGTTAGACAATACATAAACCAAATTCTTCACAATAGGAAGCACCTAATTCATCATAATTTGGGCTTATTTTCCAGTCCTATTAGGTCAGTGATTCTATGGTGACTTCTAAAAATGTTTGAGGGTCACTGATAAGACCTAATTGGCCGAAACTAATTCTGGCCTGGAAAAGGCTTGTGCACTCCACAGTTTCCAGTTCTGGCTTATAGTACTTGCTTCCAAAGGATTACCTTTCTCTTGAACATCTAAAAGAATTGAAAAGAATCAAGGTGCGTGGAATGTCTCATTTCGTCATTAACATAGTCTAAGAGTAGTCCGTTTCTGATAAAGAAGTCAAGACAGGTTTGGTAATTTCGACACTTAAAGGTGTATTTTTCTGTACCGGAGGTCTGTTTCCAGGATTGTGGAATACATGTAACCGTACTTTTTGTTGGTGGAACAGTCTATAAAGTAGAAGTGGAGGCATTGATCAGGAATCGATACAATTAACCCACAGCTCCCATCAGAGACACCAAAGGGAAAGAAACACAAACATGACCAAAAAAAAAGGACAAACGTTGTGAGTATGCCACAAAAGATACATGTGCGGTACCTTTTTTGCAGTAGTCATTGATTTGACAAAATGTCACCGGAAGTTGTGATCGAATTGAGGATTATAAGATAAAAATATATAGTCTGTAAATCACTTGCTGTGTCATACGGCATGTTTACTGTTACCTAACAAGTTTAAAGTGGAACTGACCGTTCAATGGCGGTTCTTCTGCTGCGGGTTGTTTTTGTTATAGTTCGTCTTTGAATGTGTGTATCGCTTATATCAGTTTGTTTTTGATAGATAATTGGTCATTTTGTGGGAAAGTAACTGTCCTTTTGGAATTCCGCTACTGATGTTTCCATTAGGGTCTATTTATTTCATGTTTGTGTTTCTTTCCCTTTGGTGTCTCTGATAGGATGTGAGCTACTTATATCGATTCCTGATCAATTGTCTATATTGTAGTGGGAGGTCGTTACTCTCCCAGGTGCAGAAAAAAATAAACAGGTATGCTTCGAGAGCACTTTTATTGTTCCTAGCCCGCTTTTGAACAGTTCATTGGTATATTCAAATTTACGTCAACAAGTTCATGAAATGATTCAATAGAGGATCTAACATGATTGTTCGTGTATTATTGAATTTATTAAATAAGTTCTGAATTAAACACACTGAGGAAAATGAGCATGCCGAGCATTCTATCCCTTTTCCTCAACGAGTTTAATAAATTCTATAATACAACAGCACGATCATGTATTATAGAATTTTTTAGCATGTTGAGGAAACGGAATAAAATGCGAGGCTTTGCCGAGCATTTGTCCCTTTACCTCAACTAGTTTAATAAATTCATTAATACATGACCACGAAAGCAAGATTCTATTTATCATATGACATTTAAAACGTATTTTATTAATGATTTATAATAAAAATGTCAATATTCCGCCATTAGTAAACGTGAGGTCGATAACGAAGCCGTACATGTAACGTAACGGGACGTATCTTTCTAAATTGCATATTTAATCCAATAGTGGATAATGGAATTTATTACATTGAGTTATTACACTCTCAGATGCGACGTCAAATGATAAATCTGAATATTGCATTTTATATGAAGAAAAGTAAGGGCGAGGATTGTGGCCACGTAAAATCGATTTAAGACCTCCCCCCCCCCCCCCAGTGGAATTCGTTTCACTGACCGTTCCAAGGCAGTTCTTCTGTCGCGGTATATTTTTATTATGGTTTGTGTGAAGTTTGGAGGCCTTCATGCTGACTGAACAAATTATTTGTCTAAATTGCGACGGAAGTAAGGACGAGGATTGTGGCCACATAAAATCGATTTAAGCCCCCCAGTGGAATTCGTTTCCGCTTACCGTTCCAAGGCGGTTCTTCTGTCGCGGTTTATTTTTGTTATGGTTTGTCTTTGGGTGTTTGAGTCGCTTATGTTATTTTATTTTGGATAGCCTATTGGCCATTTTGTGGGAAAGTAACTGTCCTTTTGGCTTCCCGCTGTTGGTGTTTCAATTAGGGTCTGTTGTTTTATGTCTGTATGTCTTTCCCTTTGATGTCTTTGATGGGAGCTGTGGGTTGATTTATCGATTCCTGATCATTGCCTCCACTTCTATTTTATAGTCGTTTAACTGTTTATTTTTCTTATTTGGAAGTAATGGAAATCTAACGAACCCTCACATCCTTTAATTGCAGAAATTTTAGACATACCATAAATTGACATCCAAAACTGTCACGGTTTAAATATATGAACGAATTGGCTATAGCAAATGCGTTTGTTATATTGTATTCGTACTCACTCGCAGCGTCACCAACATTTACTTCCGGGATACCAGGTGCTGGCCATGGGAAGAACGACTGCTTTTGAATAGCTTCATCGATTGTCACAATCGGTGACTGAATGTCTGTGTAGTCGACTTTCACCATGGCAGCTGCATGGTCTGCAACTTCTTGGGATTCTAAAAAAGTAGCACAATACATAACGAACATATCTTTCAAACATTAAGGTTCACTATAATTTAATAGTAGAACTGATCAAAATTTACTCACTTTCATTCGCAACAACATTTTATAACGTAAACTAACAAATATTTCTAATCTTTTTATGTAGATTAATAATGACATAAATAGTTTATTCCATGATAATATGTGACCTATCTTCCATATTCGCCGGTACCCATGAACTATATAACACCATTGTTTAATTGTTTCACAGACAATAAAGTTTGATACAAATAGCACTATATTCTTGTTCGAAATGACAACTTCTAAAATAACAGTGGAGGCAATGATCAGGAATCGATACAATTAACCCACAGCTCCCATCAGAGACACCAAAGGGAAAGAAACACAAACATGAAACAACAACCCCTAATGGAAACATCAATAGCAGAAAGCCAAAAGGACAGTTACTTTCCAACAAGATGGCCACTAGGCTATCCAAAATAAAATAACATAAGCGACACAAACACCCAAAGACAAACCATAACAAAACTAACCCGCGACAGAAGAACCGCCCTAGAATGGTCAGCAGTTGCAGTTGTAAAATAACTATTATAATAATGTTATATATCAGCAACAACTTTCGACACATGACAAAAAACAGAGACTATAAAATTTACCAGCTAGAACAAGAGCTATCGGTTGTCCACACCATTGCACTTGACCACTTGATAAAGCCTGTAATTAATAACATGAAGTTCAGAAAATAAAAAACATCCGAAGAAAATGAATATCTAACCGCGTCCAAACAACGGCTCATCAACATACTAATATCTAACCTGGAAGTTATTCACGTAATTGAGAATATTTTCGATAATGTTAAATAGTATTTAATCAATTGGATATATATACACTTACTATACCGTAATAGGTTCTGCTTCTTGTTTTCACCTTTAGCTCACCTAAGATCATTATTGAGGTTTCATCATTACCTTCACTACCAATTATCAATCAAAACTACTTATTAGGAATTTACGGATTAGACATTTTCATATTACATATTTGCCTTCTGTCTAATCGAAGTGAAGACAATGATCAGGAATCGATACAATTAACCCACAGCTCCCATCAGAGACACCAAGGGAAAGAAACACAAACATGAAACAATTAGACCCAAATGAAATCAGTTGCTTTCCCACAAAATGGTCAATTGGCTATCCAAATCAAAATAGTATTAGCGATATAAACGCACTCAAAAGACAAGCCATAACAAAAATAAAACACGACAGAAGAACCGCCTTGGAACGGTCAGTGACACGAAATCCACTTGGGGGGCTTAAATCGATTTTACGTGCCCACAATCCTCGCCCTTACTTCCGTCGCGATTTAGACTGCCAACTAACTCATGAGTGCAACAATTCCATGAACACAAAAATCAAACAACCACAGAGATGAAACAATGGTGAGGTTTCGACAGCAAGAAACCACTGAAATGCTTGAGCAAAAGAAAACCAACTACGATGGGCCGACCAGAGACAGAGCATCAGGCACTAACAAGCATTACATAGAATTAGATTCTCTCTACTTCTCAGTAAGCCTTTACGCTGGAAACGTCATAGAATCTGAGGCCTAACCCACTGGCGTGCAATTAAAGAGGGAAGCAAAGTTATCAATCGTGATTGGGTTAACTTCCATGCATGCAGTCTGTCGTATAAACCTGCTCATTGTGTTTAACTTGCAGTCGTTTTAAACTAGTTACAAAAGAACACTCAGGAAAAGCAACAGTCATCTCAAGTCACCAAAAGAATATAAGAATCTTATATGGGTGTGAGGGGATGGATGGAAAAATCCGTCCCGAGGGACACTGTCCGGCATCACGAGGCTTGCCGAGTGATGCCGGACAGTGATCCCGAGGGACGGATTTTTCTATCCACCCCTCACACTCATATAGGTTTCTTTTTCTTGCATACCTTCCATTTCTATTGCGAATTTTAATGCTGCTGTCACTTCGGTTACCGACGTCCGCCATTTTGTGATGACACAACAGGAATTTTTAGTGACGTCACGCATGACATCGCCGCGCAAGAGGTTGTAATCAACCAGTGCATTTATCAAACATGCGATTATATTCGATTTGGGGTCGGAACACAAGGGTCAGAACATAAATTTCTCTCCCAGGGTAAAATCACGGATTTCCTTGTCTGGTGTGCAAGAAAGTAAGTTACATGGAGATGCAGAACAAGAACCACCAGCTCAGAGCCAATTAACAAATAAGACACTGCAAAAGATCGACCGACTTGGGAGTTCTGATGTACCAAAACAAAACGACAATTAGCGATTGATTAAAATTAGGTAATATTGCACTATCTAAATTTATACGGTGATAACTAGTTTTCAGCCTGTTTTAGTTATAATAATTTTGTATAGACAGATTGGTACTGGCTAACTGTTAGTAACGTAAATGGGTCGAACGATCGGGCAAAAAAAACTCTGACATTATGCCGATGACACAATGGCACTCTGCAGTCTCTGATCCATGTTCTTAAAATGTATGCATGCAGCCAACTAATAGTACTAATTATCGTATGACATCGCGTCTGAGAATGTAATAACGCCATGTAATAAATTTGGCAATCCACTGGTGGATTAAAAGTGCAAGCTAGTTAGACACGCCCCATAACGTTACAAGTGCGACGTCCTAACGACGTCAAGTCTACGTTGACATAGTTGTTAAAAATCACGAATACAGTGCGTTTTAAATGTCATATGATAAAAATAAAATCGTACAATCGTGTTCATGTATTATTGAATTCCTTAAACTCGTAGAGGAAAGGTATAAAATGCTCAGCAAAGAATCGCATTTTATCCCTTTCCTCAACTCTTTTTAATACATTCAGTAATACACGAGCATTCATGTAAGATCCTCTGTATACAGTCGAACTTCAATGGCTCGAACACCTTTGGGACCACGAAAATCAGTTCGAGACAGGGATTGTTCGAGCCACTGAAGTTACTGTCAGGAGGCATAACGAGATACTTTTAGACATCTTTTCGGTGTTCTATAATGAATATGTATGCTGTGTGTACACATTAGAATCGCCTCATCGAGGCGATTCTAATGAGTACACACAGCATACATTTGCAAGATAAAAGACTAAAATCTCCTTAATTATTCCCCACTATTTCTTATGCAGAAGATTTCGCTAGGGGCTCAAGAATGGATTCGACTCATCCATGGTAAACGAGCCATCGGTGTTCGAGCCATCGAAGTTCTACTGTAGTCACATGACTTCTTGCATGAAGCTACGTCATCGTCTCTGCCACGTGACTACGGTCAGCAAAGATTTTGTTGAGTGCTTGTTTGTATTTGAGTATAACGGCCCAGTCAACACTATCTAGGTCCTTTTTGAGCCTGTCAGTTTACCTATCCACCCCTTTCCTGGGAATGCTTATACATAAGCGGTTAACCAGTACAGTGCACATTCTTTCGCCAGAAACTGACAACTACCCTTCTAGATATCGCGGAGGGGAGAGAATGACCGCAGAAAAGATTTCATGATCAATCTCCACGAAATAATGTTGCCGACCCCAGTAGGATCGAACCGCGTCCTCCTGATCACCAGTCAGACGCGGACCCGACTGAGCTTCCGAGGCCGGCATTGAAGAGTGTACGCTTACTGTTGGTCGCAAATGCGCATTATCATATAAAGTAGAAGTAAAACAAAGATCAGGAATCGATACAATTAACTTACTCCACCCACCAAAGACACCAAAGGGAAAGAAATACAAACATTAAGCGACTAGACCATAATGGAAACCTAAACAAAGGAAGGCCATAAGGACAGTTACTTTCCCACAAAATGGCCATATGGCCATCCAAAATTAAAAGACACAAGTGATACACACAGTAAGTAACAAACAACAACATAAATAAATCGCCACAGAAGAACCGCCTTGGAACGGTCAGTGGAAAGATTTCCACTGGGGGGCTTAAATCGATTTTACGTGGCCACAATCCTCGCATTTACTTCCGTCGCGATTAAGTCCGTACAATGAACACCCACTAAACCCCGCTTTATATAGGAACATGGGGTTTACAGGATAAACATAATTTTCTTATTTCTGTTCCAAGACATAGGTTGTGTGTACTCGCAAGAACCGCCTCATTCTTACGAGTACCCACAACCTTAGCTTAAGTATAAATATGACAAATATCACAAAAATTTCATCAGAAAAGTAACCATTTTGAAGATATGAAAAAAATGCACTATGTCACATGGATGTTATCTTAATGGTTTTTCTTATTCGCCGGTTAAAACATCTGATCAGAGTTTATACTGCTTTACTGACTGTATGTATACCACAACCTCGTAATAACACGGTTCATTATAACACGATTTTGATATAACACGGTTTCAATATATTTCCCATACATGTGTATATTATATAGAAAAATGACCATAAATGGTCATTTTTCTATATAATCTACACATTTTTGTTTGTATACAACACGGCTGTTTAAGTAACACGGTTTCTGCTTCAGAGCCCATTAATAGTGTTTTAAAGAGGTTATGGTGTAATCCGATTACAGAAAACAAGCATCATTATCCCGTTGACCAGTCTTCAGCGGACCAGAAACAGGAAATACCATGGCTTAATCTTACAAATAAAATTCATATGTTCGTGTTGTACCTCCTCGACTTCGGTATTTGGGTTTCCCCATAGCTGGGTTCCGGTGATATCGTTGACTCCTCCTGCAGGTATATCAGTTGCAGTTAGAACTCTAAATACACCAGATATGCCCTAGAATTAGAAGGTTGATTCAGATTTTCCTCCATGATTACAGATAAAAAGCATAACAAAGACAAAACAATGATAATTTTCCTGATCCATTGTTTCAAATATATGTTGCAGGTATTTGTTAGAATTGCCATCGATGATGCAATTCTATAAAGGCCCACAACGTATGATTTAAAGAAAAATAAGAATATGTTCATCACGCCTCCTTACCTGGAACTATGGGCAGGGACAAGACAGGATACTGACATTCTTATGTTTTTGGAAAGAATAAATTTAATCGGAATATTAGCAATGATATGACATAAACATGTATACCATTAAATAGAGAACAAACGTTCGTCGTTCAAGATGTTCCCTAGATAAATCAAGAGATTTTACTATAGGAATGAATTTCATTTTTGTGGCTTTTATCGATGTGTAAACTCCGTAGTTTAACATCGATAAAAAACACAAAAAAGATTTTTCGTTCCTTATAAGTCTAACTTTCTCATCGACATTTTAAAATTATTACCAAATTTTTAGGAATTCTTTCAAAAGCGTAAGAATTAACATACCTGCGGCAATGGTGGACTAATTATTCCATTAGCAGCTGCCATCTTTGAAAGAATCCCAAGCGAAAAAACGTCTAGTCTTTAAATTCAGTTTATTTGTCTTCTAAAATTTACGTTTTGAATAGATTTCCATCTTTTTATCGAAATAGAAGTGGAGGCAATGATCAGGAATCGATACAATTAACCCACAACTCCCCTCAGAGGCAGCAAGGGAAAGAAACAAAACATGAAACAACTAGACCCTAATAGAAACATCACTAGCGGAAACGCTGTTGATGTCTTTTATATATAAGGACGCAACAGGCGGGTTCTAAACGTGCTCTTTGACATTGCGATATATAACTTCCTGTTGCTATGTGAAATAGTTCTGAGATTATTGCTCATTGAATTTATCGAAGTATTAAACTGTTATTTCAACCAATCAAATCGCAAGAAAAGTGCATAATGATAGAGAATTGGTATTTTTTCGAATGGGACAATACTAAAAACCGCAGATAATCATGCATGCACTTTAAAACACTGTTGATTTATTGGCCGAATCAAGCGAAAATGTGTAAACGTGCAGCTGCAAAGGCATTAGAATGCAATAGAAGTGAAGCCAATGATCAGTAATCGATACAATTACCCATCATATTCCATTAAAGACACCAAAGGGAAAGAAACGCGATAATGAAATAACTAAATAAAAGTGAAGGCAATAAATAAATCAGGAATCGATGCAGTTACCTCATACCTCCCAAAATAGATAGGAATAAGCAATACATACATGCAAAGGTAAACTATAACAAAAATAAACCACGACAGAAGAACCGCATTGGAACGGTCAGTAAAAAGTATTTCACTAGGGAGCTTTAACAAATTTGCGTGGCCACAATCCTCGCTTTTGGTTCTGCCGTGGTTTAGACAAATATTTTATTCAGTCCGCATGAAGGCTATCTAACACATTAGCGCTACATCTCCGAGAACATAAAAATCTAACAACTACAGCGATGAAACCAGTATATGGAATCGACAGCATGGAATAACTGAAATGATGGAGCAAAATAAAACCAACAGTTAGACTCCGGTGGGCCCGACCAGAGACAGAACATCACGTACCAACCGACATTACCTAAGAATATAAGTTAGCCTTAACGCTGCAGCTGTCATAGAATCTGAGGCCAGACCCACCGGCGTGCAATTAAAGAGGGTAGCAAAATTAATAACCGTGATTTGGTTAACTACCATGCATGCAGTCTGTCGTATAAGCCAACATTATCATATGACGTCGCGTCTGAGAATGTAATAACGCCATGTAATAAATTCGATTATCAACTAGTGGATTAATTATGCAAATCAGTTAGATACGCCCCGTAACGTTACATATACGACGTCCTTTACGACGTCGCGTCTACTAGTGGCGGAATATTGACATTTTTGTAAAACAATCGTGAATAAAATGCGTTTTATATGACATATGCTAAATAGAATCTTGCATTCGTGCTCATGTAGCCGAGCATTTTATCCCTTTTCCTCAACTCGTTTAATAAATTCAATAATACATGATCACTCATTCATGTAAGATCCTCTAAAAAATACTTGTTACCTGGATTTCCTACAAACGCTATTTGCGCGTGGAGTTAGTGGACATCAGCAATATCACTTTAATTGCTGATAATCCGTTTTGTCGATTGCTAAACACTCGACCTAAACAACAAAGTAACATAAGAAACTACAAAGGAAGACTTACCCCGCCGTCGAAAGAAAAGGAATATTTTCATATTTCTGTGCTGTTTTTGCGAGTGTGCGTCGTATGTGCGATCGTCTGTATGTCACTATCCTCTTCTTCAGATGGCTGTTTTCAATTATCAAGGCATTTCCTTTTTTCCATTTTGTCGCTTTGCATAAAGCAGCTTCCTATCGACGACATCCGTACAGCATATAATGTTATCTCCGATGTAACCACGCAAATCTTCAATTTTCCAATATGTGATAACTATATAATATTTTAATATTTAGCAGATACCATTAAACATATCTACTAACCAGTGAAAACGTAGAAAGATATATTCTTAACAAAGCAAGGTTAAGCTTACCAAAGCGGCAGATGTATCAATGCTTTGAATCTTGGCGTTAGCCTGGCTACTCTTAACAAACGAGGCATACAGCTGTCCAGGAAGTGAGGCGACATCATCAGTGTATTCCGCCTCACCAGTGCACTGAAATAAGTAGATTTGTTAAGCTTTCTGTTGCAGGCATTTTACTTCTATATGTTTTTTTCTTGCACACCAGACATCGAAATCCGTGATTTTACCCTATTGTAAAAAATGATGTTCCGACCCAAAATCGAATATAATCGCGTGTTTGAGAAATGCACTGGTTGAATACGAACTCGTATGCGCAGTCGTTAATGTTGACGTCACAGCACGTTACGTGACGTCACTTAACATTCCTGTAGTATCATCACAATATGGCGGACGTCGGTAATAGAAAAGACTGCAGCATTAAAAATCCGCGCTAAGAAATGGAAGGTTTTCAAGAAAAAGAATCCTTTATGGGTGTGAGGGGTGGATAGAAAAATCCGTCTCTCGGGATCACTGCCCGGCATCACTCGGCAAGCCTCGTGATGCCGAACAGTGACCCTTGGGACGGAATTTTCCATCCACCCCTACACCCATGTAAGATTCGTATAATCCCCTCTGGGGCAAGATACGCAATGCATTGTTTTCATAACTAGCTCGATTTCTTTTGTCAAATATAACTTATCTAGCAAATGCAATACGTAACACGGTGGTATGTTGCTTAAATTTGTGCGTTTGTTTTACTTAAATATTCAGCAAAATTATCAGTTGGCTTCTCGCTATTAATGTTTCCGCTATTGAGTCTCCGATTTTCGTTTTTTAATGTGCTCTTTGTTTCCAAAGGCAACCTTTTAGCTTTTTATTCCATTAGGGTCTAGTTATTTAATGTTTGTGTTTCTTTCCTTTTGGTGTCTCTGATGAGTGGTGTGGGCTAATTGTATCGAATCCTGATCATTGTCTTCACTTCTATTTAGTTATTTATGTTTAAACATAACGTTAACTAAGGCTATTATTGGTTTTGGATGACGGTACTGTAATCAAAGTGGCGTAAATTTCCATAGTTATAGACAAAAATTAAAAATAAACTCTTTGTTTTAGGCACCGCATCAGAAAACATTACATGATTATTTGATATGTGAAAGATACTGAGGTCGAATGGAGACATTTTAAATGCTACAATTGAGCCACTGGACGGCAAAAACTTTATTAACACCTAAATGCGAAGTCGGATCGGAGTCGCTGCTGGCCTCACAGCGCTTAGTTACCTTTCTTGCTATTCAAAGAACCATAAGAAAATTGGACTGGTTGTAAAGTAGAAGTAAAACAAAGATCAGGAATTGATACAATTAACTTACTCCACCCATAAAAGACACCAAAGGGAAAGAAATACAAACATTAAGCGACCAAACCATAATGGAAACCTAAACAAAGGAAGGCCATAAGGACAGTTACTTTCCCACAAAATGGCCATATGGCCATCCAAAACCAAAAGACACAAGTGATACACACAGTAAGTAACAAACAACAACATAAATAAATCGCCACAGAAGAGCCGCCTTGGAACGGTCAGTGGAAGATTTCCACTGGGGGGCTTAAATCGATTTTACGTGGCCACAATCCTCGCCCTTACTTCCGTCGCGATTTAGACAAATAATAATCCTGTTCTGAGTCTCACAATATGTTCTATAAAAGGGTTATCCTTTGGAAGCAAGGAATACACCACAGAACTAGAAAATATGAAGTGTACATTTTTTTCTGGGCCAGACTAGTTAGTTTCGGCAAATTAGGCCTCATCAGTGACCCTAAAATATTTTCCAAATGTCAGAATGGAATCAATGATCCCATAGGACAAGAAAATATAAACTGCACTATGATGTAGTCTAAATATAGGTGTGGTTGTGTGCTGGCTCTTTCAATAACGACGATGTCCAAGAACAGGCAGACACATTCAAATGACATAGTTCATCAAATATTAATTGTATGACACCGACCGAAAGGACAATCTTCTCGCACGGCATATTAAGTTCATACCTGACTTGGAAACTGACATTTTATTCTGATGAAAACGTGTATGTTTGATATGTTTTTTTTTTCTTCTGTGTAGTTGTGGCGTTTCTTACGAGTATCAATATTCTATATATGATCGAGACCAAAATTTAAGAAGTAATATATATTGTTACAAAGTAGAAGTAAAACAAAGATCAGGAATCGATAAAATTAACTTACTCCACCCATCAAAGACACCAAAGGGAAAGAAACACAAACATGAAGCGACCAGACCACAATGGAAACCTAAACAAAGGAAGGCCATAAGGGCAGTTAGTTTCCGACAAAATGGCCAAATGGCCATCCAAAATAAAAGGAAAGAATTCCACTGGGTGGCTTAAATCAATTTTACATGGCCATATTCCTCGCCCTTACCTTTGTCGCGGTATACATTAATTTTGTTTAGTCCGCATGAAGGCTTCCTAACTCATCAGTGTAACATCTCCAAGAATATACAAATAAAAAAACTACAGAGATGAAACAAGGTTGAGGACTCGACAGCATACAACAACAGAATTGCTGGAGCAAAAGAAAACCAACAGTTAGACTCCGAGGGGCCCGACCAAAGCCCATGTGTCTATATATAACACAGGCTACTAGCGTGCATATTTCAGATACTGTTTATAGGGATCTTACATGAGTGTTCATGCATTATTGAATTTATTATATGAGTTGATGAAAAGGGATAAAATGCGAGGCTTTGCCGAGCATTTTATCTTTTTTCCTCGACGAGTTAAATAAATTCAATAATACATGAGCACGAACGCAAGATTCTATTTATCATATGACATTTAAAGCGCATTGTATCCACGATTGTTTACAAAAATGTCAATATTCCGCCGTTCATAAACACGACGTCGCTAAAGACGTCGTCATGTAACGTTACGGGACATATCTAGATATTTTGCATATTTAATCCACCAGTGGATTATTGAAAATATTACCTGGCGTTATTACACTCTCAGACGCGACGTCATATGATAAAATGTGATATTAACTACTCATTGTCGTGGAACGGTCAGTAGGACTTTCTGTTGTGAGTTTTGGTCTGATCAATTCACTTACCTTTTGTCTAATCAATTCACTTACATTTTGGCTAATCAATTCACTTACCTTTTGTCTAATCAATTCACTTACCTGAATATCTGCTTCTAGTTTCTTCAATGGCTGATTTAGAGGCCATTCTGATTTCTTAGTGTCGTAAGACTGCGTTCCGGAGGACAAAGGTCTCGTGTCATGTAGTACTGTGCTACCACTTCTGTATCTGGTACCTGCACTGGTACTCAGCACCCGCAGAAAGTACTGAGGAAGAAACCACCACACTAATCAACAAGTTCGTGAAATGAATATCATCGAAAAACTTGCTTTAAAAAAGGTGGCTTTACCTAGGATGAACAAAAACTTTGTTATCTTTGCTAAAATATAATTTGTTGGTACACATTTGAACGAATACCAACAATTTATGACGAAGTAGAAACAATAGGTATTTTACAGAGATTCTTCAGAAAAAGTTGCATTTCAGAGCCTTTTTATTCTTAGTTCGCATGGGTTTGTTATTTTAATGACTATTACAAACAACGATATGCCGAGGAAAAGCAGCATACAAACGTCACAGCCCATCAATACGAGCTAGAATACAATAACGAAAATGGCAGGCGTTTTGTTTGTTTTTATTTTCACAAAGCGCAAGCTCGATGGAGCCACATAACAAAAGGGTAATAGCTGTTGCTTTTTTACAATTTTTAAGCTGAAAGGACTAGTGGGAATAGCAACATATGTTACGGTATATATATATGCATTGCAAAATTTGACTTTTGACCATTCTGTCGCGGTTTATTTTTGTTGTGGTTTGTGTTTGGGTGTGTATATCACTTATATTATTTTGTTTTGGATAGCCAATTGGTCATTTTGTGGGAAGGTATCTGTCCTTTTAGCTTTCTGCTATTGATGTTTCCATCAGATTCTAGTTGTTTCATGTCTGTCTTTCTTTCCCTTTGGTGTCTCTGATGGAAGCTGTGGGTAAATTGTATCGATTCTTGATCATCGCCTTCAATTCTGTTTCTTAACTGTACGAACATGTCGTCTAAAGGCGCAAGCACCATTGCGCGTCTTGTTTGGTTTAGTGTACATTTTTGTCACATACTCTTTCTCTTCCATCGATGGCTTGCGAGAGGTATATTTTATAAATTATTTTCCTCAGAGAAAACACACACACTAGTCTATGAATTAAAACATTGTATTTTCTTGTATTCCTGAACAAGGCCACGGACCGAAACATTAAAAATAGAGCATTTTGTTGTAGGGGCCTGTCCTGTTTTATGTCCTTGTGCGTGTATTTGAGTCTCCATCTATTCCGATAGTCTACGAAACTGACTCCGGAAATGTCAAAAGCAGAGCTCACAGCCCTCCCGAGCTGATATGGCTATAATTGACTGTAACATTTTCGGAGTAATTTTCGCTTACTTTTTCAAAACGTCGAATGTTTTGACAACTCATCACGGCGTCTGTCTTATCACAAGAGCTTTAAATTCTGTCTATAAGTAGTTCATTATATCAAAAAGCAAACGTTATGATAGGCCATCTGATGAGACGTTAGTGTTGTTTTATATCTGGACATTTTAACATATTTCACAGACCTAACTTCAATCGCCTGCGGTCAAAGCAAACTATGTGCAATTAATTACATCACATTAACAAAATCGAAGTGGAGGCAATGATCAGGAATCGATACAATCAACCCACAGCTCCCATCAGAGACACCAAAGGGAAAAAAACACAAACATGAAACAACATACCTAATGGAAACATCAATAGAGGAAAGCCCAAAGGACAGTTACTTCCCGTGAAATGAACACCCCCTTAACCCCAAACCCGTATAATGAACACCCCTTTACCCAAATTTATTTAGAGAGAACTGGGGTTTATGGGGATATACAGTATTTTTATTATTTCTGATCAAAGACATACGTGTTAGAACGGCCTCAATACAGCGGTTCGAACAACCACCCACAACCTATGTTCGCAGTATAAATAAGAAACCATATCAAGGTTTTTCACCATTTTGGACATCTGAAAAAATGCACTATGTCGCACGGGTATGATGTTATCGTAATGCACCTTGTAAACCAAAGCACATGCAACCAATTTTCTGTAAGCAGCACTGGGTAACCGGATATCGTTGCTAGGCACTAACTCTGTTGCCAAGATACTCATTGCGCCTGAAAATGAAAAGGAAATGAAGTAAAACCCTATGATGACATGCAAGCTTGGGAAGACAAAAATAATCTCCATAATTGCGATATAGAATCTATTTAAATCTCCTTCAATGACTTTATGTTCAGAGTATACTCGTTTCCTGTGACTAATTTGCATGTGGTTACATAAATTTAGAAACATTCCACATATGACCTTCATCGACAATAAAAAATAAGTATGACTTGTGTCTCTGATGGGAGCTGTGGGTTAATTGTATCTATTCCTAATCATTGCCTTCACTTCTATTTTCCATATTAGAGCTGTTTTGTTTGTGACGTCTGGTGGCTGTAAAAGGTATCCCCGTGCATGCATTTAATGCTCTTATTTTTCCAGTCCCCAGGAATTGCGTTTACAATTGCTTTTTTCCCTTTGGTGTCTCTGATGTGAGCTGTGGTTTAATTGTATCGATTTCTAATCATTGCCTTCACTTCTATTTGAACGATTGAGCATACACCAGGTTATATTCATAAGTACTTTACGTGAAGAGATATTGCACTTATTAACTCTGGCGTTAGATTTCTGTAGAAATATAATTTTCTTCGCAGAGTTAAGGGTTTAGCAAGTTTGAAAAGGCGTGAGCAGGCCAGTATTATTGTCAAGCGAATTGTGTCTTGTTTTAATGCTTGTCGCCAAAAAGATGAAGATAGTAGTTTTAACCATTTTCGATCATAAAATTTCAATGACAATTTCTGTCCCCTTTATCGTCATTGCACCATCATGATCATCATCATCATCATTGTTTCGGTATTGTCGTCGGTATCGCGAGGGCACCGTTTATATATTTGCTATTTGGGCTAACTGCAGGCTCAGTTGAGTTTTAATGAACTCACAATCTGTGGCCTGACAGATGGTTTCGTTTGTTGAACTGCTTTAGGAAAAATGTTCTGGATTACAAAACTTGTATGCACCAATTATTTATACAGTCGAACTTCGATGGCTCGAACCACTTTGGGTCCATGAAAATTTGTTCGAGACAGCGGTAGTTCGAGCCACAGAGGGATACTATTAGTGCCATACCAGGAGGCATAATGGAAATAATTGTGGATATCTTTCCGGTGTTCTGTATTATAAATGTATGTTGTGTGTACTCGTTAGAATCGCCTCATGGAGGCGATTCTAATGAGTACACACAGCATACATTTGCAAGATAAATGAAAAAAAAAATCTTCCTAAATTACCCCTATATCGTATTTGGAGGAAGTCCCTGCGGACTCAAGAACGGGGTCGACTCATCCATGGTAAACGAGCCATCGGAGTTCGAGCCATCGAAGTTTTACTGTATATTAGAAATAGAAGTGAAGGCAATGATCAAGAATCGATACAATTAACTCACACGTCTCATCCAAGACACCAAAGGGAAAGAAACACCACCATGAAACAACTGAAGCACCAGGAAAAATGGTAACTTTAAACGTAAATTACGTGCGTTTAAACGAAACAATACTAGACTGAAGTGACTGTCAATTACATTATTAAATCATGGACGCCACTCTATGTTTTCATTTTTATGTTCATTACCCGTTTCTGTTTTACGTCTTCTGGACACCGAGGCGAATAAATTCTACGATAGTTCTAATCAATTATATGATGCGGCTCTCTTAACTAGAGGCTATACTCAACATACTCTCCGTCCTTACATTGATTCTGAAATTAATCATAAACGCCATTTCTTCAAAATATACTTCATTAATAAGGGTATGGATTTTATAGATTTGCCCAGTATCTTCCGTGAGAGCTCGGTGCTTTCTTCCATTCCTGCTTATTTTCAAAATACTGAAACACCTATATAACAAACCTATTAGATCTATCATTTTTAATTTTAATAAACTTGTTTCAGATCTTGATATTGATACTAATACTCCTGATTCATGTGATTGTAAAAACTCAGTGTATTGCTATCCTGCTGCTGGTCATGTAATTACTGGCAGTTTGAAAATTATTCCTGATTCTAGGATAAGGAATATAATTTCTAAAGGACAGAAATATCGGTTTCCTTCTAAAATTGATTTCAGTAAATGTAGAGATGAAATCGCTGCTTCCTTGAATGAATTCGGCAATCGATGGTGTAAGCGAGAGTATGTTGAGCATAAAGCCCTTAAGGACTGGAAACTAAGCATTTTAAAAACTAGTGAATAAACGCATTTCTTTCCATTCTCAAAATACTAACTTATTACCTCCTAAGCCTAAGACGTCTTTACGTCATCTTAAACTAGGTATTCAAGAATTTCATAAGAAGTTTGTTTTGGCCCCTGCAGACAAGGCCGCTAACAACGTCGTCGTTGTGTGACGGCTCCACTATGTTAACACGCTTAAGCAGGAGCTTGGTGGTTATAAGTAGAAGTAAAACAAAGATCAGGAATTGATACAATAAACTTACTCCACCCATAAAAGACACCAAAGGGAAAGAAATACAAACATTAAGCGACCAGACCATAATGGAAACCTAAACAAAAGAAGGCCATAAGGACAGTTACTTTCCCACAAAATGGCCATATGGCCATCCAAATTAAAAGACACAAGTGATACACACACTAAGTAACAAACAACAACATAAATAAATCGCCACAGAAGATCCGCCTTGGAACGGTCAGTGGAAGATTTCCACTGGGGGGCTTAAATCGATTTTACGTGGCCACAATCCTCGCCCTTACTTCCGTCGCGATTTAGACAAATAATTTGTTCAGTCCGCATGAAGGCCTCCTAACTCATCAGTGCAACATCTCCGTGAACACAAAAATCAAAGAACCACAGAGGTGAGACAACGGTGAGGACTCGACAGCAAGAAACCACTGAAATGCTGGAGCAAAAGAAAACCAACAGTTAGACTCCGATGGGCCCAACCAGAGACAGAGCATCAGGCACCAACCAACATTACCTTGAATTAGATCTCTCTAATTCTCAATAAGCCTTTACGTTGGAGCCGTCATAGAATCTGAGGCCTGACCCACCGGCGTGCAATTAAAGAGGGAAGCAAAGTTGCCAACCGTGATTGGGTTAACTACCATGCATGCAGTCTGTCGTATAATATCCATGTTGTACCCAATCTTTTTATATCGAAGAATGATTTTACGAAATTGGGTGCTGAAGTCATTGCGGTTATATATTTTTCTGAATTTATATACTAAGTCACCATAAAATTCGGGTTCCGATAGACCTTGTTGCAGAAGAGATTTAAGTCCAATATTGAATTTTGAAATTAAATCAGAATGGCGTCTATAAAATTTTGAAAAGGCTTTGCGTAGTTTATGGTACCGATAACCCTGATTAAGGAGTTTAGCCGTTAATAATTTATTACGAGTGTTGAAGTCAGTTACATGACTACACACTCTAGCAAATCGAATTAATTGCGAAATATAAACGCCATAGGATGGCGCACGAGGAACATCACCATCCAAAAAAGGAAAATTTACAATCTCAAAATCAAAGTCATCGCGTTTATCATAAATTTTGCACGAAACAAATCCATCTACAATAGATAGATGTAAATCCAAAAACGGGGCCTCAGTATCAGAAGAATTTGCTTTATTTAACTGAAGTTCTAGGGGGTAAATCTGACTGATCAAACCATCAAAATAGGTATTATCAATATTTAATAAATCATCTAAATATCTAGAAGTGGAGCTAAAAGCTTCAATAATTTCAGATTGGTTATCAATGGAAAGCGACAATGAACTTCAGCCTTAAGCTGAAGAGAGAGTTATAGTAGATAAACATATTTGTCATTCAGCCATCAAGTTTGCTGTGAGTGTTACCGAAGGCCAAGACAAGCTTCCTACGCTATACTGGTTACCAAAATTTCATAAAAGACCTTACAAAGCACGGTTTATTGCAAATTCTAGCTCTTGCACTACCACTGAACTTTCTAAATTATTAACTTCCTGTCTTACTGCTATTAAAACGCATGTGATTAAATATTGTGATAAAGTCTTTGAAAGATCAGGAAGAAATCTGTTTTGGTCTATAAAAAATTCGAATGAGGTTTTGTTTAGGTTTCCATTATGGTCTGGTCGCTTAATGTTTGTATTTCTTTCCCTTTGGTGTCTTTTATGGGTGGAGTAAGTTAATTGTATCAATTCCTGATCTTTGTTTTACTTCTACTTTAAATAAATTGAAATCCAGACATTTTCGTGCTTCAAGGCTGTCTACTAATGATTTTTCTACTCTTTACACTACACTTCCTCATAATCTTATAAAAGAAAAGCTTAAAGATTTAATTGAATGGGTTTTTCACAGAGAAGATTCTCTCTATCTTGCATTTAATGTCAGAAATGCATTTTTCACTTCTAAAGAGCATAAAAATTATACACTTTGGTTATGTCAGAAAGTGTGTGATGCCCTCACCTTTCTACTTGACAATATTTATATTAGATTCGGTACTAAGTTATTTAGACAAATTGTTGGCATGCCGATGGGTACGAATTGCGCACCTCTTGTGGCTGATCTATTCTTGTATTGTTATGAAAGAGACTTCATGTTGTCGCTTTCCATTGATAACCAATCTGAAATTATTGAAGCTTTTAGCTCCACTTCTAGATATTTATATGATTTATTAAATATTGATAATACCTATTTCGATGGTTTGATCAGTCAGATTTACCCCCCAGAACTTCATTTAAATATAGCAAATTCTTCTGATACCGAGGCCCCGTTTTTTTAATTTTACATCTATCTATTGTAGATGGGTTTGTTTCATGCAACATTTATGATAAACGCGATGACTTTGATTTTGAGATTGTTAATTTTCCTTTTTTGGATGGTGATGTTCCTCGTGCGCCATCCTATGGCGTTTATATTTCGCAATTAATTCGATCTGCTAGAGTGTGTAGTCATGTAACTGACTTCAACACTCGTAATACATTATTAACGGCCAAACTTCCTAATCAGGGTTATCGGTACCATAAACTACGCAAAGCCTTTTCAAAATTTTATATACGCCATTCTGATTTAATTTCAAAATTCAATATTGGACTTAAATCTCTTCTGCAACAAGGTCTATCGGAACCCGAATTTTATGGTGACTTAGATATAAATTCAGAAAAATATATAACAGCAATGACTTTAGCACCCAATTTCGTAATATCATTCTTCGATATAAAAAGATTGGGTACAACATGGATATTATACGACAGATTGCATGCATGGAAGTTAACCCAATCACGGTTGGCAACTTTGCTTCCCTCTTTAATTGCACCCCGGCCTTATTGCCTTCCTTTGTTTAGGTTTCCATTATGGTCTGGTCGCTTAATGTTTGTATTGCTTTCCCTTTGGTGTCTTTGATGGGTGGAGTAAGTTTATTGTATCGATTCCTGATCTTTGTTTTACTTCTACTCTACATTAATGAAAACATGAGAAGCGGAAAGTCAAATGGACAGAAACATTGCCATAAAATGGTCAAACGACTATCAAAATTAACATATATTAGCAAAACATACATGCAAAGACGAACTATCATATTGATAAACCACAAAAGAAGAACCGTTATGGAAAGGGCAACAAAAATTTAACTAGGAGCTTAAATCGAACTTACGTAGCCACAATCCTCGCCCTTGGTTCTGTCGTAGTTTAGACATATAATTGGTTCAGTTCGCATGAAGGAGTTCTAACTCATCTGTGCAACATCTCCGAAAACGTTAAAATGAAACGAAGGCAGATTTTAAATAACGATGCGGACTCGACAGCATGAAATAAATGAAATGCTGGAGCAAACGATAACCAACAGTTGGACCCCGTTAGGCCGACAATAGACAGAACATCAGCCACCAACTGATATTACTTAAAAAGTTTAAGTAAAACAGAAGTGGAGGCAATGATAAGGAATCGATACAATCAACCCACAGCTCCCATCAGAGACACCAACGGGAAAGGCACACACACATGAAACAACAGACCCCAACAGCGGAAAGCCAAAAGCACAGTTACTTTCCTACCAAATGGCAAATAGGCTATCCAAAATAAAATAACACAAGCGACACAAAAACCCAAAGACAAACCATAACAAATATAAATCTCGACGGAAGAACCGCCTTGGAACGGTCAGTGGAAACGAATTCCACTTGGGGGGGGGGCTTAAATCAATTTACGTGGCCACAATCCTCGCCCTTACTTCCGTCGCGATTTAGACAAATAATTTGTTCAGTCCACATGAAGGCCTCCTAACTAAGGCCTCCTAAGTAAGCCTTTATGCCGGAGCCGGCATACAGTCTGAGCCCCAACCGGCCGGCGTGTAATTAAAGAGAGAAACAAAGTTATCAACCCTGATTGGTTAACTACCATTGATGCAGTTCGTCGTATAACATTTATGTTGTACCCAATCTTTTTTTATCGAAATGGAACTGAAGGCAATGATCAGTAATCAATACAATTAACCAACAGCTCAGAGACACCAAAGGGAATGAAACACAAACATGAAACAACTAGACCCTAATGGAAACGTCAATAGCGGAAAGCTAAAAGAACAGTTACTTTCTCACAAAACGAAAAATACACGAAACATGGCGGAAATCGTCGTACTAACAATTTAGAAGAATAATCTACGAAGAGCCATATTCACAAAATATAGCCTTAGCACCAGGAGGAAGAGAAAAACCTCCCACGGAACTAACACAAAACATAAGCACCTAACGAGCGACACAATCAGCCCTCTTTACATAACACGGGATGATAAAGCGCCTAGCAAGTACTTAACAATACACAATAAAGTACAAAATGCAGAACTGTATTGTTGAAATACAACAAAGCAAAGATTAACGACTACACCAGAACCACCACCATAGACGGTAATACCGCTTAGACACCCTAGCGACGCCAAATATCCCAAGATGGATGACCGAGTCGTTACTGAGCCATATAATTTGAAAACATAAAAGCAATGGAATAATTATGGAAACTTCCACATACCCGTGAGTGTTGATGTAGATGATAGTTGTTTTCCAATCAGGTATGCTTCTGTTCGAGTGGCCCTGTGCTAAAATAGAAGATAACGTAACCAAAGAATTACGGACAATTTCTGCCTCTTTAATGCAAATGATAGAAGTTGCCATGAAACATAGATTAATAGACGCACAATTAAATATTTTTTTGAAATTTCGATATATCAAAGTTTCCAATTATTATGTATTCATGCGTATAGCTAGTCTATTATTTGTGTGTGTGGCGATGTGTAAGCATGTGTGTGGTTTGGGTTTTACGTCCCACCAAAAGCTTAGGTCATACGGATAAGGAACCTCGGTTTAAAGACTCATCCGAAAGTCTTGAGAAGGCGGGAATCGAACCCAAAACCCTGATTTATAAGGCGAGTAGCATACCCACCACACCACAGACGCTTCTGTGTTATTTTTGTAATACCTTGAACAAAAGCGAATAGTTTGACTTTCGAGAATGTCGATGTAAAAAATGAGAATTAATTCCAAAATGTTTAAATTTCAAAAATTCATATATGAATGCCATAACATTGCACCATAGCAGCGAATTCTTTCCCTCAAAGAATCCCAAGGAAGGCAAACAAATAAACCGCTTTCCTTCTTTTGTCATGCCGGCAACAGATGCAAAGATTAAACAAACAACACGGGTACTTTATTTCTTTTTCTGGTCTATAGCGTAAATTTTACTATAGATCAGAGAGACCTTTTGATTTTTGCATTTGCACGGCCTTAGAGTTCAATTTCTCAGGTTAGGCGAGCACATTTGAGACGCGTAAAGTGAAATGGTCTTCGTGTCCTAGCTTCACATTAGATCAGCCTGAGCACCCTTGCAGTCTTATTAATGTCTTTGTTAAGAAATGGACCAGCTGTAGCGGTGATTTATTGAGTGATATATCACTGTTAGGAGGTCATTTGTAACATAGATGAGAAAACGAGCGCGTAGCGCGAGTGATTTGTCTACCTACAACTGACCGGCAAACCGTGATATATCACTCAATAAATCATGGACATGAACTGATCTTGTTCGACTTTAACACACTAAAGGTGGACGATAATGCAAACGATGCCTTCAGATTCTCTCTATCATCCGCGATTGTTTAAAGGCGACGTTACACCTTCTAGTTCATCAACTCATCGAAACAACATCTGGACAAGTCAATCGACTTCTGACGATGTGTCTTGACAATATAGACGAATCTCTCTGGTCTAGTGGTCGGTCAAGGTAACAATGACTGACAACATGAACCGGGATAAAAAAAAGCGGTTCTTCGCGTCGCGCTCTTCTACCCAGTGATTTATCACTGAATATTTTATAGAGGATCTTACATGAGTGCTCATGATTTATTGAATTTATTAAACGAGTTGAGGAAAAGGGATAAAATGCGAGGCTTTGCCGAGCATTTTATCCCTTTTCCTCAACGAGTTTAATAAATTCAATTATACATGAGCACGAATGCAAGATTCTTTTTATCATATGACATTTAAAACGCATTTTATTCACGATTGTTTACAAAAATGTCAATATTCCGCCATTAGTAAACGCGACGTCGTTAAGGACGTCGTATATGTAACGTTACGGGACGTATCTAGCTAATTTGCATATTTAATCCACTAGTGGATTATCGAAAATATTACATGGCGTTATTACACTCTCAGACGCGACGTCATATGATAAATGTTTTTTTTTATTCTTGACGGGGAACACCGAATAATATTCCCCGCCTAAGAGAGATATTTGCCCGAGCCGTCAGGCTCGGGCAAATATCTATTTTAGGCGGGGAATGTGATCCCACGTTCCCAGTCAAGAATCAAAATAACGAATTTGTTATACTGCAAAGCTTTTTCATGGCATTTTGTACATCTTCCATCCGCCCCCGCCCATCGGGGCTTGAAGAAATAGATGAGCTGCATGATGCTTCCACGCAGAGCAGAAGCCCACCGCACACGAGTACTGGTAAACCGCAAACAGCAAAAGCGGTGCAAGCCGGGCCGTCCATGCTTATAAACCATATTGGTTTCATTGGGCGGCAGGGCTTGAGATGTCATTTCATCTCAATGTCGGGTAATAATCCCACAAAATTGGAAGCACCGTCTCCAAAATGACCTTTACAGTGTTGACGGCGACGTATAATCTCAAACCAAGCAAACAAACATCCTCCAATGTTTTCTTTTGTAACGGACGTTGATCATGGCGCTCAGTGAAAAATGTTTACGTCATGTTAAAAATAAGAGTTTATAATGGAAAACCATGAAATAAAGTACCCAATTAATGAAAAACAATCAAAAAGATTTTACTGTGCCGCATAATATAAATTTGCTTATATTAAATCCAAGATGGCGGACATCGCAACTCAGCGAAAGCAAGCGCGAGAGGGGTATATATTTTTGCTCTCGGGGTATATGGAAAATAACTGCACTTGCACTGTCCAATCAATAGCCTGGAAATTTCTTTGCAGTATGACAACACTATATGTAACTACAGGCTACATTGTGTATAGGCGAACAGTGTTAGAATGTGCGTTATATGATGGCCGTTGACTCAAAGCTTCTTCATGGTTCCTGGGAAGGTTGTTTCAGTCCTGATTGAACGGAGACTTCACTAAGCCTAAAAGCTCGAAAATCTCCTTTTTGGCCTACCGTGGCCTAATTTATTGACTGTCATGCCGGAATGTAGAGCAGTATGTGGAATGACACAGTAAACCAAAATGAACTGTCCGTTGTTGTCGTGTTGTTTAGTGGTTTGCCTATCTTTTCTTGACACTTAGTCTTCTTAAATCCAACTGTCGGTTTCTTTTGCTTCAGCTTTTCAGTTATTTCATGTGGTTGAGTCTTCATCGTTGTTTCGTGTAAGTTTGAACTAATGGTTTCTTACTGTTGAGTCCTCGCCGTTGTTTAATTTCTGTGGTTGTTTGATTTCTGTGTTCACGGAGATGTTGCACTGATGAGTTTGGAGGCCTTCAAGCGAACTGAACAAATTATTTGTCTAAATCGCGACGGAAATAAGGGCGAGCATTGTGGCCACGTAAAATCGATTTGAGCCTCCAGTGGAATTCGTTCCACTGACTGTTCCAAGGCGGTTCTTCTGTCGCGGTGTATTTTTGTTATGGGTTGTCTTTGAGTGTGTGTATCGCTTATATTATGTTGTTTTGGATAGCCAATTGGCGATTTTGTGGGAAAGTAACTGTCCTTTTGGCTTTCCGCTATTGGTGTTTTCATTAGGGTCTTGCTGTTTCATGTTTGTGCTTCTTTCCCTTTGGTGTCTCTGATGGGGGCTGTCGGTTAATTGTATCGATTCCTGATCATTTCCTTCACTTCTTTACAGAAACCCTTCACGCAGGCTAGACAAATCATTTTTTTAAACTTCAGTCGAACCAAGACTATCCCCACCCTCGGTTTTCATTATTATTGGCTATTGCTGAGTAACATATATGATGCGTTCAGGTCTATGTCAATAACCGCAACCAACAAGTAATACTCCCACAACAGAAATCCACCGTATATAAAAACTACTACAGAATACATCATATGAGCGTGATAGCTTAGTGGTTAGTGTACATACCTCTGATGCTAGAGGTCCCCGATTCAATCCCCGGCAGCGGTGTCCGATCACACTCCATTGGCATCATTTGCAGGGATATATGTCACAAAGTGCGCCGTCCTTCGGATCAGGACGTTAACTGGAGCCCCCGCCCCTCCCGTTGTGCATTGAGAGTACTCCCCTGTGCAGGTTAAAGAACCCGACCGTAATACCATGATTATTGTGTAGGCAATCATTTTGCAAACTGGAGTGTAAGTACACATTATCTGTATCCACTTCGGGGTTTAATGCGAAATCGGAAGAAAGAAAGAAAGTTAAACGGTGGCTTCCCATTAAACTTCGGCGCATTATTTTTAAATGGCGCGTATTTTCATTGTTGACAGACTGCTGTTGAAATAGTATTTTTGGCACATTTTAATCAGTATCATAGTATGAAACGATTTTAACATATGCATACAAACGTGCTGCTTATTCCTCCAATAGAGATAACTGGCTGACCAGAGACAGTGAAGTTATTCTGGGAATCAACTGTGCATCGGATGGCGGCATTCACTAGGGCAAGGCTGTTCTGTTGAAGAAATAAAGCATAAGACATAAAATGATTTTATCAGTTACCCCCTATATTAATTACATTGTAACACATTGACTTGATAAAGATATGCTATCTCAGGACAAGTGAGCTACATCAGGTCAACGTGACATTTCACTTATATGAATGAACCGGTCTACTGTAAAAATGGCAAAATGTAATTATTAGTGAAAAATGAAAAAACAAATACATGGAACAATATAATAGGAAAAAAATATGGTCGGAAGATACTAAATACAAGGTCCCACTAGTGCACGCCAGAATGTTGGGACGCACTGATGACAGTCGATAAATGATCGTAAATTGCATATTTAAAGAGTGTACAAGTGAATAAACTGATAAATTAGATACAAGATTCGTGTCATTTGATATCAAAGTAGAAGTAAAACAAAGATCAGGAATCGATACAATTAACTTACTCCATCCATCAAAGACACCAAAGGGAAAGAAACACAAACATTATGCGACCAGACCATAATGGAAACCTAAACAAAGGTAGGCCATAAGGACAGTTACTTTCCCACAAAATGGCCATATGGCCATCCAAAATTAAAAGACACAAGTGATACACACAGTAAGTAACAAACAACAGCATAAATAAATCGCCACAGAAGAACCGCCTTGGAACGGTCAGTGGAAAGATTTCCACTGGGGGGCTTAAATCGATTTTACGTGGCCACAATCCTCGCCCTTACTTCCGTCGCGATTTAGACAAATAATTTGTTCAGTTTATCAGGCTCGGCTTCAAGTTTATCAGGCTTCGAGGACGCGTGTAGAATCGCACGGCAAGCCTCGCTATTCCTCAAGCGTTCAGGAAGGTTTGCCTGAAAAAGCTTGATATCAAATGACACAATTCTGATATTCTCTATAATGCATTCCAAAGTGAATAGATCTACCTCACTCCATTGCAGGAGTCCACTTTGAACTATTTTCAGATTTTGTTTTGTATTTAAAAAAATTGATCGAACTTTTTGCAAACAGTGTTCTTTCGTATCTTATCTGGGCCCGCATTGTTCGATATAAAATATGTGCAACAGCTACCAAGAACTCACTTCCTTTCTGTGTTAAGACTGTTAAGACTAGCAACATATGTTAGCCACCCCAACCCCCACACACTCCAGTAAAAAAAACTTTACTGCCCGTTCTGAGGCTGTTCTTCTGTCGTGGTTTTCTTTGTTATACTTCGACTTTGCATCTATGTATTGCTAATGTATTTTTATTTTGTATAGCTGTTTTTGCCATTTTGTTGGAAAATATCTGTCCTTTTGCCTTGTGACGTTTTCATAATAGTGGTGGTGTTTCTTTCCCTTTGATGTCTTGCATGTGAGGTAATTGTGTCGATTCCTGGCCATTGCCTTCACTTCAGTTTCTTATACTTACATTGGCTGATATGAGATAAAAAACATCATCAGAAAGTAAAATGCTATATATGCCCTATGAAAGTATCATCCTTTAGAAGCAAGGACTGCAACATGGAACTGAAAATTGTGGAAAGGACATGATTTTTTTTCTGGGCCAGACAATCTAGTTTTGGCAAATTTGGCCTCATCAGTGACCCGCAAATATTTTCAAAACTCAATGATCCCAAGGAACTAGAGAATGAACCCCACATTATGATGGATTTCAGGGAGACTATTTACGGCCCCTACCAGCTGTAGTGAAATACTCGTTTGAAGTTAGCTGAGCCTGGTCACTTGAACTCTTTAAAGACCTTCATTCAAATGTTCAAAATCAAGAAATGTCAGCATATCACCCCATGTACCAGAACATAAAATATAATTATCACAATAATCACCGTGCGAGTCAGGTATCGTGACAGCTTCGGCGCTGTAAATATTTTTTTTTAAAGTGTCTATGAAAGGGTTATCCTTTGGAAGCAAGGAGTACACCAAAGAACTGAAAACTGTAGGAGTATACAAGTTTTGTGGGCCAGGCTAGCTAATTTCGGTCAGTTTTGACCTCAAATATTTTCAAAGTTTCATGTTGGAATCCCGATCCAAATGGACAGGTATATATAGTTTACATAGAGGATCTTACATGAGTGCTCATGTATTATTGAATTTATTAAACGAGTTGAGGAAAATGGATAAAATGCGAGGCTTTGCCGAGCATTTTATCCCTTTTCCTCAACGAGTTTAATAAATTCAATAATACAGGAACACGAATGTAAGATTCTATTTATCATATGACTCTTAAAACGCATTTTATTCACGATTTTTTAACAAGAATGTCAATATTCCGCCATTAGTAAACCCGACGTCGTTAAAGACGTCGTACATGTAACGTTACGGGGAGAATCTAACTAATTTGCATATTTAATCCACTAGTGGATTATTGAATTTATTACATGGCGTTATTACACTCTCAGACGCGACGTCATATGATAAACTATTATTAAGGACAGGGCGACGCTTCAATGTGACAATACAGTCTCTTAACACCAGCTGTAGTGATGTTTAATACTGCAGACATGGCCAGAAACAGCCACAATTTGTCTTTTTTACATTTCTATTTATTTCTGAAATGTTAAAAGCCACCTAAGCTTGATCTACACTGTTTGCAAAGGTAAAGTGTATTTGTTCAGCAGGGTCAGGGTTAATGATAATTAGCATACCTGTGATCTTGGCATGACTTTGAAACATGCTATGATGTCATTTGCAGGAATGTCCCCAAACGTAACTTTGCTTATAGCTTTCCCAGTCATGTCCGTCGTAAAGAAGGCATCAGGTGTAAGGTAGTCTTGTGATGTTGGACCTAAACACAGATATTAGCAAGTTATTATACATCCGACTTGGTTCATTACGAAAACACGCTTATTCAAATATACAGAATATATTACAACCAAAAATCTTCCGAAGCCATCTGATCTGGATCTACACTGTTTCCAAAGATAGGGGTTGTCGTGAACAGCAAGATAAGGGTTAAGCTCCAAACATAGATTGTTGGCACTCATTCAGGCGGTTCTAACGAGCACCCACAATCTATGTATATAAGCAGAAATAAGAAAGAAATATATACTCTGTATACCCCAGTTTCAGGGTGGGGGGTTCAAAGTTAAAAAGTCGTGTTTTCACGATGCACATAAAGTTTACGAAGGTTGTCATAGCATAGTTTCAGTTAAAATTACATATGACACAGCCTTTTTTAGTTTTTATTAGCTGAAGAATAAAATATTTCCCTTTCCACTTTTTATAGAAATATGTTAATGGTTAAGAAGCATAGCCTTGAAAGAGAAGTATCTGAGAGAGAGAGAGAGAGAGAGAGAGAGAGAGAGAGAGAGAGAGGAGAGAGAGAGAGAGAGAGAGAGAGAGAGAGAGAGAGAGAGAGAGAGAGAGAGAGAGAGAGAGAGAGAGAGAGAGAGAGAGACGTACCTATATATAAAGAGGACTTGAGAACTGTCACGATGTTGAATACATCGGAAGGGAATGCTTTGTTATGATTCTTTAACATCAGATTTCCTGACCAAGTTGCTCTCTACAAAAACGTAAAACTACAATGAGAAAAACGACATAAGAGTGCTTGTTTCTTGATTAAATAGTTTTGTGAATTTCAATGTGCAGGCTAGTTCTGTAACCAAACCCTAGAATTTAATCTTGAGAATAGAAGTGATGAAAACTGAAAATCAACCGATGGATTCTTGATAAAGCCATCCTTACTCCCTATCTTGCAAGCATTGTCACACCAAATGGAACAAAAATAAGCTTATCTGGGTTTGGATTTTCCTTTTTTGGATGGTGATGTTCCTCGTGCGCCATCCTATGGCGTTTATATTTCGCAATTAATTCGATTGCTAGAGTGTGTAGTCATGTAACTGACTTCAACACTCGTAATAAATTATTAACGGCTAAACTCCTTAATCAGGGTTATCGGTACCATAAACTACGCAAAGCCTTTTCAAGACGCCATTCTGATTTAATTTCGAAATTCAATATTGGACTTAAATCTCTTCTGCAACAAGGTCTATCGGAACCCGAATTTTATGGTGACTTCGTATATAAATTCAGAAAAATATATAACCGCAATGACTTCAGCACCCAATTTCGTAAAATCATTCTTCGATATAAAAAGATTGGGTACAACATGGATATTATACGACAGACTGCATGCATGGTAGTTAACCCAATCACGGTTGGCAACTTTGCTTCCCTCTTTAATTACACGCCGGTGGGTCAGGCCTCAGATTCTATGACGGCTCCAACGTAAAGGCTTATTGAGAATTAGAGAGATAATGCTGGTTGGTGCCTGATGCTCTGTCTCTGATCGGGCTCATCGGAGTCTAACTGTTGGTTTTCTTTTGCTCCAGCATTTCAGTGGTTTCTTGCTGTCGAGTCCTCACCGTTGTCTCACCTCTGTGGTTCTTTGATTTTTGTGTTCACGGCTCTTCTGTGGCGATTTATTTATGTTGTTGTTTGTTACTTGCTGTGTGTATCACTTGTGTCTTTTGGTTTTGGATGGCCATATGGCCATTTTATGGGAAAGCAACTGTCCTTATGGCCTTCCTTTGTTTGGGTTTCCATTATGGTCTGGTCGCTTAATGTTTGTGTCTTTTATGGGTGGAGTAAGTTAATTGTATCAATTCCTGATCTTTGTTTTACTTCTACTTTGGATACATCACGAAAACACGCCTATGTAATTTGGTCCCCCTTGAACCTCACTTTTATATAGAAAAACAGGGGTTTACAGGGGTAAACCTTATTTTTCTTTTTTCTGCTCTTAAATAGAGATTGTGGGTACTCGTCAGAACCGCCTCGATGAGGCGGTCCGCCCCGATGAGGCGGTTCTAACGTGTACTATCATCCTATATTGTGAGCAGAAATAAGAAAAAAATCAATTTCTGCTTTTAAATATAGATTATGGGTACTTGTTCGAACCGCCTCGATGAGGCGTTTCATATTTATTAACATTCTATATTTTGAGCAGAAATAAGGAAAATATCACAATTTTTCGTCTTAAAATTTTCAATTTTCGGCTGTAAAATTTACAATGTATTTGTATAGGCGTGTTTTCGGAATGAGTTGCTTGGATACTAAGACTCTAACTGTTACTCAATAGTCACCGATCTTGGTCTGTTTACCTCTACCTTTCACTGAGTGCTTGTGTTTTACGTCTCACCAACAGCTACGGTCATACGGAGACGGGACCTCGGTTTAAAGACTCATCCGAAAGTCTGGAGAAGCCCGGGATCGAACCTGCGATCCCTGGTTTACAAGGCGAGTAGCATAACCACTACACCACGGAGGCTTCTAACTACCTTTCACTGAACAGTGCTATATGAGCCGGGGCACAGCCTTTCCTACAATTTACACGTGCGCCCAGCGAAGAATCAGATCAGTTTACGCATCCATATAGTATGACCAGGGACTTCTTTTGTGCTGCATGAAGGAGCACTGGGCCCTTAGCTATCCTTAGAAAGTATAACAAAGACTCTGATCAGACTGCGCAGATGCGCAGGCTGATCTGAGTCTTTGCTGGGAGCACATGTTACTTGTAGGAAATGCTTGTCTCCTCCGGCTCATATTAACCCTTGTCCTACTGATCCCGGATATGTCTTATCTTTCAAACAATGAAGATCCAGATCAGATGGCTTCTGAAGAAGCCATCTGATCAGGATCTACATTGTTTGTCATTCAGTTTATGAATTTGTTGCAATAATTTGCATCAAGTAATCTGATTGGTTGATAATCGATAGTGGGTGTGGCATATATGAATATTCAGCAGGACAAGGGTTAATGTTTATTGTTTGCTTAGTTATTTGCTAATCAGATGTAATTTTAAGAACCATTACTTACATTTCTGATGGGCGAAGAAGCGACTCTGTATAGATATTTTTTCAGCTCATTGTATCCTTCATTGCTTCCAGGCTTAATGGCCTCATGTGTGAAGAGATCAATCATATCGCTTAAAGTCACATTGGCCCCGAGAGTGAAGGTGTGGGTCGAAGCCTGAAAAGTGCAATTCCAACGAACTTCATATAGTTTATATGTTGGAAACAAAATTAATGTTGGATCTTTGGACCAGAAGTTGCGATCCTTCCACTATAACTTAACGTTCTAAAACATCTATCTTTTCGAGGAATACCCTACACTGTTACAGAAAGCTGTTCCTTTTTTTACATGAAAGCCGAGTTCATAGGCTTTTTGAATATATCGCCTGTTCAACTTGGATTACCCCTTTAGATGAGGTAACACCACATGGATAAATTATGGTTCGAATAAACTACCCAATTTTGAGGAAACCTTGCTAAACACAGACTTCTTTTTGTGGGAAAGTAACTGTCCGTTTGGCTTTCCACAATTGATGTTTGGATTAGGGTCTGTTGTTTCATGTTTGTGTTTCTTTCCCTTTGGTGTCTCTGATGGGAGCTGGGGGTTAATTGTATCGATTCCTGACCATTTTCTTCACTTCTATTTTGCAGATATTCTGACAAAACTTTCATAGAAATGTTCCTTAGGCGATCTTCTATCTGACAAATGATTGCCCTACTGCTCATGGTCATTGGTTGCCATGGAAACCGAAATGGCAAGAAATAGGAAGCAATATTCAATTAATCATTTAATTTAATTGAGTAATGTGTCTCCATTCTGTGGTTAGGTCATGTTATTATCCAGCTTGCGTGAGTTGTCTTTTACTACTTTTCAAAAGCTCTCAGTACAGTCTAATATATAGGGTTGGTTGGCCGGCAGGCAGTCGGACACCATAGGCTTTTAAGAACTGTTACAAAGTAAATGATGGATGTAAGACGCGTTATGTAAAGCTATCCCGTCTTCGTGAAGGTTCGGAATTCGAAGAATCATAACAATGAAATGAAAGAAAGAAGAAAGAGAAAAGAATAAGAATAAGTTCACATGCCAGTGGAACTCGTTTCACTGACCGATTCTTCTCTCGCGGTTCATATAAATTTTTGTTATGGATTGTCTTTGAGTGTTTGTATCGCATATATTATTTTGTTTTGGATAGCCAATTGGCCATTTTATGGGAAAGTAACTGTCCTTTTGGCTTTCCGCTATTGATGTTTCCATTAGGGTCTGTTGGTTCATGTTTTTGCTTCTTTCCCTTTGGTGTCTCCGATAGGAGCTATGAGTTAATTGTATCAAATAACACAGCACCAAGAGTTGTGGTTCTTCTGCATGACATGCCTTCTATACATTGTATACAATTGTGCCAAGTTCCTTCAATATATCTCATAGGTTATTGGAGTTATGGCCATTACAAGGTTATATTGTCAGGGGAGATAACTAAAAACCAGAGCACCCAGGGTCGTGGTTCTTACACAGGACACGCCAAAACCAAATCCTGCAAATCTTGCGCATGACACACCTCCTTAACCTCATGTTTATTTCGATCAAGTACCATCAATATGTCTCAAAGGGTATCGGAGGTATGCTGATCACAAGGTGGTCATACTATTATATTGGAAGGGGAGATAACTCAAATACCTTAGCACCCAGAGTTGTGTTTCTTAGGCATGACACGCTGTCTCCACCTTGTCCACCATTGTGCCAAGTACCATCAATATATCTCAAAGGGCATTGTAGTTATGGCCATCACAAGATTATTGTCAGGGAGATAATTAAAAAACCAGAGCACCCAGAGTCGTGGTTCTTACACAACACGCCTGCTTAACCTCAAGTACAACTGTACCAAGTACCATCAATATATCTCAAAGAGTATTGAAGATATCGCCATCCCAAGGTAGTGATGCTATTGTATTGGAAGGGGAGATGACTACAACACCATGGCACTCGGAGTTGTAGTTCTTGTGCATGTTACACCGTCTCAGCATTGTGAACAAGTGTGGCAGGTACCATCAACATATCTCGAAGTGTATTGGAGTTATGGCCATCGAAAGATAGTCACTCTATTTTATCTGAAGGAGAGATAACTCAAAACCCATGGCAGCCAGAGTTGTTGTTTTTGGGCATGACACATCGTCTCAGCCTTGTGAACAATTGTGCCAGGTACGATCAATATATCTCAAAGGGTATTGGAGATATGGCCATCACAAGGTAGTCATTCTATTTTTTTTAAAAGGAGAGATAACTGAAAACCTATGGCAGCCAGAGTTCTAGTTCTGGCGCATGACACACCGTCTCAGCCTTATGAACAATTGTGCCAAGAACCATCAATGAATCTCAAAGGGTGTTGGAGTTATGGCCATCACAAGGTTGCTTCTACGGACGGACGGACGGACGCACGGACGGACGGACGGACGCTAGGCTGATCGCTATATCCCCCGGACCTATTCGGTAGGGGGATAAAAAAGAATAAGTGCATTAGAATGTTAAAAATTGCATTGAAAGTTGTCGTTTGGGGTTTCATGATCGTAAATTCCGTTGTACGGCTCCGCTGACGCGTCTCCGTAAATAAAATAATTCCGGTCTGGAAACCTCCGATTTACCTCTCAAAATTATTGTTTTCAACAAAGTTATCACCTAGTTTGTGGTATTAATATTTAGAGAAAATAATGGTAGACATTTCATATAAAGCGTCTGCTATGCAGATGATTCACATATAATGCAAAGCTTTATTTCTACTGGGAAAATGCGAAAAATAAGGGTCAATCTGTTTGGTAAGAGATTACTTACATCGTACGTGTTGATATAGAATTCAGAAACACCAGAAATGTCAATCACAATGTCAAAGTTGTCGATATTTTCGGTCATGTAAAATGCACCTACAAAAGGAAAGAGTACAAGTTCCGAATTCAATGACATCAATTGATTAAACCAACAAAATCTAATGCGCCCTGTATACTACCTCAAGTAATAAGACAACATCGATTCATTTAAAGCGGCCAGTTCATATAATGTGTTTCAAGAATTCTATGTTACCCTAAATACCCGTTTGCAGTAGTTCATGTATCAATTGTATATGATTTTTGTTTTTGCACATATTAAACAGGCCTCGTATATATAGTTTAAAAAAAGCTTCTGGACACTGGTCAAATAAAGTTATAACTGTTTCCTTCTCAAAAAAGGAACATATTATAGATAGTTGTGAGTCTCTTTGTTATCGAGATAACAGAACTCACATATCACTGCTTTTCCAGCGTTACTCCGTCTATTATGCTTAAAGTGCAGGTTGGGGGTCAATCTTTTATCAACTTAAAGTTACCAATACTTCGAAGCCTCACGTGACTATCGCTGACCCAGTACAAAATCAGGTAAACGGTTTTTATAGCTGTACTATTATTGTATTTTACGTCAATGTGCAGTGTAATGAGGGTTATTTGTTTTCAGTCACTATTATTTTTGCCAGGCTACTTACAAAGACAATCGACCCTACAGGACTGTCAGTTATTGGATTTTTACAGCTAACACGCATTTTTCATTCTGTTTATTGCTGTTACGAAAGGAAAGAATTTCATTTTTGTGGATTTTTATCGATGTGTGAACTCACAAACAGCATGATGCTAAGTTTGTGAGTGATTCGCCGGAGTATACACATCGATAAATATGTTCTAGAAAGGGTTATCCTTTGGAAGCAAGGATTTCACCACAGAACTGGAAAATATAGTGTGTACATGTTTTCTGGGCCAGACTAGCTAGTTTCGGCCAATTAGACCTCATCAGTGACCCTCAAATATTTTCAAAATTTAACAATGGGATCAATGATCCCAAAGGAAAAGAAAATATAAACTACACTATGATGCAGGGCAGGGATAGAATAAAAGCCACAGAAATGACAATTTATTCCCTTTTATTCCAACTATGTCAGCGAAATATTAAAAATGCCACCGAAATGGTAATTTTCCAGTAATTGTTTCGAAAGCGTAAGAATGAGCTGACGGCGGAATGATTATTCGGTTAGAAACTGTCATGTTTGAAAGAAACCCTAGCAAACAAAACGTCAAGTCTATAAACTCATTTTATTTGTCTTCTAGCATTTACGTTTTCAACAGTTTCCCATCTTTTAATCGAACGCTGTTAACGTCGTTTATTAACAATGACTTTAACAGCGTTCTAAACGTTCTCTGTGACGTAACGATATACATTGTATTAGTACCTGCCGCTGTGTGAAATAGCTCAGATATTCTTGTTCATGGAATTTATCGAAGTATAGAACTTTTATTTCTACCAATCAAACCGCACGAAATGTCTTAAATGATGGCGAATTGGAATTATATTTTTATAAAATTATTTGAAAACGACTAGTTAAATTTCGTTTCATATGACTTATCTCTGCATTTTCGTTTACCAGGGGAAAATTATGCATTATAGTAACATTTTTCATGCTCAACTCACTTGAGCATTAAATAATACAGAATTCAAATCTTAAACTACAAAAAAGAGGCCAAATGTACCAGGATGTCAATTTCCATGCCCAAGAGAGCTGCGTACGGAAAAAGATTGCACTGACATTAAATTCTCTCACTTTCGGCAATTTACTTTGGTTTCCTAGCAGCATAGTCAAGCTGTGTTTGCTAGTCATGGTAACGGAATGATCAATCACTTACCAGTTCCCGTGTTTGCCCCCATCAGTCTTATTTTTTGTCCACTGTATTGTTGTAGCAGCTTCAACAGGTCGGCATAGTTATGCGCCTTGAACCACTGTATATTCCCAAACACCATCCGAACTGATTTAACTGGTGCCACAGAATTGCAAGCGCCGCCACAGTGGCTTTTTGAGCCACACGTTGTACCAGGATTCTTAGTGCAGTTATTTTCCCCTACATCCTGTGGAACATAAATGGACATTTGCGCAAACCCTTAAGAAAACAGGTACGAGGTTCTCATGACACAGAACAGCGCCCCGCCCACTGGGTATTGGGAAAAATAGATTGGCGTCTTGGTAAACCACTTAGAAGATCTTAGTCAGTCCAAGCTAACTAGTGGGAGACGATCCTTTCCGTAAACCCTTGCGGTTTTTAGCAGAAGGGCTTGTGATGTCATTTCATCTCAGTGTCGGGTAAAAATCACACAAAATGGGAAGCAACGTCTCCAAAATGACCTAAGTAGTGTGGACTGGGATGTAGAACCTCAACACAAGGGCACAAAAACATAAGAGAGCAGCAAAAGCTGAGGGCAAAGATCTAAAAAGGACCCCGATGAAGCTTAAGTGTCAATGCAAGTGCTTTTTTCAAAATAGCTGTAAATCGGCAAGTTCACGCAAACAGAAATAAAACAAACGCTTCTTTAAACTGGAGAAGCTGTGTTCACAATTGCCATATGGAAAGGTAAACTTTTATTTTACGATCGGAAATTTCATTTTTAGGAGACGCGGAAGCGGCATCGTGCGCGGAAAAAGCAATTACTGGTGGTAAAACCGACGATTCACGTCCCGCAATGACAATTGTCTAATTGTAGTGCACTTATCCAAATCGTTTCATGACGAAGCTTAATTCGTGGCCTCTGTGTCACAAAATTTGGTATAGTTACACCTTAATTGCAACCACTGGGTCGGTATCTCTGCTGGTGGATGATTCGTTCGTCCTCGAGGGTATCATCAGCTCAGTATCAGTTCCTTAGTGCCACGGTTAATACTGCGGTGTTGACGTCAGCACTCAAGCACTGATATAAATAACTATATTATATCTTTAACTTTTGGAGTATTAAATTCTATCTTTTCTAAAACTAAGACTGACTTGTCAGGTGAGACAAGTAACCTAGCGGATTTGGTTATCACGTTTTGTTATATTTTAAATATTGCAAGTCTCGCTACTTTGGACATCTCCTTTCTGATGCCCGGGACTTCCGTAGAGCGTGGGCTATGTTTGCTGATGTTGGCTCGGTGGTGGACGCCTATCTGGATCGGGCGTCTCTTGCCTGATGCCTCCAGCTGACGTGTCTCATGAGCTACATCGGTCGGTGTATGCTCGGAGGGGGGTGTGCTGTGTTTTGCCGGGTCTTGTCCATCTTCCATTTAGGTTTCAAAACTTTGGGGTTTAGACACACTGATGAAGATTAAATATCAGAAAGGCCTCTGTGTCACTAAATTTGGTAAAGTTACACCTTAACTGCACACATAATTTCTATCACTGCCAAATGTTCTCATGAAAAACAGTGTTACATTCATTTGATTACGTTCGGACCCCGCCCATCGGGATTGAAGAAAAAGATTTGGTTGCACGATGCTTCCGCACAAAGCTGAAACCGACCGCACATGAGAATTGATAAACCGGGAAAAGAAGTGCAAGTTATACCGTCCGTGCATATAAACCCTATTGGTTTCATTGGACGACAGGGCTTGAGATGTCATTTCATCTCAATGTCGGGTTAAAGTCCCACAAAATTGAAAGCAACGTCTCCAAAATGACCTATACAGTGTTGACACGGACGTTAAACCTAAAATCAAATAAACAAACACATGATTACGTTGGGGTTCCGATACTGTTTCGCTGAATATAATGTCGCAATTTTCGACATTACCAAGCACATTCTAAAAATGTTTTAAGAGCTTACCTCGATATCATTGGGAAGCAATGGAACCAAAGCCTTGAAGGCATCGAGTATGGGACGATAGCCTGTAAAATGAAGCAGTCAATATGAAAACACTCCTATACAAATACATTGTAAACTTTACCACCGTAAAAACGAAATATTTATGAAGAAAAATTGTGATTTCTGCTTAAAAAATAGATTGTGGGCGCCAGTTAGAACCGCCTGATTGAGGTACCATAACGAGTACCAACAGTCTATATTTAAGAACAGAAATATCAAAAATAACGTTTACCCCTGCTGTAAACCCAAGTTTTACTATAAATAAAAGCACCGCAGACACTGCATAATACCCCGCCACTGCTAAGCAATGTAACTTATTTGGAAATATATCAAGGCTAAATAACTAGAAAGGGGATAGCAGAGATATGATCTGCAAGTGTAATGTCTTAATGTGAGTGGATGAAGTTGTTAGAAGATGTAGGAAGCATATGTAAAAATCCATTTTTCAGACATTTGATGGGAAGGCAACTCAATAAGTTGACATTATTAGAAAATTATGGAGGCAAGTATTTACCTTAAATGGCTGTGGAACATGTATCTTTATGTGGTACATGTAAGAATTTCATGTTTTTCGATGTACTGCCTGTCTGACTATATTCTTTCGTGAAGACTGATCATGAAGTGTATGACAGTGTAGATCCTGATCAGATGGCTTGTTCAGAAGCCTGATCTGGATCTTCATTGTTTTGCAAAGGTCGCGGTTGTCATGAACAGCAGGATAAGCCTGAGTTTATCTTCAGTAAAGTTATGTTGGGATTGTTCAAAAGTGGTCTTAAAGACCATTTTTAACAGTCCCAAAGGTGGTCTCTGACCACATGACATGGAATGCAGAAAACACAAAGAAAGAATGACTACAAGCTACTAAATAAGCTTTTTAAAGCAGAATTAGTCTTAGTTTCACTATATTCCATATAGTAAGGGAACTAGAGGCCAAAAACCATTTTTCAGATATTTCAAAGGCAGATAACTCAATCGCTGGGAAAGCCAGAGTCACGCTCCTTTGCCACACTATGTAACAATTCATTTACTACATATCTAAGAAGTTTCAGCAAGACATTGTAAATGATAAACGAACTACAGTCTAAAATGCATTTTTTAAAAACGGCAAGGGCAGATAACTCAAGAACTGAAACAGCCAGAGTAGCAGTCCTTGGCCACAATATGAACCGTTTAGTCCTCTATATATCTGTGAAGTTTCATCCAGATATTCCATATTTGAAGGGAATTAGAGGCCAAAAACCATTTTTCAGATACTGAAAAGGGCAATAACTCTGCTAAAAATTAACGGATTTTGCCCATTAACCATCCCAAACCACTCATCCCCGATACCAATATGTATGCAAAATTTGAACAAAATTCGTGAAAAAATACTCAAGTTATCGATCGGAAACGAAGTGCGGACGGACGAACAGACATACGGACGGACGGACACCGGAGGGTATAACATAATACCCCGCCACTATCGTGTGGCGGGGTATAAAAATGGGGTTCAAGGGGGTCAAAACTATAAAGGTGAGTTTTCGTCATGTATCAACCGCGTCTAGAGAAAATTTACTTTAAAACATTTATAGCCAGCTAAGGATCCGATCACCCTGCGCATGCGCGCAGTCTTATCGGAGCCCTTACTGTGTTCATGAGGCTTTACGTGAATACCCAGCCGATTGTAGAACTCATACGAGGACTGTTCAAATATGTATGCAACTAAGCACATAAAAATGATTCCGTAATTTTCGATGAAAAATTTATTTTGTCCCCTCAAAGTATTCCCCTTTAACAGATTTACAAACTTTCAGTCTTCTGATCCAATCATTGAATGCATTTTGGTAGTCCATTCGAGGTATACTATGAAGGCACTGGAATATTACAGAACCGAGGTGTTTGCGCTGTACAAATTTTCGACCAGAAAGGTATTTTTTCAGCCGCGGGAACAAAAAAAAAAAGTCACACGGGGCAAGGTCAGGGGAATACGGTGGTGAGGGGGTTCAACAACCTTTTCCTGCTTCAGATAGGCTTGCACAATGAACGCCTTGTGCGATGACGCATTGTCATGTAGCAATCTGACATATGCCAAACCAGTTGCGGGTCTTCGTTCTTTGAAATATTTCATGAATTTTCGAAGAACTTTATTCTTGTAAAACTTCGCATTTACAGATTTGCCTTTAGGCACAGCAGCCTGAATAGCAGGGCCATGATTTTAAAAGAATATGGCATACATTACCTTCTTGACACTCATGGTCCGCTTTGCAATGCACGGTCTTTTGCAATACTTTGTTGTCCATATTTTGTTCTGAATCTTTCGTTTTGGCTAAAAAAAGTGAACCCATGTCTCGTCACCTGTGACGACATTAGCGAAACACCGTGCATTGTAATTTTGAAACTTTGTAAGCAACTTCTTGGCGCACTGAACGCGTGTCTTTTTTGCTCATCTGTCAACAGATGGGGAATCCATCTAGCACGGATCTTTCTCATTTTCAAATCCCGTTTCAGAATTGTATGAGCTGCTCCTAATGAGATGCCAACCATACTAGCTATTTGTCTAGTGGTGTATCGTGCATCGGTAGCAACTATTTCTTTCACTCTAGCAACCATCTTGGCAGATGTTGCTCTTTTCGGCCGACGATCATGTGGTGCATCTTCTGTTTAGCCTAGTCCACAGCTGAATTTCTTACACCAACGAAAAACTGTCGGTAAAGACATTTCATTATGCCCATAAACCGAACATATTTCATCAAAAATGTCTTTGCACCGTATACCAAGAATACAACGATTCTTAATATAGGACCGTATTTCAACGGCGTACTCTGACCTACTTCCAACCATAGTTTGTATTAGTATACATGAGTAGACAGAGTTTATCGAACGATATACATGGCTAAAGTGGACGGATTTTAACAGGTTTGGTATCAATGTATGGGTAAAATGTTTTTCTACGCTGTGATATTTATTTCCAGGTGATTTTCGCATTAGTGTATGAGAAAATGTTCTACTTGCACTCATATTTGAACAGTCCTCGTATACACACTAGATGGCATAAGCCGCCTTACAAAGTACTGAATACTGCTTCTGAAGCGTTTCAAGATAAGCCAGCAAATATTTTTCGGGCCAACGTCGGCCCGCTCTTTTGTGCTGGCTGGATCACTCTTTTTATCTGAAATGCGTACCAAAAAACCTGAAATGCGTACCTAAAACCTATATTTTAAAGCAGAAATAAGAAAAATAAGATCGTCCCCTGCAAAATCCAGTTTTACTTTATAAAAGTGGAGTTCATTGGGACGTAATTATATAGGTACGTTTTCGTGATATAGCTGTTCTTTTGGTCCTTGCCACTTGCAACGTTTTCATAATTGAGTGAACATGCCATATTTATCTCTGTTTGTCACGTTTTGTGGCATATTCGTATGAAATCGGATTGCACGCAGACATACACACAGCGAATTGGAAATATTTTAAAGTCCGAATGCTTTGTGAATATGCAAGCAAACTAACTGTATTTTTATTATTATTTTGAAATACAAGTAACTTAATGTTACCTCCCTTCCATTATCTACCTTGGTAGATCGTATGCATAGCTTCTAGGTTTATCACCACTCTCTGACAACTGCGTCAGGGAGTCGACTCTTTGGCTAAGCGGTTAGAGCACTGGACTATCACCCGAGGGCCCGGGTTCGAATCTCACCATAGGCGGGAATTTTTTCAGGCTATGCATCTTTCCTTTGTTACGGCTTTCGTGTCTTAAGATAGGGGTTCGTCCGAGATTGGACTTTACATGCCAGAATTGGCTTGTGCCGAAGTCTTATTATGATGTGTTTAACTTCTTTCATTTCTGTTATAACTTTAGATTGCAGGTGGTATATAGAAACCAATTACGATAATACACCCGTGTGAAATGGTGCTTTTTTACATCTCCAAAACTGCAATTTTCCGATGAAAATCTGTAATATTTTTTCGTATTATACTGCAAACATAGGTTGTGTGCGCTCGTTAGAACCGCCTCATTGAGGCGGTTCTAACGAGTACCCATAACCTATGTCTTTGAGCAGAAAAAAGACACCCCAGTTTTCTCTATATTTAGTGGGTTTATGGGGTGTACATTTCATGAACTTGTTCACATGATGATAAACTATGAATTTAAGCAAAACCAAGGATATACCCTGGAAACCGTAGTTTTTTCTACATGTAGTTTGGCTTTATATTTGTATACATTACATTGACTCGAATAAGATTTTTGTTTTCATTCAATTCTCTCACCAGTGCATCTGCATAGGTTTCCTTCAAAGTGATCCTCAACAAACTGTTTAGTCATTTTCGAATATTTCTTTGTCAACCTGGAAATAAATTGCAATGAAACTTCGATAACTCGAACCCGGATGGCTCGTTTACCATGGTTCATTAAAAACTCGTGCATGAATCCCTGGAGAATTCTTTAGATTGTTCCAGAAATCCGTATTTTAGGATAATTTATGGCGGTTTCTTTGATTGTATCTTGAAGATTTGTTTGATTTGAGGTTTAACGTCCCCTTCAACACTGTAGAGGTCATTTTGGAGACGTTGCTTCCAATTTTGTGGGACGTTTGAGATGTTGAGATGAACTGACATCTCAAGCCCTGTCGCCCAATGAAACCAATAGGGTTTATAATCATGGACGGTCTGACTCGCACCGCTTTGCCTGGGCAGGCTTAGATCCTCTAAGCGGTTTACCAGTACTCCTTTGCGGCCGGATTTAGCTCTGCGTGGAAGCATCATGTAGCCCATCTATTTCTTCAAGCCCCGATGGGCGGGGAATTTATCTTGAAGAGGTATGTTGCGAGTATTCATCAATGTGGCGATTGTTATAATTATTCAACACATTCATTTAATTCACAGAAGTTTGAAAACCTGTTCTTAAGTCATCCCTATTATATTTTTGTGTTTGATTTCAGGTTTAATGTCCCCATCAGCAACAGGATATGAGGGCTGCATAAAGTGATCAGCTCTATGTACAATTAACTTTTCGACTTTGTTGTTCAATATACATGTAACTTAAGCCGCTTTTACAACACAGTGACTAAATAAAGTAAGTAAATTAAATAAATGTATCACTCTTTTTATTAATTAACAAATGTGTATATAGTATACATACAGAGAAATCGGTCCAGATGATACGGCTCTCGTTTCTTTCTGCGTACAGTATATGCCAGATGACCTCTGCTAATACGAGCTTGACTCCGTTATCTACATACTAATATGAATGACCTGCGACCAATACTGAATTGGCTAAGAAACCATATAACCTAACGTGAAATCTAAATCAACCTGATGTGAAATCCATATTAACCTGAGGTGAAATCGTATAAACCTGAGGTGATTTGTTTGTTTGTGTTGGAGTTTAACGGCCCAGTCAACACTATTTTGGGTCATTTTTGAGCATGTAAGTATACTTATCCACACTTTTCCTGGGCATGCTTATACGTAAGCGGTTACCCAGTACAGTGCACAACTGACAACTGTCCTTGTATCATCGGAAGGGAAAGAATGACCGTAGAAAAGATTTCATGATCAATCTCAACGAAAGAATGTTGCCGACACCGGCAGGTATCGAAACCGCGTCCGCCTGATCACCAGTCAGACGTGCGCATCCGACTGAGATACCGAGGCCGGCAAACCTGAGGTGAAGCCATCAGATTGATTATTAATAAAATTGTCATTAATCAAGTAATTTCATATTTGCCCAGTTAAGGTCCTCGGTCAGCTGTACCAGCCCTCGACCTTCGGCCCCTGGCCAATACAGCTGACCGCGGACCTGAAATAGAGCCTATACAAAAATAACATTATATTATTAATTCATTATCCTATATTACACAAGGTCAACCAATATTCAAAAATCATAAATCATGTTTTTAATTGCATCAATTAATAAAATTGTCATTAATCAAGTAATTTCGTATTGGCCCAGTTACAGGTCCTCGGTCAGCTGTATTGGCCTCGGCCTTCGGCCTCGTGCCAATACAGCAGACCTCGGACCTGTAACTGGGCCAATACGAAATTATTTGATTAATAACATTATAATATCGAAGCACTGACAGCACTTGTTGGTCGACTGCCTCTGACAGTGGTCTTGGAAATGATGATGTGATACATAAAATGGGACTCGTACAATGACGTATCGCGCGGGTTCTAAACGCGCTCTTCGACGTCACGTTACATTACTGCCCATCACGTGAACAAGTCCGTCAAATGAACACCCCCTTACACCCCACTTTATATAGAGAAAACTGGGGTTTACTGGGGTAAACAATATTTTTCTTATTTCTGCTCAAATACATAGGTTGTGGGTACTCGTTAGAACCGCCTCGATGAGGCGGTTCTAACGAGTACCCACAACCTATGTTTGCAGTATAAATAAGAAAAAAATCACAGATTTTCATCAGAAAAGTAGCCATTTTGGAGATGTAAAAATTGCACTATATCGCACGGGTGTGTTATCGTAATGCTTTCGCCGTGTGAAATAGTTCTGAGATTCTTGCGCATGGAATTTATCAAAGTATAAAAATTTTATTTCAACCAGTGAAATCGCTCGAAATCTATATAATGATGGAGAGTTAGAATTACAAAAAGTAACCGTTTTCGAGCAATGAAAGAATGTAAAATGTCCCACGGTTGTTTTATCGTAATTCTTGGTAATAAAAAGGGTCCAGAAATTTGGTTACGATAACACAACCGTGTGACATTTAGTGCTTTTTCACAACTCCAAAATGGCTACTTTTCTGATGAAAATCTGCGATATTTTTCTTATTTATACTGCAAATATAAATTGTGGATGCTCGTCAGAACCGCCTCATTGAGGCGGTTCTAACCAGTATCCACAACCTAAGTCTTGGAGCAGAAATAAGAAAATTAATTTATACCTTAGGAAACCCCAGTTTTCTCTAAGTTTTTGTTTGTTTGTATTGGAGTTTTACGGCCCAATCAACACTATTTAGGTCATTTTTGAGCCGGTCAGTTTACCTAACAACACTTTCCTGGGCAGGCTTATACGTAAGCGGTTAACCAGTACAGTGCACATTCTTTCGCCAGAAACTGACAACTGCCCTTCTTGAATCAGCGGAAGAGAGAGAATGACCGTAGAAAAGATTTCATGATCAATCTCCACGAAAGAATGTTGCCGACCCCGGCGGGAGTCGAACCCGCGTCCTGTTTTCTCTAAGTAAAGTGGGGTTTAGTGGGGGTGTTCATTTCACGGATTTGTTCACGTGATGTTAAGAAACAATAAGCGACATATATAACCCAATGCATATGACACTTCTGACGAGCCTCGTCACATGAAAAACAACAATGCTTAACACAAATCGAACTGTTTAGAATGCACGAGTACAATGTTCACCCTTATCTTGCTGTTCACGACAACCCCTATCTTTGCAAAAAGTGTAGATCCAGATCAGATGGCTTCTGGAGAAGCCATCTGATCAGGATCTATACTGTTTGGCATTTAGTTTGCGAATTTGGAGCAATAAATTACATCAAGTAATTTGATTGGTCGACAGACAGAAATGGGTGTGGCTTAAATGAATATTCAGCAAGATAAGGGATAACTCACACTTACCCATACATATTCATCACGTGCCCAGGGCTGCAGTAACCGCACTGTGTTCCATTGTAATCAGCCAGGTGTGACTGTATCATGTGCATACCGGTCCTTGTACTCCCTAGACCTTCCACTGTGGTGATCTCCCAACCATCACAGAGAAATAACGGACACAAGCACTGCAAAAGGATTACACGGTGAAACTTCTGTACCTAGAACACTGATATCTCGTTTAAGGGGAATGGGAACACCTCCAGGGGAGGCAACTCCTGCAGAAGTACTTTTGTCTCTCATGTCAATCGGGGTCAACTCTTAAAGAAAAGCATTTTCTCCTGATGAGTAAATTCTTTCCTTTAAGAGTAGACCCCTTTTGTGGGACTTATAGAAAAGCGAACTGGAAGTCTCGAATGTTGTCTTCATTTGACAAATGGCGGAAAAATCCGCCAGGTTGTTCCCATTCCCCTTAAATTCGTTGAACTGATTTGAACTCGTTGTGTGGCATCTTAGTATCAAAAGAAAAAGTATGCGATATGCATATGAAAAAGTGAAAGGTATAGTATAATATATAGTTAGTGACAGGTATAGTATAAGAAATATTTAGTGGTAGGCATTAGAAATACACATGTATTTAGTGAAAGATATAGTATAAGAAATTATTAGTGGTATGTGAAAGAAATATTAGTGATAGGTATAGTATAAGAAAAAGTTTGGGATATGTATAAGAAATAGTTAGTGATAGGTATAGTTTATGAAATAGTGATTGGTATAGGAAAAATCCAGTGATAGGTATAACACATAGTTAGTGATAGGTACCGTTAAAGCCAAAAAAATGTGGTATGTATAAAAAAGTTGGTTATAGGTAGAAGAAATAGTTAGTGATAAGCACATCTATAAGAAATATTTTGTGATAAGTATAAGAAATAGATAGTTATAAGTATAAGAAATAATTGGTTGATAAGAATAAGAAATATTTAGCGATAGGTATAAGAAATAATAGGTAATGCATATAGGAATAGTTAGAGATAGGTTTAAGAAATAGTTAGTGAGAGGTATAATAAATAGTTAGTGATATATATATCAGCAATTGTTAGTAATAAGTATAAGAAAGAGTTAGTGAAAGGTATTGCATAAGAACTAGTGATATGTATAGGAAAAAGTTATTGATAGATATAAGGAAGAGTTAATTTTAAGTATAAGAAATAGGTAATTAGAATAAAAATAGAAGTGAAGGCAATGATCAAGAATCGATACAATTAACCCACAGCTCCCTCCAGAGAGAAATATGTAATATGTACAGGAAAAAGTACGTGATAAGTATATGAAATAGTTAGTAAGAGGTATAAGAAATAGTTAGTGATAGGTATCAGAATTTGTCAGTGATAAGTGTAAAAAATTGTTAGTGAAGAGTATTGTATAAGAAATAGTGATAGGTGTAGGAAATAGTTAGTGATATATACAAGAAATAGTTTGTGACAGGTATAGTTTAAGCAGCAGTTCGGTTTAGCGGTTGCCAATTACGTTTTATGGCTCCGCTGACGCGTCGCCGTAAAACGAAATTTCCGACAGTAAAACCGCCGATTTACCTCCTCAAATGACAATTTTAAATACAGTGTTACGGTGATTCCTAAATGATTTTATTCGAACGTTGCATACGTATGATGACTAATCCACTACAAGCGAAGCTATGTTCTCGAACATGTGTACAGAGAGAAGGTTTAGATCAGGCATTCAAAATGACTTTGTTATCCCTCCATTTGGATGACCTTTGACCAAAATATTCATCATCCTGCCAGAGACAATTGTAGTCTGTTGAATGAACACACAGGCTAGTTTAGAGTCTAAGCCCGCCGACCCATTTTCGTTCAAAGCGCTCCATGTAATTCTCAACATGTTTTCAAGTCCTTGTAAAGAACAACCCTGTAAACCCTAGGCTATACAGAGAAAACTGGGGTTTACAGGGGTAAACATTGTTTGCCTTATTGTTTTGCTAAAAACCTAGGTTGTGTGTGCACGTAACAAGCGCATCATGGAACATAAATTGTGGGGTTTCGTGATAACCGCCTCAATGACGGGGTTTTAACGGGTACCGCAAAACTATGTGTGAACTAATAATAATAATAAAATATATAAAATCATCTAAAAAAAAAGAAAAAAAAAGACAATTCCAGAGATAAGCAAGACGCCAGTTTAGCATACGGGTGTCACCACTTGAACAAGGCCGTGAAATGAAACCCCCTTAAATCTCCTTTTATATAGACGATCTTACATGAGTGTTCATGTATTATTGAATTTATTAAACGAGTTGAGGAAAAGGGATAAAATGCGAGGCTTCGTCGAGCATTTTATCTCTTTTCTCCAACGAGTTTAATAAATTGTTGACATAGAGGATCTTACATGAGTGTTCATGTATTATTGAATTTATTAAACGAGTTGAGGAAAAGGGATAAAATGCGAGGCTTTGCCGAGCATGTTATCTCTTTTCTTCAACGAGTTTAATAAATTCCATAATACATGAGCACGAATGCAAGATTCTATTTATCATATGACATTTAAAACGCATTTTGGTCACGATTGTTTACAAAAATGTCAGCATTCTGCTATTAGTAAACGCGACCTCGTTAAATACGTCATACATGTAACGTTACGGGACGTATCTACCTAATTTGCATATTTAATCCACTAGTGGATTATCGAAAATATTACATGGCGTTATTACACTCTCAGACGCGACGTCATATGATAAATGGAGAAAACTAGAGTTTACGGGGGTATACATTTATTGTCCTATTTCTGCTCCTAGACATAGGATGCAGGTACTCGTTAGAACCGCCTCAATGAGGCGGTTCTAAATGAGGCGGTTCTACCGAGCACCCACAACCTATGTTTGCAATATAAATAAGAAAAAGTTCACTGATTTTCATCAGAAAATTAGCCATTATGGAGATGTGAAAAAATACACTATGTCGCACGGGTGTGAGTGAGAGTGTTTGAGTGTTACATCCCGCCAACAGCTAAGGTCATACGGAGTCGGGACCTCGGTTTAAAGACTCATCCGAAAGTCTGGAGGAGCCCGGGACTCGCACGGGTGTATTATTGTGTTGGTTAGCGAAAGTATTTGAACATACCGAATTCAGAGCAGCAGCAACTTTTGGTTGACTAGGATCTAACTGCATGTTCGCCACCACGATGCAGATGCCACACCCTCCTTGCCGACACATGATTTTGGTTCCCATAGAAACACGCTTCTCGCGTAGGAAGTCGGCTAATGATGTTGAAGGACTGAACTCGCTTCCAGCTGTAAGACGTGTGGAATTTATAAGTCGGTGTGAATCCTAACGCAACGTTAATACCCAGCAGGCACACGTCGCTAGGGCAACGTCAAATCAACGTCGGTGCAACGTTATGACGTTGCGCCGACGTAGATATGACATTGCTTAAACGTCGATGTTGAAATTACGTCATGTGCCTGCTAGGTGTATACCGAAAAACAAATGACAATATTACTTTTAATTTTATTTCTCTGCTGTTCATGAAAGTATGAACGCATTGGATCACGTGCAAAGTAAAGGAACCCCGAAGTGGTTCATGTAAACTTTGCTAGCGATCCGCTGTCGTTCATACTTTCATGAAAAGCAGAATAATTAAGTTTATTGGTTTGGTCGCCATGAGGCGGGCAAACCGGGTATAATGACCAGATTGTAACTGTTCCATGGAGGGGCACGTGACGTGATCAACCAATCAGCTTTAACGATGATGCAATACTATACTGCATTTACAGGAAACAGCCTGTCTGAATAGCGAAACAGACCGAAAAGCAAGCGTTTCAACTCCAACAACTGATCCGGGTGTTCGAATTATTAGAAAATATCAGATTGGAAATTTATCAGTGTTCGAACTGTTTGATCTGAAAGAATTCCATGCATTGGACCAGGCTGGGTTCAATATTTTAAACGACTACGTTTTTTCCCGCCGCCCTGTCAATCCGCAAGTGATTAGAAGTTATAAATATCACTTATGCAGTGCAGAACCGTTTGATCTATAAATAAGTTAGTGTGTGCAGGGGGTCTTTGAATGCGAGCTTATCATGTAGTTACAAGTATAAGGTTACACATTGTCATTAATGATATTTACACCTATTGAACTATCACTATTCCCTTTAAAATGGGCGAGTCAATTTGTGATCTCAGGAATAACAGAAATTGATTTGTTTGGAGCAAATTCTTTTCTTAAGAGAAGCCCATATATTTTTCAAAGAATTTCCAGATAGTCTGTAATATTTTTTTTTTGTTCCGGCTACACCGCAGCAGAAAAAGTCCAGCCACATGTGTATATGGGATGTGATGTTGAAACCCGCACGTGCAGCTACCCAGTGAAGCTAGGCGCATAGATACTTCAACCCCCACACACTCACACACCTATATTGTTTAAGCGCATAGTGAAGCCTCAGGCGAAACTGCGCAGCCTTGTTTGTGTGTTTTCTGCTTACTCATAAGCTGTCTCAAATCAGCGTAAGCCGGGGACATGTAGCAATCCAATGCCCATCGAAGAAGCCCGCTGAAGACTGATTAGACTGCGGATGCAAAACCATCATGTTATTTAGATAGGCAAGTAACAAGAAAATGAAAATGCGGACATCATACACAATTTTAACATGTGCATGTGCGATCTTCACTTTGTGCGCGATGAAGCGTTTCAAACCTCAACATTGAAGACACAATCCCGATTGCACAACTGCGCAGACTTATCAGTCTTTTCTGTACGCACATGCGCAATAAGTATTTTACTCGAGATAGGAGATCTGAACAGACTGATCCTTGCACTTGGTAGCTTAGAATGTGTTTGTAATGTCGCAAGCAGATTTGGCCGGTTAAATGTACACAGTCGTTTTAAGCCGGCGCACGGCGAAAAAAAAAACGTTTCAAACGAAGGACCAGACCAGCCTGCGCATCTAGCAAATGTGGCCATAGTTTTCACCTGTTGTTCTTTGATTAGCACAGAGGCCATGGTAGGCACATACGAACAACGAAGACTGTTCAAACTGCATGCATGTGCAGGCTGACCTGAGTCTTCGCCCATCGCATATGACTTATTTTCTTAATCATGTTCCCCGAAATTACTTCCAATAAAACCTTGTCACCGTGAAATAAATGGGCATCTTCACTTGCTCCTCAGAAAACCAGGGTAACCCAACAGGTTACCTGAATAAAACTACTTTTTTGCATGCAACAACCATGAATTTCACTCGCACGTGCTAAAAGACGTTCTGTGGAAAAAGGCGGGAACTCTCAATTAATATTTAAAGGGGCGCTTCTGCTATCAAAGAGGCATTGAATCAAATGCCACAGCACAAGGAAAATGGGTAATACTGTCACACAAATAATAATGAAAGTGGAAGCTACGCTCCAAAGAGTCTGAGAGCAAAGCATGCATGGTGATCCAAGCCTTTGTAGGCCACAATGCTACATCAACGACTAGGATCAGCCTGCACATTGATGCAATGTGATCAGTCTTTACTGAACCCTTAAATCTTACGAAGTCACAAGGCTAAGTGAAACCCTTTGCCTTACATACCGGTAGTGGGTGCGCATGTTCAGTGTTTGCAGGTCGTTGAGAAACCAGCGAAGACACATCTTAGCGTACTCATGAAATCCGATTAGAGTCTTCGCTGATCGCATGAGCCTGATGCATACGATGGGATTTTCACAACATAAATAAGCGAAACTCCTGTGGCTCATCAAGGTTGATCTAAGCACTTGCAGCCTGCGTTTCTCACAGTCTGATCAGTATTCGGTGATGGTATGAACCTTCCATTACCACAGGGCTATCCAAGTGAGAGAAGCGAAAACCATTTGCCTCACAGAGTGCATGTTAATCCGAGTCTTTGGAAGTCGCACATATTTCATGCTAAGTTTTCTTTTTTTTTTTTTTTCGTGCGCTAGCTCATATACGACCAGTCGATGTTGTAATGATAAACCCGGGAACGGTCCGAAATGCTTGTTCTGGATGCATTTTTCGGCATTTTTTGTGTGTTCAAAGTATTAAAAATTCTGATTTCTGAAAAATTTGGGAGTTCGAATTAAATGAGAAAGTTTTCAGCCACAGATTCGAAATAATTTTGGGTGTTCGAACTGCTAGGGTGTTCGAACTAATTGGTCACCTACCGTAGTCTACCATTTTTACCGTATTTCGAAACACACCTATTCAAATACAATGTCATTTTTTGGCCAAAAAAAGAAGAAATTTTAAAAAGAAAAAAATGGAATATTCAAGTTGCCTTTTTTGCTCAAAACATAGATTGCGGGGAGTCGACAGAAACGCCTCGACGAGGCGATTCTATCGAGTACCCACAATCTGCTGTCTCAGAGCATGAATACGGAAATTAATGTATACCCCTGCAAACCCGAGCTTTACTATATAAAAGTGTAGATTATATTTTCTTGTCCCTTGGGATCATTGATTCCATTGTGGAATTTTGAAAATATCTGAGGGATACTGATGAGGCCTAATTGGCCGAAACTAGCTAGTCTGGCCCAGAAAACATGTACACTCCATATTTTTCAGTTCTGTGGTGTATTCCTTGCTTCCAAAGGATAGCCCTTTTATAGAACATATTTAACTTCACTGCAACTGGTGTGTGGGAATGTGTGACGGCTGTAAAACGTCTCCCTGCCCTACATCATAGTGTAGATTATATTTGCTTGTCCTTTGGGATCATTGATTCCATTGTGGAATTTTGAAAATAACTTAGGGTCACTGATGAGGCCTAATTGGCCGAAACTAGCTAGTCTGGCCCGGAAAACATGTGCATACCATATTTTTCAGTTCTGTGGTGTATTCCTTGCTTCCAAAGAGTAACCCTTTTATAGAACATATTAAAGGGGATCACAATTCTATAGGCATGATTTCGTGATGTGAATACAACTTTTAGGACCTTATGGCTGCTACTCTGTTGACTCCGTCCAACTGAAAAAGGGGTCTACTCTGAAAGAGGAAGGATTTGCTCTCTAAGGGGTCTACTCTTAAAGGGAAGAATTTACTTCCCAGGAGCAAATTCTTTCCTTCAAGAGTATACCCCTTAGACATATCAAAAGAGAAATTACTTTTGCAGGAGTAGCAGTCATTTTAGCAAATTTTACGTTTTGCAATGCAATTATGGAGTAAGTCCATGGGGCCATGGAAACGAAAAACAACAGAACATAACTACTACTACTCACAAAGTGTGGCTAGCTGCGGTAACTCAGTCGGATGCAGTCTGACTGGCGATAAGGAAGGCTCGGTTTCGATACCTACGGGGGTCGGCAACATTCTTTCGTGGGGATTGATTATGAAATCTTTTCTATGGTCATTCTCTCCCTTCCGCTGATTCAGGAAGGGCAGGAGTCAGTATTTGGCGACAGAATGTGCACTGAACTGGTAAACCGCTTACGGATAAGCCTGCTCAGGAAAAGCGTGGATAGGTACACTGACAGGCCCAAACATGACACAAATCAGTGTTGACTGGGCCGTTAAATACAAATAATCAAAACTTGCAAAGTTTACTTCACACAGATAGGAACATATTTATATATTCTGGACATCTTTCGGTACGGTGGTAGCTCTAATAATACGTAAATGTTGGAAAGACAGAGAACGTTATTTTTTCCTCATTTATAAAGATCGCTGGGTGTAACGGGCCTCCGTGTGGCCTAGTGGATAAGAGTGCTGACTCTTAATCATTAGATCTCTCAACGGTGTAGGTTTGAGCATGGCCCAGGTCACATAATGAGAAGTTCTGCAATGGAAGGTCAGGAGGTTTTTCATCGGGTACTCTAGTTTTCGCTCACCTCCGATTAACGATCGGCTTGATGTGAGTGAAATAATCTTGAAAGGATCGTAAAACCAAACATAAAAAAGATCGCTGGGTGTGTAAAAACATTTACATATCTTTGCTACTAGAATAAACGGCAGTGCCAAGGTCGAAGGTTCTAACTCTTCCAAATATATAAAATATTTAGGGAGCGAAACAAAGTCATAACGTTGATGGGTCGTTGTTTATTGTTCTTGAGCCCAGCACAGATAGCAATAGTTTCTGTTCAAAAACTTCATGACTACTAAGTTACCTACCACCAGTTACAGACTTAGTTGTTAAACGACTTTTTGGCGCATTCGATGGGAGCTATTGTATCTGACAAGCCGAGAATGGTGTTCTTTATTTCCACTCAATACTTGACGTTTTACTAGTCAGTTTCTTTTACAATTAAATTGTGATCCAGAAAGATATACAAAAGGATTGCAAATTTCAGGTTTTTGCGGAGTACCGCTCAAAGAAACGGCCGAGGTTTAAGATACAGTCTGATTCGCAGCACTTTGTCTGGGCAGGCTTAGATCTTCCTAGGCGGTTCAGCAATACAGCAGTCCAATATATTGCCCCAAGGTCTGATCGGCCCCAGTCCATCGGGGATTGAAGAAATAGATTGGGCTGCATGATGCTTCCACACAGAGCTGATACCTGAAAACGGGCCTCCGTGGCCTAGTGGATAAGAGCGCTGACTCTTAGTCATTAGGTCTCTCACCGCCGTAGGTTCGAGCCTCGCTCGGGCCACGTGTGAGACGCCAAGTTCTGCAACGGAAGGTCAGGTGGTTTTTCTCCGGGTATTCCGGTTTTCGCCCACCTCTGATTAACGATCGGCTCGATATGAGTGGAATAATCTTGAAAGGGCCGTAAAACCCAAATCAAAAAAAAAAAAAAAAAAAAAAAAAAAAAGAGCTGATACCTGCCGCACATGAGTAGTGTTAAATCGCCTAGAAAGTCTAAGCCTGCTCAGGAAAAGTGGCTCGAGTCGGACTGTTCATGCATTTCAACCATTTAGTTTCATTGGGCGACAGGGCTTGAGAAGGAGTTTTATCTGCCCGTTTTATCTCAGTACTGAGTAAAAGTCCCACAAAATTGGAAGCAATGTCTCAAAAAAGACTCATACAGTGATAACAGGGACGATAACAACAAATGAAATAGATAACCAAGGCCCTATAGAAGGCCTGATGACTTAGGAAAAATCTTTTTATATGCCCATTTGAAAAACAACAACAACAACAACACAAAATTACAAAACAAAAACAAAAAAAAAAAACAAAAAAAAAAACGGTCGTATTAAGTTATGGGGTTGGTGTCCGTCCGTCCGTTCGTAAACTTTTTTTTCGTTTCCGTATAACTCCTACTATACAGTTTTCATCCGATCAAGCCTAAAATGTGTATGTAGTAGGGCTAAGATGTGAAGATATGCCACCAAATACTAACAGAGTTATGACCCTTTGAAAAATTTGGTTTACATTTTTGTTTGGTTAAGTTTTGTGCTATACATGTGTAAACCATATGTAAGTTACATTTAGTTTATACTTGCCATGGCGTAAAACAATTTACCACAGAATACTCATCACTACCTACCCCTCTTGATACCAAGGTCACAGACTTCGAAATTTTATGTACACGTTTTGTATTAAAGTTTATTATTTTTATTCAAAAAATTCATTAAGCGGGATAATAATATCAGCTGGCTCAAATCAGAATGTAGACTGACAAGACCAAACCTATTGGATGCTTTTTGAAAGCAGCCAACTTGTTTTTTATATTTACATTCTTTGCCCCTCATCACTGGGCGAAAAAAATGCTTATAGTACAAACTTTTAAAGCTGAAAATATTTACACGTTGTTTTTTCCACAAAGAACGGGACAGCGTTGACGCCCGTAGAGAACAATGGTTTAGACTGACGTAATTTGACGTCACTGAATACCATGTGACTCGATGCGCTCATGGGAGTATGAATTACATTGTTTATTGAGAGGCCTCCGTGGTGTAGTGGTTACGATACTCGCCTTGTAAACCAGGGATCGCAGGATCGATCCTGAGCTTCTCCAGACTTTCGGGTGAGTCTTTAAACCGAGGTCCCGTCTCCGTATGACCTTAGCTGTTGGTGGGACGTAAAACTCAAACACTCACACAAACACTCTATAGGTTAACATTAGACTTTACACTGGAAATATAAATAGTAAGTTTTATTCTGCAACAAAATCGCTAAAAATAGCGCGACGATAAGAAGCGCTGTTTTATGACGTTACTCAGATTTTTGTTGTCACTCTTCGTCTTCTCGACGCGTAATGGCAGGTATTGATACGGCACAAACAGATTTTTCGTTTGATTTGGGGTTTAACGGCCAATTCAACACTATTTAGGTCAGTTTACCTGACCACTGTTTCTTGGGTAGGCTTATACACATGCAGATGACAATTACAGTGTACATTCTTCCGTCAGAACTCGACAACCCTGGAATGAATGACCGTCAATCTCCATTCAGAATGTTGCCGACCCGGCGGGGATCAAACCGATGGCGGGGATCAAATCAGTTGCATTCTAAACACCAGGCAATTGCGCATGCGCCTTAGCCACCGATAATGGCTTATGTGTTATATTCAAAAGCTGTGACGTGATTCATTTAAACAACGGTCCAAGGTTGGGAGGATCTGAAAAAAAGACAATTTCCGTTGATTTAAATTCCTCAAAGTTATCGCTAGTGTGTGACTTGCTGAGTAATGGACAACAGTTTTTCGGTCAGTTATGCACATATTACTCACTCGCGCTACGAGCTCGTGGTTTTACCTTCTTTACAACTGACCTCTTCATTATTATTTATTACTCATGAATTTACTGTTAGATTTTATCATTCATTATTATTCACCTCATTGTTTCGCCAGCATGGGCCTAGCCGGCCCCCGCCCAAAGGGGCTTGAAGAAATATATGGGCTGCATGATGCTTCCAAGCAGAGCTGAATCCGGCCCGCACACTAGTACTGGTAAACCGCTTAGAGGATCTAAGCCTGTCCAGGAACCGCGGTGCGAGGCGAACCGTCCATGCTAATAAATCTTATTGGTTTCATTGGGCGACAGGGCTTGAGATGTCATTTCATCTCAATGTAGGGTAAAAGTCCCACACAATTGGAAGCAACGTCTCCAAAATGACCTTTAGAGTGTTGACGTGGACGTTGAACCTAAAATCAAACAAACAAAGGCATGGGCCCAGCAGTAAATCAAGAGATGTCTAGTCAATTAAAGGGCTTACATATGTAACAGGTCGACCGTGTGGCTCGGTAGCTCAGCGGTAGAGTGTTCGCACGGTATGTGAAAGGCCCTGGGTTCGTGTCCCGGTCGAGCCTTGTTCTTTTTCCACCGCTGTGACATTTGGTGGCCAGTTTTGGTCTAGCACAGCGTCTTAGGGCATGAAAGAGTATGAAAAATAAGTCGGACTGGATACGACTTAGAGATTCGGGACGAATCTAATTAGGCAGCATGTCGACCTTGTGGTTCGGTAGCTCAGTCGTTAGACTGTTTGAACGGTATGCGAGAGGCCCTGGGTTCGAGCCATGTTCTTTTTCCACCCCTGTGACCCATATTTTATACAGCCCCACTTCAATGACGCGAACATCTTTGGGACCATGTTAATTTGTTCGAGACGGGTAGTTCGAGCAACTCATGTTGAACTTTTTCCTTCATTCGCCGGAAATTACCGAGTTGAATATCGATTTCCGTAGGAAATCGGCAGTTAAAGTTACCTGTATATTTTGAAGGTTTTTTATATTAAAATTATGAAGGAAAAAATCGTAAAAAAAAAACTCCTCGTAACTTATTTATCCTTAACACTAGAAAAAAGTCACTGTTATCCTCATGTAAGAAAATTATTCAGTTTTTATTTGGTGCATTTCAAAGTGATGAATAATTAATTCTTATTGCTTCCACCTGCAATTTAATGTCATGCCTATATGCTCCATAGACGGCAATGTATTTTTTAAAAAAACGTTCAGATTTCCATGTTTGGTTGCCAATATTAAATAGAAATGATTTGTTTGGAATTAAGTCACTGTTATATACTGTTAGACTGTTGTTCAAAGTTCACGATGATATAAAGTTTATTTCTACTGAAAAATGATAAATTGCTTCTCCGAGAGCTCAAAAATCGTTTATAAGCTGTTTTTCAGTACTGCAGTTCATGATGCGAAAATCGCTAAGTTCACATTATATGTACCAGAAATCGTATCAAACCTGTAAAGCTTTTTTGTATTAATTTTGTAATTACTAGTAATAAACAACATGCGGATAATATACTTGATACAGTGGTTATATTTCTCGGATTTCTTTATTTTATTTTGTCTCAGTTTTGTTACATTTTTGTTTTCATTCATTGTGAATGGGCGGCAAATATGTCAAAAGGACAAAAATTGTCGAAATCATTAACTGTGAAATGGCGATTAAATGGCGATTAAAACCACCATGAAAAGTTAATTGGCAGTCTGAAGCCAGTGACTGATTTTGTTTGTTTGTATTGGAGTTTAATGGCCCAGTCAACACTATTTAGGTCAGTTTTGAGCCGGTCAGTTTACCTGCCCACACTTTTCCTAAGCAAGCTTATACGTAAGCGGTTAACCAGTACAGTGCACATTCGCCTCATCGAGGGGGTTCAAACGAGCACCAACAATCTATGTCTTGTGCAGAACAAAACTCTGTTTGCTAATCTGTTAATTTCTGTTAATGAGTTTCAACTCTGCCTGTCCGCACAGTTACTTTGCAAACAGTGTAGATCATGGTGCGACTGCTCAGGATGAGCCGTCTTTTCTCCAGATCTACACTGTTTGCCATTCTGTTGATGACTTTGACTAAACCACCGTCAATAAAAATGGAATTGTCTAAATTCACATTACGAAATCACGCCTATACTGACAAATTTTACCACAAAAAAAAAAAATGAAAATGTTTAGATAGAAAATTCTGCTATTTTTCATACTTCTGTTCCAAAAATAGATTATAGGAACTCGTCAGAGCCGCCTCGGTGAGGCAGTTCTAACGAGTATCCACAATCTTTGTTTTGATCAAAAATAAGAAAAAATAATGTATGCTACTGTAAACCCCAGTTTTACTGTATAAAATTTATTTATCTTCACTGCAGCTGGTGCTGTGCCGTGTGGCGGCCGTAAAAAGTCTCTCCGTACAGCCATCATAGTGCAGATTATATTTTCTGGTCCTTTGGGATCATTGGGTTCATTTAGAATCATTTTGAAAATAGAGTTCTGCTTAAGCCGGTGCTTGAGGGCGTGACCGGTGTCGCACATTTCAGTACTGGTCATGAACAGACTCAATAAGACCGAGTCTGCTATTTTCGTTTATTTGGTGTATTCTTTGCTTCCAAAGGATCTAACTATTCAGAACTTATTTATCTTCACTGCAGCTGGTGCTGTGCCGTGTGGCGGCCGTAAAAAGTCTCCCCGTACAGCCATCATAGTGCAGTTTATGTTTTCTGGTCCTTTGGGATCATTGAGTTCATTTAGAATCATTTTGAAAATAGAGTTCTGCTTAAGCCAGTGCTAGAGGGCGTGGCCAGTATTGCACATTTCAGTACTGGTCATGAACAGACTCAATAAAACCGAGTCTGCTATTTTCGTTTATTTGGTGTATTCTTTGCTTCCAAAAGATCTAACTATTCAGAACTTATTTAAGGAGTCACGATAATATAGGTGTGTATTTGTGATGAGAGCTGGATCAATCAATCAATCAAATATTTTATTCTCTCAATCTATCATACATAATGGCAATATAAGGCGATACAAACAATTGTTATATTAATTCAGAGATGAAAGAATCTACTATAGTAGAAACCGTCCTCTGTCCGAATTTTCCACTATTTTCCGCATATCAAAGGTATGTCTTTTGTTTAAAGGTTAATAAAGGCATTTCTTTTGCTTGTTTGATTTGAGGTTTTAGAGTAACAGTCAAATAAATAATGTATACCCTTATAAACCCCAGATGTACTATATAAAAGTGGGATACACGTGGGTCAGAATTATATAGGTGTGTTATCGTGATGACGAAGTTAACAAACGTGCTTTAATTTAACAATGAGTTGGCGCGTGCCCGTCGTCCCCCACTATGTGTTAATCTTTAAAGTGTCAATCATGTGTAACCCTTAAAGTGCCAATCATAATATTGGAGATAACAATTTGATTAATTAAATTAAATTTAATCAATGAATAAATAAATAAACAAATAAATAAATAAATAAAGTAACAGTCTCATCATTGTTCACTTTTTGTGATTGATTTGATAGAAAATTTTGTGGTGTCTTCATTTATGTACAGTTTTATTAACCCTTAAAGTGTAAATCATAACTAGTGCAGATGACATTTTCCAGGTTTTGAGTTGATTAATTTCTAAAACACGTCTATTAAAAAATATTGAAAATTTTACCACCAAAAAATGAAAGTATTCAGATAAAAAAAAAATTGATACTTTTCGTATTTCTTCTCGAAACATAAATTGATGGAATAAATATGCCGTATCTGTAATCACCTTCTGTGACCGACTTTTAAGGCACTTTTTATATCTTTCTTGAATTCTTAAAGTGTCAACCATAGCTCGACAAACAACATTTTTCGAAATTGTGTTAAAATTGTTTAGGACAAACATTACAGCCAATTCAAATATGAGTGAAATGTCCTTTATAATAAATAAATAAATACATAAATAAATAAATAAATAAATAAATAAATAAATAAATAAATAAATAAATAAATAAATAAATCGGCTAATCTGTGTATACACATTATGTAACTTTTATGGCGTCCTTTCAAGTATTCAGGGAATATCTTATACAATATACTGTATATCGGTGTAGTGTTAACTCTTAAGGTGTCAATGATAACTTGAGAAGACAACATTTTTCAAAATGTGTTTACCTATAAGTTACTTTTTATGGCGTCCTTTTAATTATTCAGGAAATATCTTATACAATATACTGTATATCGGTGTAAGATATTAACTCTTAAGGTGTCAATTATGACTGCGACAGACCATCACGAAAATTTGACCCCTATAACCCCACTTTCATATATGGTAAAACTTGGGTTTGCAGGGGTATACCATAACGATAACACACCCGTGCGACATAGTGCATTTTTCATATCTCCAAAATGGCTACTTTTCTGATGAAAATTCGCAATCTTTTTCTTATTTATACTGCAAACATAGGTTGTGGGTGCTCGTTAGAACCGCCTCAGTGAGGCGGTTCTAACGAGTACCCACAACCTACGTCTTGGAGCAGAATTAAAACTAATAATATATACCCCCGTAAACCCCAGTTTTCTCTATATAAATTGGGGTTTAAGGGGGTGTTCATTTCACGGACTTGTTCACGTGATGATTATTTTTCTTATTTCTTCTTAAAAACCTAGATTGTGGGTACTCGTTAGAACCGCCTCCACAATCTATGTCTTGAGCAGAAATAAGAAAAATATCATTTTTTTTTCATCTCAAAATTTTCATTTTTTTTTGGTGGTAAAATTTACAAAATATATATGTTTTCGTCATGAAACAAAATTGGGTTTAATGTAAGAACTTTCTCATCTGAGTTCATCTCGGCTCCCGCCCATAGGGGCTTGAAGAAATATATGGGCTGCATGATGCTTCCACGCAGAGCTGAATCCGGCCCGCACAATAGTACTGGTAAACCGCTTAGAGGATCTAAGCCTCATGTCAAGGAACCGCGGTGCGAGGCGGATGCTAATAAACCCTATTGGTTTCATTTGGCGACAGGGCTTGAGATGTCAGTTCATCTCAATGTCGGGTAAAAGTCCCACAAAATTGTAAGCAACGTTTCCAAAATGACCTTTACCGTGTTGACGGGGACGTTAAACCTCAAATCAGACAAACAAACAAAATCTGAGTTCATCTTGATCGAGTCTTATAGGCGTGTGTTCGTGATTGGCTAACAATATTTTTCATGGCGTTATTTATTTAAATAAAATAAATGCATAAAAAGATCGGAGTCAAGAGATTTCACGTATCATATTTGACCTTAATCCTTATTTAAAATCACTGGACAAGAGACTGACAAGAGATATAGACCCAATATCCTACATGTCAAAAAATAAAAAAAAATAATAAATAATAATAAAAAAAACTACTACTACTAATAATAATATTGATAATTATAATAATAATTATTATTATTATTATTATTATTATTATTATTATTATTATTATTATTATTAAGCAATTCTACATAATGTAGCTCTTCAATATGTTAAATATGTTCGTTCATACTAGATGGCTCGAAATGAAAAGGCATGGTTGTTACTTCAAGAAGTTCTTTTTCATATTTAGATAGCCTTAATTTGAGCACTACTTAAGCGCTCGGTAGATCAAAGTGTCATATCTGCAGATATATGATTAATGATTGCCTGAGGTCAGCGACTGGAGAAAAAACATTGGCTATTCTGTACCTTGATCCCAGTGGTGTACAGGGAGATAACTCCAATATCTCGCCCAGATGGGTTTTAACGGAAATTCACGACTTATTCCGATCGCCGCCTATGAAGGAAAAAGTTCGGTATGAGGGGGTTAATTATTGCGCTTGATTAGGCCCCGAAGTAATAAATTTTTTTCGTGCTCAACGCATGTGCGCATAAAATTTGCAAAGCTCATAAAATTAAAATACAAATCAGTGATGACATTTTTCTCTTCAGTTCAGCTGAGAATGGCATTTGTCCTGCTCATAAATTTTAAAATGCCAACAATTGTTGCCATTTTAAAATTTATGAGCAAGACACATTTCATGCTCAGTTGAACTGATCCGGCAAAGAAGTTTTATAACATCGGGGCCAGAAAGCACATATGGATAATTTTCTATTGCATTTTAAAATTTATGAGCAGGACAAATTTCATGCTCATTTGAGTTGAGCATGTAAAATTTTTTTATAACCTCGGGACCAAGATGAAGATATGGATAATTTATTTTCTGTTGTTTACTATTGTTTGCATTTTAAAAATTGTGAGCCGGACAAATTTCATGCTCAAGTGAGTTGAGCATAAAAAAGTTTAATAACCTCGGGGCCAGGAAGCACATACGGATATTGTTGCGTTTTTCTTTAAAATTGAGGCATTTCGTGTATGCTTATTAAAATCGCCTCGATGAATCAACCCATTGAAGCTATTCTAATGAGTACACACCAGAAACATTTCCAAGATAAGATAAGAAAATTTTCCCCGGTCAGGAAAACACACCTATATAATTTTGACCCACATGAAACCCTCTTTTACATAGTAAAACCTTTGGGGTTTACACATGTACAGGGCTAAACCTGATTTTTATTATATCTGCTTTAGAATATAGATTATGGGTATTCGTTAGAACCGCCTCGATAAGGCGGTTCTAACGACTACCCACAATTTATATTTGAGCAGAAATTAGAAAAATATCACAATTTGTCATCTTAAGATTTCGATTTTTCGGAGGTTAAGTTTACAATGTATTTGCCATGCGTGTTTTCATAATGAAAATTATCTCAAATATATGTGTCTATAGTTTTGGGAACTATTCTTAAGAACGGTTTCGAAATAGCCATGGCAAGCGAGCCCTATGTGTTCGAGGCATTCACTCGGACTTTTCCCGCCTTTTACCCGGCCTCTCGTCGATTTTTACCCGGCTTTCCCAGGCTTCGGTCATCTATGTCAGATTCGGAACTTCATATTAAGTGGTTTCATTCTATCAGTTACCATAGTAACGACCCTATTAATGAAAATGAATACTGCAGACCCATTTTCCGCTTTCTTGTGCCGTTAAACACCAACCCCAACCAACTATTTTAAAATAGTATACTGCCCTGAAGGCGTACTGATTCCTCACTACGAAAGCACGCCTATGCAAATACATTGTGCATTTAACCGCCGAAAATAAAAACAAGAAACTTTTGAGATCGAAAAAGGTGATGTTTTTCTTATTTCTGCACAAAATATAACTTTTAGGTACCTATCGAGGCGGTTGTAACGAGTACCAACAATTCATACTTTAGAGAAGAAATAAGAAAAACAAGGTTGACCCCTGTAAACCCCAGTTTTACCATATTAAAGTGGGGTTCAAGGGTGTCAGAATTAAATAGGCGTGTTTTCGTGATGTCGTGTTCCAGAATCGTTATTCTGACATTTGCCACTATGGTCAGTTTAAGAAACTGTTCCGTACCTGTATAGCCGACGCCATTGACTGTGAAAGATATATTTGTCTTGAATGGTGGAACAGCCCTGTATTTGAAGAAATGGTTGCAGTTTTCACACGTGGAAGCATACACTCCGGTGGTTCCGGGGTCCTCTTTCGTCACATGCCTAGGAATGCAGTAGATGAAATTAGTTTACCATATTGAAAACACGCCTATACAAACACATTGTAAATTTTACCGCCGATTAAATGAAATTTTTAGATAGCAATTGTGATTTTTTTCTTATTTCTGCTCAAAATGTAGATTGTACGTAGTCGTTAGAACCGCCTCCTCGAGGCGGTTCTAACGAGTACTCACAATCTATATTTAACGAGTACCCACAATCTTTAATTTAGAGCAGAAACAAGAAAAATAAGGTATACCCCAGTAAACCCCAGTTTACTATATAAAAGTGGGGTTCAATGGGAGGGTGGGGGTCAAAATTATATAGGCGTGTTTTCAAGTTGCCATAACAAGCATCCGTTAAATGCAAACCAGTTTTAGTCCAATTTTAAAGGGAAAACATGGTTTAGAAAGTGTATACAATTCGTCTTTTTGATTCCCAAAGATACAGATGTTTGTTTCTGTACTTGAGTGTTTGCAAATGTAAAAATCAGGTTTTCTCTTATATTGTTTTGTTTTGGATAGCAATTGGCCATTTTGTGGGAAAGTAACTGTCCTTTTGGCTTTCCGCTATTGATGTTTCCATTTCATGTTTGTGTTTCTTTCCCTTTGGTGTCTCTGATGGGAGCTGTGGGTTAATTGTATCGATTCCTGATCATTGCCTCCACTTCTATTTTCTCATGATTCGACCAATTATATTGTCTGTTCAAGTTTTGTTTGTTTATTTGTATTGGAGTTTAATGGCCCAGTCAACACTATTTTAGGTAATTTTTGAGCCGGTCAGTTTACCTAGCCACACTTTTCCTGGGCAGGCTTATACGTACCAGTAGAGTGCACATTCTTTCGCCAGAAACTGACAACTGCCCTTCTTGAATCAGCGGGAGGGAGAGAATGACCGTAGAAAAGATTTCATGATCAATCTCCACGAAAGAATGTTGCCGACCCCGGCAGGTATCGAACCCGCGTCCTCCTGGTCACCAGTCAGACGCGCATCCGACTAAGCTACCGAGGCCGGCTTGTCTGTTTAAGTACCTATGGAGTTGTCTCGTTCACAAATCTGAGCAGTCAACACTTTTAAGATCTTTTTTTGGCCCTTTCAAGATTATTTCGCTCATTTCTAGCCGACCATTAATAAGAGGTGGGCTAAAGCCGGAGTACCCGAAGGAAAACCACCTGACCTTCGGTTGCAGAACTTGGCGTTTCATGCGTGACCCGAGCCTCAGCGGTGAGAGACCTAATGATTAAGAGTATTAGGCTACGGATGCCTGTCATTATTAGAGTCATACCAAGCCGGTCAGTTTACCTTTCCACAATTAACCAGAACAATGCACATTCTTTCGCTAGAAACTAACAACTGCCATTCTCGGGCCAGCAAAAGGAAAATAATTGCAGTAGAAATACATGTATTCCATAACAAATTCTGCGAAAGATTGTTGTGGAACCAAGTGCGAATCGAACCCGCGACCTCCTGATTGCCAGTTGGACGCGCATCCGGCTGAGCACTAAGGCCGCCTTCGAGTACATGGTAAGGAATGAAATATTACATTGAAAATATTGGGGAAAAAAGAAACATTTTACACTTTCCTCACTAAACACGACCGACCCTATCTTTGCAGACAGTGTAGATCCAGCACCGACGGCTTCTTAATAAGTCATCTTATCAGGATCTACACATTGTAGAACCTGATAAGATGACTTATTAAGAAGCCGTCGGTTCTTATGCAATTTGTGAATTGAAAGAATACATTGTATTAAGTAATTTAATTGGTTAATAGTCAGACATGAGTCTGACTAAATTAATTTATTCAGCAGGATAATGGTAACCTGGTTGGGATAAGAATGTTTATCCCAGGGTGAAGTCCAGGATTTCCTAATCTGGTGTTATGAAAAGGTATGTTGTGTGCATTTATTAGAATCGCCTCTAATGAGTGCAGACAACATACCTTTACAGCCGAACTTCAATGGCTCGAACCCATTTGGGGCCTCGAATATCTGTTGGACACAGGGGTAGTTTGAGCCACTGAGGGTTATTGCCAGGAGGCATAACGAGATATTTTTGAACATCTTTTCGGTATTCTATGATAACAATGTATGCTGTGTGTACTCATCAGAATCGTCTCATTGAGGCGATTCTAATGATTACACACAGCATACATTTACAAGCAAACAGACGAAAATCTCCTAAATTATCCCCCACTTTTTCGTATGGTAGATGCTTTCCCTAGGGGTTCAAGAACGGTTTCGACTCAGCCATGGTAAACGATCCATCGGTGTTCGAGACATCGAAGTTCAACTGTATATGCTTCCTGATATGGCTCTACGAAAAACCCCAGAAGCCCGAACTATACCTGTCATGAACCAGTTATTCTCAAAGGTGATCGAGCCATCGAGGTTTTACTGTAGGAAAATAGTACCATTACGAAAACACGCCTATTCAAATACATTGTATGAGCCCCGCCAAGCGAATTTGTGTCTTCGAGCATTCCGTCATGACAAATTTTAACTGCGCATGCCCAGCCATTCAGAGGGTTCAGGGATATGGCTTTCTGTCTGAAGGTTCCTCTTGATTCACTGCTTGTATGAGCGAGCAGCGAAGGTTCTGGCGAGACTGCGCGGACGCGCAGGCTCGCCTGAACCTTCGTTGCTCGCATAGGCGATAAGTACCAAAATCGCTTGACGGGGCCCGTATAATAGAAGTGGAGTCAATGATCAGGAATCGATACAATCAACCCACAACTCCCATCAGAGACACCAAAGGGAAAGACACACAAACATGAAACAACCAGACACTAATGAAAACATCAGTAGCGGAAAGCCAAAAAGACAGTTACTATCCCACAAAGTGGCCAATTGGCTATCCAAAACAAAATAATATAAGCGATACAAACACTCAAAGACAAACCATAACAAAAATAAACCGCGATAGAAGAACCGCCTTGGAACGGCCAGTGAGACGAATTCCACCGGGGGCTTAAATCGATTTTACGTGGCCACAATCCTCGCCCTTACATCCGTCGCATTGTCCTTACTCATTAGTGCAACATCTCCGTAAACACAACCACGGTGAGGACTCGACAGCAAAGAACAACTGAAATGCTGGAGCAAAAGAAAACCAACAGTTAGACTCCGATGGGCCCGACCAGAGACAGAACATCAGGCACTAACCAACATTACATAGGATTAGATTCTTTCTAACTCTTAGTAAGCCTTTACGCTGGAACCGTCATAGAATCTGAGGCCTGACCCACCGGCGTGCAATTAAAGAGGGAAGCAAAATTGTCAACCGTGATTGGGGTAGATTTGGATAACTACCATGCATGCAGATTGTCGTATAACATTTAAGTTTATATCGAAGAATGATTTTACGAAATTGGATGCTGAAGTCATTGCGATTATATATTTTTCTAAATTTATATACTAAGTCACCATAAAATTCGGGTTCCAACATTGAATTTTCATCACGTGAACAAGTCCGTGAAATAAAGACCCCCCTAAACCCCACTTTATATAGAGAAAACTGGGGTTTACGGGGGTAAACATTATTTTCCTTATTACTGCTCCAAGGCATAGGTTGTGGGTACTCGTTAGAACCGCCTCAATGAGGCGGTTCTAACGAGCACCCAAAACCTATGTTTGGTGTATAAATAAGAAAATTAGCACGAATATTCATCAGAAAAATAGCCATTTTGGAGATGCGAAAAAATTCACTATGTCGCACGGGTGTGTTATCGTAATGTGAAACCAAATCGGATAACGTCTATAAAATTTTGAAAAGGCTTTGCGTAGTTTATTATCGCCGGAAAAAGAGTGATGCAATCAGATCCGAAATACTTCCCAAACTATCGTTACAAAACGGACCACAGGTAAACAGGGTCAGCAGCTCTTTCCCAAACAAGTGGTTACTCAGAATATCAAATGAACAAATGTGATTGTTTTTTTTCTGATTTCTGCTCAAAATATAGATTGTGGGTACACGTTAGAACCGCCTCATCGAGGCGGTTCTAACGAGTACCCACAATCTATATTTTAAAGCAGAAATTAGAAAAAATAAGTTTTACCCCTATTAACCCTAGTTTCACTACATAAAAGTGGGGTTCAAGGGGTCATAATTATATAGGCGTGTTTTCGTGATGAGCAGTAAAACATTTTCAAAGCGTGCGTGCGTATGTACATTTACGTATGCGCCAGTTTTGTTTGTTTGTTTGTTGGACTTGGGGTTTACGTATAGGTCATTTTGCAGATGTTGCTTCCAATCTTGTTGGATTTTTACCCCCCCCCCCCCCACACACACACACACCCACACACACTGAGATGAAATGACATCTTTAGCCCTACCGCCCAACGAAATAAATACGTTTTATATGCACGGACTCGCACAAATTTGCCTGGTGCTTAAGCCGATGCTTATACCGGCTTGTAAACTATATTGCTTTGTATGAAGAGACTCAATAAAACCGAGTCTCCGATTTTCGTTCTTTTATGTGTTCCTTGTTTCCAAAGGCAACCTTTTAGCTTATTATTTTAGCTCTCTACATCTAGTGTTAAGTGTCGTGCGGCGGCCGTACAAAGTCCCCCCGCCCCCGTGCTTCATCAAAGTGCAGATTATATTTTCTTTTCCTTTGGGATCATTGAGCCCATTCCGGCTACTTTGAAATTCGAATGTCGTTTAAGCCAGTGCAAGGAGGCGTATGCAGCCTTGCAACTATACTGCTGTGTATGAAGAGACTCAATAAAACCGATTCTCCGATTTGCGTTCTTTTATGTGTTCTTTGTTTCCAAAGTCAACATTTTAGCTTTTTATTAGACCTTCTAAGCGGTTTACCAGAACTAATGTGCAGTCGGTTTCAGCTCTGCGGGAAGCATCATGCAGCTCAATCTATTTCTCCAATCGCCGATGTACGCGGCGCATCTGTGCCAGTATTTGCGATTATTTACGTTCATGTGCACACATGTGTGCGTATGCGTGTACATGCACACGGGTGTATGAATTGCGGCTGCTTCTGGCTATTTTTTGTTTCCCGCGCTGCTTCTTACCTTGTTTTACAAACAGGGCATTCTATTCCAGGTGTCACATCAGCCATTTTGTGTATCCGTTTGAAAAAAAAACGTTGTCCTTATTTCACATTTAAACACATAACAGGGTATTATTTTAACTAATTGAGCCGGGGCACAGAATTTCCTACAATTGACCCGTGCGTCCAACGAAGACTCAGGTCAGCCTGCGCGTCCGCGCAGTCTGATCAGAGTCTTCGTTTTGGGCTCTTAGAATAGCTTAGGGCCCAATGCTCCTTCATGCAGCAAGAGAAGTCTTTGGTCAGACTATATGGATGCGCAGACTGATCTGATTCTTCGCTGGACGCACATGTATATTGCAGGAAGTGTTGTGCCCCGTCTCAATTTATATCTGCATCTGTATTTATCTGATAAACAAGGGTAGATGATAACTGACCTAGAATTAGATGGCGCTGCAACGATGAACGAGGCATATTTTGATATTACGATAACATACCCGTGCAACATAGTGCATTTTCACATCTCAAAAATGGCTACTTTCCTGATGAAAATACGTGATATTTTCTTGATACTGCAAACATAGGTTATGGATGCTCGTTAGAACCGCCTCAATGCGGCGGTTCTAACGAGTACCCACAACCTATGTCTTTAAGCTGAAATAAGAAAAATAATGTATATCCCCGTAAACCCCAGTTTTCTCTACACAAAAAGTTGTTTAGTTAGGTGTTCATTTCACGGAATTGTTCATGTGACGGATAACATACCAGCTTAATAAATGAGTCCTTTCAATCAGTATAAAATCTTTGAAAAACAAAAAGAAGATATTTTGTTTTATTTCTGCTGTAAAGGTAGACTCTGTGTGTTCGTTAGAACTGACAAAACATGTATTTGGGGAAAAACAGAAATAGAGAATCTTGTACGAGTGGACATTTTATATGTTTTTATTGAAATGTGCCTCCGATTTCTTCAAAATAGAAGTGAAGTCAATGATCAGGAATTGATAAATTAACCCACACCTCCCGTCATAGATACCAAAGGGAAAGAAACACAAACATGACCTAACTAGACCCTAATGGAAACATCTGGCGTAAAGCCAAAAGTCTCCCACAAAACGGCCAATTGGCTATATATAAGCGATACACACATTCAAAGACAAACTATTAAAAAAATAAACCGTTATAGAAGAACAGCCCCTATTCTTCCTGTATGCCACTGACCATACGATTGCAGCTTGCTATTAATTCAGTTTGGTACGAACAATACGACAAAACCAGTACTAACTGGGCTCTGCAACAGGCAAAGACGAAGACCAGCATCCACATTCGGCTAGTATGTTTTTTTGTTTTTGTTTGATTTGAGGTTTAACGCCCCCGTCAACACGGTACAGGTCATTTTGGAGACTTTGCTCCAATTTTGTGAGACTTTTACCCGACATTGAGATGAAATGACATCTCAAGCCCTGTCGCCCAATGAAACCAATGTGGTTTTGAGCATGGACGGGCCGACTCGCACTGCTTTGCCTGGGCAGGCTTAGATCCTCTGAGCGGTTTATCAGTACTCGTGTGCGGTCGGTTTCAGTTCTGCGTGGAAGCATAATGCAGCCCATCTATTTCTTCAAGCCCCGATGAGAAGGTGCCGCCGCCTAGTATGGCGTTTTCTTTTTGCCTAGCCTGGAGGTCATAGACAAGTCTTTGTAATAAAAAAACCCCTAAAATAAATGAAAAGAGTTGACTTTGGAAGCAAAGAATACATATAATAAAATAGAAGCGGAGGCAATGATCAGGAATCGATACAATCAACCCACAGCTCTCATCAGAGACACCAAAGGGAAAGAAACACAAACATGAAAGAACAGACCCTAATGGAAACATCAATAGCGGAAAGCCAAAAGGACAGTTACTTTCCCACAAAATGGCCAATAGGCTATTCAAAATAAAATAATATAAGCGACACAAACACAGAAAGACAAACCACAACAAAAATATACCGCGACAGAAGAACCACCTTGGAACGGTCAGCGGAACCGAATTCCACTTGTGGGGGGGGGGGGGGGGGGGGGGGGGGGGGGCTTAAATCGATTTTACGTGGCCACAATCCTCGCCCTTACTTCCGTCGCGATTTAGACAAAATAATTTGTTCAGTCCGCATGAAGGCCTCCTAACTCATCAGTGCAACATCTCCGTGAACACAAATAATCAAGCGACCTCAGAGATGAAACAACGGTGAGGACTCGACAGCAAGAAACCACTGAAATGCTGGAGCAAAAGAAAACAACAGTTGGGCCGGACCAGAGACAGAGCATCAGGCACAAACCAACATCAACATCAAAATTACCGTGAATTAGATCTCTCTAATTCTCATTAAGCCTTTACGCTGGAACCGTCATAGAATCTGAGGCCTGACCCACCGGCGTGCAATTAAAGAGTAAGCAAAGTTGTCGGCCGTGATTGGGTTAACTACCATGCATGCCAGAAACTCGTTTTATTGGGTTTCTTCATAAACGGCACTGCTGTCTGAAAGGCTGAATACGCCCCCTCTCATCGATTTCAGCGGTACCAGTACTCGGTTTTGCATAAATATGTCTGTATCTATATAAATTTAAGCATTTATTTTCAAATAAATAGTAATAAACCAATTCATTGTATTTCATTTTGGCGGCAGTGTCAGAAAAATGGCCACTCTTCATTATAGTTATGTATTTCCACAGGGTTTAGGCATCAGCCAAATTGCAAACATTAAGAAAAAGTACATTGTAATTTTTTTCCACCAAAAAACGAAAATTGAAAGAGGAAAAATTGTGGTATTTTTCTTATTTCTGCTCAAAATTTAGATTGTGGGTACACGTTAGAACCGCCTCAATGAGGCGGTTCTAACGAGTACCCACAATCTTTATGTCAGAGCAGAAACAAGACAAATAAGGTTTACCCTTGTAAACCCCAGTTTTACTGTATAAAAGTGAGTTTCAAGGGGGTCAGAATTGTATAAACATGTTTTCGTGATGTACATACAAACGGTACATGTCATATGTATCAGCTTTTACCACCTGTTTTACACCATCATTAGCAAAACTAGAATGCCATCTTATTTGCTTCAAAGATATTAATATCTATAGGCTTTTGCATTACATTCTCAGATGTTTCTGGAACTGAAATATTGCTTTTGAAAGTAAAAAATAACACAAGTTGTTTGCTTTTTACTTCAAATATTTTATTATCTGGACGTCTTTCATTTTATTGCTATCTACGGTTGTCGCAGCCAATACATTATGAAAATCCTATTCAAGAATATAGAAAATTTTACCACCAAAAATGAAGATTTTCAGAAATTAGATGTGATAGTTTCGTATTTCTGCTCAAAAGATAAATTATGGGTACTCGTAAGAACCGGCTCGGCGAGAGATTGTGGGTACTCGTAAGAACCGGCTCGGCGAGGCGGTTCTAACGAGTACATAGAATCCATGTTTTTGATCAGAAATAGGACAAATAATGTTTACCAGTGTAAAACTCGTTGAGGAGAAGCGATAAAATGTGAGGCTTCGCCGAGGATTTCATCCCTTCTCCTCAACGAGTTTAATACATTCAATAATTAAACGAGATAAGGAAAAGTTATTTAATGCGAGGCTTTGCCTAGCACTTTATCTCTTCGTCTCAAAGAGTTTAATAACTTCAATAATACATGAGCACGAATGCAAGATTCTATTTATCATATGTCATCTAAAACGCATTTATTTCACGATTTTTGTACTAAAATGTCAATATTCCGTCATTAGTAAACCGCGACGTCGTTAGGAGCGTCGTACTTGTATCGGTACGGGCAGTGTATAACCCATTTGCATATTTAATTTTATTAATTAGTGGATTACCGAATTTAATGCATGGTGTTATTACATTCCCAGACGCCACTTCGTATGATAAACATTTATATGTCCCTGCGACACAATGCGGGGTTGTAGTCCCAGTTTTAAGTACCAAGGGGTATTCTTACAGAGCGAACTGAAAATAGAGGACCCACACAAAATCTAAGAGAATTCCAGCCTACCTATCAGTGCCAACATTGCTTTGGTTATGTTGTGCTATCCTTAGCGAGGAAAGACAGCTGGTGTATATGCATGAAACGGATTTCTTGACTACGTTTTCTTTTGAAATTGTATAATAAACTATTCACATAAATCTTTTTTCTACGGGCTGTTCAGAAGTGGGATTAGAGTCCTTGAGGTCGCTTTAACACCTTAACATCCAAAGGTTTCTTATTTTCCTTGCTACTCCTTACCTCTTTCTCTCACTGGTGGACTATGACTTTTCATTGTTGATATTTCTAGACTTCTTTTTCCAATGATTAGAACGATTATTATCATTTGTAGCATAATCCTGCAGATGAATTAGATTTTCATCTGTGCTATGATAAAATACATGTTTTCAAAGTATCAATGGAAAATAAAAACAAAGAAACTTGTTAAACTATCTTTGCGTGTCTTTATTAACAAAGTATATTTTCACGACTCCAACAATAATATAAGAATTAACAGACTATAACAAAATGTACCAGAATCATACATTGTATTAAAATTATGATGTGGAAATAATTAACATATAAAGTTAGACATCAAATAACACGATTTATCAGAACATAAACGAATGATTCCTATTTACACAACATACCTTTGTAACTAGTTAAGTCAAGATAAAAATGTTAGATTTAAGAGAATATAACAAAAGTATCCAAATTTTAACATATATTGAAACAGAAAGCTGGAAATATTTCATTTAGTCCATGATCAAACACTGTGATTTAACAGAATATAACGCACTATACCCGAACCACTCAATATTCTGTAAAACAAAAATGTACAAACAATCTGATAAATGCGCTTTTAGTTAAGAATTTAGGAAATATTCCCTAAAGCATTGAGGGTCACTGATGAGGCCTAATAGGCCGGAACAAGCTGGTCTGGCTCAAATCTGAACACTCTATACTTTTAAGTTCTGCAGCGCATTCTTTGCGTCCGAAGGATAATCCTTTTATAGAACATAATTAGCGTCGCTGAATATGTGGCCGTAAAAATCCCCCCCCCACCTGTCTTCAACCATATTTCCATGTCCGTTTGGGTTTTTAATTGAATTGTGGAATTTTGTAAATATTTGAGCATTACTGATGAGACCTAATTGGCCGACACTAGATTGTCTGGTCCATCAAAACTTGAACTCTCCGTTCTGTGGGATATTCCTTGCTTTCAAAGGATAACCCTTTAATGAAACCTATTCACAAATCCAATGATCAAAAAGTGCAACAATGTTGACGTTTGTTTTATGGATTTTGCCTTATTGACTGAAAATAGCTAGCCTCGTATACTCCATACTTTTCACTTTTGTGATGCATTCCTCGCAATCCTAGTAAGGGCGAGGATAGCGGCCGCGCAAAATCGATTTAAGCCCCACATTTGTTTCGTTTCACTGACCATTCCAAGGCGGTTCTTCTGTCGTGGTTTATTTTTGTTATGGTTTGTCATTGAGTGTAACCGCCCTTTTGGCTTTCCGCTACCGATATTTTCATTATGGTCTAGTTATTTCATGTTTGTGTTTCTTTCCCTTTGGTGTATCTGATGGGAGCTGTGGGTTAATTGTATCGATTCCTGATCATTGCCGTCACGTCTATGTTCCAAAGGATAAACCTTTCATAGAACATATTTAACGTCACTAAAGCTGGTGTTAAAAGGCATGCGGCGGCCGTAAAAAGTCTATATGCCCTTCACTACAATGTAGTTTATATTCTCTTTCCATTGGGTCATTGCTTCCAGTGTGGAATTCGAAAATATCTGATTGTCACTGATGAGGCCTAACTGACTTGGACAAACATTAGTTCTGTGGTATTCCTTGCTTCCGAAGGAAAGGCCTTTCATAGAACATATTTGTAAGCATGCCGGAAAATAGTCAATATATTTTCAAATCAAGGAAAATTAATTTCTAACTTATCACATTCCTATTTCACGTGATAATATTATCGATTTTGACTTTATTAATGTGTTAGTCTAATCAAAGTCAGGCACAGCACAATTCGTTTGCTTGGTGGAACGCAACATCGCCTGAAAAGACAGCTGCCATCTTGCCTTGAACTTTTCAGTTTATTTAACTGTAGTTGCAATTCTAAGCCTACTTGACAATTGCATAGTGTTATATAACCACCTGCAAACTTCTGCTGTTCATGCGACTTTTGTGCTCAAGTGAGTTTTGTGCAATGTGTTCGTGTGTTTTAAGAATATATATATGGCTTTCGAGTTGATCTACTTCCACCACTCTTTGTAGGACACCCTCTGTGTATTGAAACTATGCTTCGTTAAAATAATACTCCGGACGACCGATTCAATGAACAGTCCGACGAAAATGTAGGCAATCAAGGCCTCCTAAGCAGAAACTGTAACCCATTTTTCCGGGATAAAAGTTGTTTCTTTGTTGCACGCTGTAAAACATATGCAGTCGAATTTCGATAACTAGAATATCTTTGGGACCGTTACAATTTGTTCGAAATAAGTATAGTTCGAACTACGGAAATTTAATCATACTTTCAGGTCATGAAGTATAATGGGTATCACTTTAATTTATTAATTTTACAATCTTCTATAAAATAAAGGAATGTTGTGTATACTAATTAGAAGCGATTACACACAACATACCCTTTACCGATCAAATAAGTACAACCTCCCTAAAATATCCAGATACAGTAGAACTCCGATGGCTCGAACACCCATGGCTCGTTTACCATGGATGTGTCGAATCCATTCTTGAGCCCCTAGCGAAATCCTCTACATAAGAAATAGTGGGGGATAATTAAAGAGCGTTTAGTCTTTTATCTTGCAAATGTATGCTGTGTGTACTCATTAGAATCGCCTCGATGAGGCGATTCTAATGAGTACACACAGCATACATTTTTATTATAGAACACCGAAAAGATGTCTAAAAATATCTCGTTATGTCTCCTGACAGTAACCTCAGTGGTTCGAACTACCCCTGTCTCGAACAGATTTTCGTGGTCCCAAAGGTGTACGAGCCATTGAAGTTCTACTGGATATGAATTTGAAGAATCCTTTAGAGACTCCAGATAAAGTTTGAATTAGCCATGGTAAACAAACAATCCGTGTTAGAGTTTTGGAAGTTTCAATATATATTCGACTGGAAATATACCGCATGAAAAATAGCGCTTTCAAATTAGTTGGGAATATTCTTGACATGAAAGTCTTGTCTCGTCCCAGACAAAGCTGTCTGCACTGTAGTTGTCAGGAACTGTTATTGGGAAAACCTGTTCGCGAGAAGTAAATGCGTGCAACATGGTGTCAGAAATGATAATTATTAGGTAAAAATTGTAACATTTTCCTTACATCTGTTTTCAACATAGACTGTGGGTGCCCGTTAAATCCGCCTAAATTACGCGGTTTTAACGTGTACCCACAATCTATGTTTTGAGCTAAAATAAGGTAGATAATGTTTAACCCAGTAAACCTCACTTTTCTCCATATAAGGTGGAGTTTAGGGGTGTTCATTTCTCGAACTTGTTCACGTGATGTAAAGCCATGAGACTTGGAAGGAGCAGATGATACAATAAGACTAGTTAACATTGTCTTTGGCGGCATATAGTACTATCTTCTACTTCGATTGCACAATAAAAATCAGAAATAAATTGAATAATTTCTAAAGAGTTGGAAATTAATATAATATTAAACAGTATTCAGTAACAAAACTTGACATAATAATTGACATTATCACTTTCTGCAATCGTTTATCCGCCTCTTTTAACAGTTCAATATTCATTGAAGCACAAGCTGGCCCCTCCTTTCAAACAAAGCATCAGTGTTTACGACAGGAGAGCATGTTTATTGCAGTTTAAACTGGGAGGTAGACACCATACACAGCGTCTGAACCTTTTCTACGGTTGCTGGTGGACCTGAAATTGTAACAGGTAATAGGTTATTTCAATCTTAAATAAGCCGGCGTATGACAAAATCTACAATAAGACTGGTGCGACCAGTAGAGACTCAAATCAACCTGCGCACCCATCCACTATGACAAGACCTTTGTCTATGTCTCTTTGCATAGATATTAGTCTATAGTAAGTACATGATCAGCAAAGACTCTGATCAGATTGCACGGATCTGCAGGCTGATCTGAGTTTTCGCTGGTCGCTCAAGCCTTCTTGTAGATTTTGTCATGCGCTCGCTCAAATAACAGTCTAATTTCCTTGGCTAGAATACCTTTAGGACTTTGATAGAAGTAGTACGAGCTATTGAAGGTTGATTATAGTACAGACCTTGAGGTTATAAAAAGTTTTTCATGCTCATATTAGCTGAGCATGAAATTTAAAATGCTCATTAATATTGAAATACAGATAAAATACGTAATTTTTTGGCTCAGATCAATAAAACTTAATAATTATCCTATTCAAAAATAGTTTAATGTGTTGGTATTTTAATATTTATGTGCAGGACAAATGTCATGCTTTGCTGACTTGGGCATGAGAAAAGTTTTATAACCTCGAGGGCTGGTCAGGAGGTATAACGGGGATAGAATAACAGACTATCCCTTAACTGCCTTTATTTTTCCATGTATTCAGCTATGAAATTTCCCTAGGGACTCAAGAATGAGCCCCTTATATATTTCTGTATTACTATACAGACAAGGGTAATTTCCTTACTTTTAAAGTTGAGACCTTAAGGCTTCTCAGATATGTAGGATCGACTAGACTAAGCCAAGAAAGACAGCCATTTCAATGTTTTGGTATCGACAACATTAATAACCAAAGCCCAATACATGGAATAAGTAGACACCTAACCAGGGTAGTCCTTTCATATCTTGTATAGAATCGTTTGAAAGGCATACCTGTATGCTGTACTTGGCAGTTTCTGAAACAATTTTGCACAATTATGGAGACGAATTTGTCCGAACATGGATTTTGGGTACTCGTGAGGACCGCCTACTCAAGACGGTTCTAACGAGTGAAAACAAGCTATGTTTTGCGACGAGGCGGTTCTAGAGAGTACCAACAATCTATCTTTTGAGCAAAAATGAGAACAAATTTCAGATTTTGTATCTGAAAATTTTTATTTTTTTTGTCGGTAAAATTTCATTATAATGGAATATGCGTGTTTTCCTAATGGTAACCGAGCATTACGTGTTCGAGTCACTGGAGTTAAAATTTTGTTGCTAATTACATACAAAACATACAGTACTTACTAAATTCAAAGTTACTAGTGTTTCCAGCTTCTTTCCTGGCCTCTTCAATGCATTTCCGTAATGCAAAGAATACAGAACAACTCATACAAACAGAAGGTTCCCCAGAAGCTGTGGACAAAACAAGTGTACAGTAAAATTCAGCTTTTAAGTGTCACTGATGAGGTCTAATTGGCCGAAACTAGCTAGTCTGGCCCAGAAAACATATACACTCCATATTTTTCAGTTCTGTGGTGTATTCCTTGATTCCAAAGGATAACCCTTTTATAGAACATATTTAAGACCATCTAAAATTGACTAAATCTGCTTTTAAAAGCTAATTGAGACAGTTTCAGTTATTCTCTCCTTATAAGAGACCACATTTGGGACTGTTCAAAAGTGGTCTTTAAGACCACTTTTGGGACTGTTCAAAAGTGGTCTTTAAGACCACTTTTGAACAGTCCCAAAGTTGGACTTAATATAGGAATTTTACTGTATTTACACCTTAAGACTAATTTAACCTTAAGACTAATTTAACCAACAAAATCATCCGATTGTATTGGCAATTACTCGACCACGAAACGAAGCAAACGTCTTGATACAGCATCCTTTGAAATATTCGATCTTATAGCCTGCAAGCAGCGGTTTTGCCTGAATTGTGATCATTGTACATGGATTGCTTATACTACTTCTAGACTGCTTCACATATATGTCGTTCATTATTTCCTTTACCGGTCTTATTCCTAAATCGACTTTATTTTGCTGTTGCACGTCTTGTGTTTGTGTGTGGCTTCATACAACCAACTTTGTCTGGTAGAAACCAGGTTTGATTCATGTAATTATGTGTGGCGCTGCAACAGACTGAATGGCAATTCTTAATACTTTGTGAAAATATAGAATATAAGAAAAAGCCATAATAAAAGATTACGGCCTACCAATGGTACCATGAGAAAGTGTAAATAACAATGAGAAAACAAAAAAAACATGTCACAAACAGCCCAGCAACAAGCTCCCTCTTTCCCAAAAGAGGTTATTAAGTGCAATTGACACAATTAATGAAAATTTAATATAATAATAATAATAATTATAATAATAATAATAATAATAATAGTAATAATACATAACCATAAGTACATACAGCATGACGAGCCCCGTCGAAAGCTACATGTAAAATTAACAAGATTAGAACCACAGTCTTAAGACGGTCAGTAGCGAGTACCCTTGGGGTGTTTAAATCAATTCTATAGGGGAGCCCAATCTTCACTCTGGGTTCGAATACTATTTACAACACACATAATAGTTGGTTCACCTGATGGTAAGTGTCTCAGTCAATAGGCAATCAAAGAATAACATACAAATTAGAACAAATTGAAAAACAAATGGGCCCCGTCAAGCCACTTTGGTACTTATCGCCTATGCAAGCAGCGAAGGTTCAGGCGAGCCTGCGCATCCGCGCAGTCCCGCCAGAACCTTCGCTGCTCACTCATACAAGCAGTGAATCAAGAGGAACCTTCAGACAGAAAGCCATATCCCTGGCCTCTCTGAATGGCTGGGCATGCGCAGTTAAAATTTGTCATGACGGAATGCTCGAAGACACAAATTCGCTTGGCGGGGCTCACATACAAATTAGAACAAATTGAAAAACAAATAAAGTTGAATAATGTGACAAAACAAAGATGAAGGCTCGTAGCTTGTTCTACACACAGTTAGGTGGAGCTTAGGAAAGCCAAGATAGATTAAGAAGAATAAAGCCAAAGAGCAAATATCAGGCACCAACCACTGGAAAAATAATAAAAAAGGTTATTTAAGTTTGGACCGTCATCGAGTCAGTGACATGAGCCCCGTCGTGCAAAGAAAGAAGGAACATAATCATCAACCACGACTTGGTTAAAAACTGGGCATGCTGTCTGCTGCATAACTAATATAGTGTTCCATTATTTTTTGACATTTAATGATCTTTTTGAATTAACTCGGAAGACAATACCCGGCAGTAGTAATACTGTTGACCGTCCGAAGGTGTTTTTTCAATACAATTGCAGAGGTATGATCGGCATTACTCGGATGTACGTTCTGGGTGAGCGCATTGGTATGAATTTTGTGTATGCATTATTAAATGTCTCTAATTTTCGTTGGCTTGAGATGTTCTCTCATTTGGGCTTCCTTGGGTTACGTTTTGTCCTGTTTTGATAAGGCAGGCTTTTTTTCGCTGTGATATTTCCTGGCAACATTTTTATTGTGTCTTATTTTTTCATATGTCGCTTGCCACGTCATTAAACGTTTGTTATTTGGGCCCCGTCAAGCGATTTTGGTACTTATCGCCTATGCGAGCAGCGAAGGTTCAGTCGAGCCTGCGCATCCGCGCAGTCTCGCCAGAACCTTTGCTGCTCGCTCATACAAGCAGTGAATCAAGAGGAACCTTCCGGAAGAAAGCCATATCCCTGGCCCCTCTGAAAGGCTGGGCATGCGCAGTTAAAATTTGTCATGACGGAATGCTCGAAGACACAAATTCGCTTGGCGGGGCTCATTTTTGGTTTGTTTGATTTTGTCATTTGCGAACAACAAAGATGCAGATCAAACTGCGCATGTGCACAGTCTGATCACCATCTTTGTGTTCGCAGCTTGGATAGTAATGTACCTCTAGCTTCTATATCTAAAAGTGCAGGCTCTTGCTAGTGTTTATAGCTGCAAAGACACGTACATGTCTACATGTCGATATCAGGTTTTTCCTGGCGCGAGTCATTGACGTTTGTAGATACTGAGATAATTAGATAAAACAGGGAAAGCTGACGGGCCTCCGTGGTCTAATGGGCAGGAACAGACTGGGCATCCGTGGCCTAATGGGCAAGACCGCTTTCATCATTATCAGAATTCCAAGCTCTGTAACAGAAGTTCAGGGGTTCTTTCCGTGGGAGATTCGGTTTGGCCGACCTCTGATTAACGATCGGCTCGAAATAAGTGAAATAATATTTGGCCGTAAAACCAAAACCAAAAATGGATACATAAAAAAAGTTTAAATATGATTAGTCGAGAGTTTCTAATTAGGAGCATGTAACGTCCCATTTACCTTTAGACCGCAAAACTCCTAGCGGGTTTGGTGTATTTTTCAGAAGCGATACTCTGAAGTCAACAGGAATATCCTTATTTGTTGGTGGATGATAGGTCTAGAAAATAAATATAAACATTAAGTCATCTAATGCTTAAAGTCATTTATCGGACTGACGAGCCACAAAGGCTCAGGCGTACGCAAAATTCCACCAGAGCCTTTACTGCTCGCAGAGATGTAGTAGAAAGTAAAACATTATGAAAACACGCCTATACAAATACACTGTAAATTTTACCACCGTAAAAATGAATAATTTAAGATGCAAAATTGTGATACTTTTTTATTTCTGCTCTAAAATATAGATCATGGGTTCTCGCTAGAACCGCCTCGATGTCGTATTTTTCTTATTTCTGCTCAAAATCTAGATTGTGGATACTCGCAAGAACCGCCTCGATACCGCCTCATCGAGGCGGTTCTAATGAGTATCCTCAATCTATATTTGTAGCAGAAATAAGAAAAATTAGGTTTACCCTTGTAAACACCAGTTTCACTATAGACAAGTGGGGTTCAATGGGGGGTTACAATTATATAGACGTGTTTTCATGATGCAACAATTAGGAATCAATACAATTATCTTACCATTCCACGCAAGACACCAACAGGCAAGAAGGAGGCACGTAACGTAATAGAGGATCTTACATGAGTGTGCAAGTATTATTGTATTTATTAAACGAGTTGAGGAAAAGTGATAAAATGCGAGGCTTAGCCGAGCATTTTCTGCCTTTTCTGAACGGGTTTAATAAATGTAATACAACATGAGCACGAATGCAAGATTCTATTTATCATATGACATTAAAAAGAATTTTATTCACGACACAGTCACAGAAATGTCAATATTACGCGATTATTAAATGCAACGTCATTAAGGACGCCTAATGTGTAACGTTAAGGAGCGTATCAACTAATTTGCATATTTAATTCTTAAGTGGATTACAAAATTAAATACATGGCGTTATTAAATGCTAAGGCGCAACGATATGATGTACAGCATTCTTTGCTTCCAAAGCATAACCCTTTTAAAGAACATATTTAACATCACTACAGCTGGTGTCTGGGAAAGTGTGGCGGCCGTAAAATGCCTCCCTGCCCTACATCATAGTGTAGTTTATATTTCCTTGTCCTTTGAGATCATTGATTCCATTTTGGAATTTTGAAAATATTTGAGGATCACTGATGAGGCCTAATTGGCCGAAACTGTCCTGTTCTGTGGTGTATTCTTTGCTTCCTTTTATAGAAAGGGTACTGGTAAACCGCTTAGAGGATCTAAAGTAGAAGTAAAACAAAGATCAGGAATCGATACAATTAACTTACTCCACCCACCAAAGACACCAAAGGGAAAGAAATACAAATACAAACATTAAGCGACCAGACCATAATGGAAACCTAAACAAAGGAAGGCCATAAGGACAGTTACATATGGCCATCCAAAATTAAAAGACACAAGTGATACACACAGTAATTAACAAACAACAACATAAATAAATCGCCACAGAAGAACCGCCTTGGAACAGTCAGTGGAAAGATTTCCACTGGGGGGCTTAAATCGATTTAACGTGGCCACAATCCTCGCCCTTACTTCCGTCGCGATTTAGACAAATAATTTGTTCAGTCCGCATGAAGGCCTCCTAACTCATCAGTGCAACATCTCCGTGAACACAAAAAATCTCCGTGAACACAAAAAATCAAAGAACCACAGAGGTGAAACAATGGTGAGGACTCGACAGCAAGAAACCACTGAAATGCTGGAGCAAAAGAAAACCAACAGTTAGACTCCGATGGGCCCAACCAGAGACAGAGCATCAGGCACCAACCAACATTACCAAGAATTAGATCTCTCTAATTCTCAATAAGCCTTTACGTTGGAGCCGTCATAGAATCTGAGGCCTGACCCACCGGCGTGCAATTTAAGAGGGAAGCAAAGTTGCCAACCGTGATTGGGTTAACTACCATGCATGCAGTCTGCCTGCCCAGGCAAAGCTGTGTGAGTGTCGGACCGTCCATGCTTATAAACCCTATTGGTTTCCTCGAAAAGGCTTGGGATGTCGTTTCATCTCAATGCCGGGTAAAAGTCCCACAAAATTTGGAGCAACCTCTCCAAAATGACCTTTACAGTGTTGATGGGGACGTTAAACCTCAAATCAAACAAACAAACCTTTTATAGAACATATTTAACGTCACTACGGCTGGCATTTGGGAACGTATGGCGGCCTTAAAAAGTCTACCTGCCCTACATCATAGTGTAGTTTATATTTCCTTGTTTTTTATCAATGATTCCATTTTGGAATTTTGAAAATATTTGAGGGTCACTGATGAGGCCTAATTGGCCGAAACTAGTTTGTTTAAAATACAGAATATTAGCAGGACTTACCTGCAGGGCATAATGAAACACACCAGACGCTTTACCAGAACGGTAATTAAAACTTTTTTTTTTATCAGCCATCCCCTATATAATTTGTATTGCAGCACATTGACCTGATAAGCATACGCTGTCTCAGGACGAGAGAGCTTCATCAGGTCAACGTGACATTGCAGTTCTAAGAACAGGGCTGCTGGGGAAACTGGCTAAAATGGTATTTACTGATAAATAGAAAACCAGATTCGTGTCATTTGATATCAAGTTTATTAGGCTCGTTTACCAGACTCGGCTTTGAAAACGCATGAAGAATCGCTCGGCAAGCCTCTCGATTCTACAGGCGTTCTCCAAGCCTTGCCTGATAAACTTGATATCAAAGACACTCACCTTGTATTCTCAATTATGGGTGGGGCTAATATGAATTTTACGTGCAAAAAATCTTGCCCTTTGTTCCGCCGTGGTATATTTTCCATGAAGTACACAGTGTCATGTAGTTCGTTCAGTCCATGTGAAGGGTGTTTAAATCAATGGCCTAAGAAAATGTGTTGTGATGCGTCTCCCCGCCAGAATGTGGCCGGACCCGACGGGGATCTATCCTATCACCGCCTGATCAACGGGTTTACGCGTTTACCACAGAATCGCTGAGTTCGGCCAAAACATGCCTCATGATCTATAGCTTTCTTTAAAGTATAAATGGGGTAACTAGAGGAACTGTTTTGTGTAAGCGGTTAAAACGAGTTCTAAGGATCTACACAACAGAACAAAGGTCTTCCTTCGTGCCGATATACCATTTTGTTGCTTTGAAAGAAAACATTATATTGCATAATTGTATTTTTCTGATTTCCATGACATACATTTGGAAACATAAATTACCCAAGTATTATTAGTGAGTATCTGGCCTGTTGTTGGATTATACTTAAGCTTTTCTGTAGTCGAGATACCCATTCCCATCATAAATCCGCCTTCTATCTGTCCAATGTCTACAGCAGGATTCAAACTGAAATAACACCAGACACATCTCGATATATTTTCATGATCATACGAAGTCTTAAGAAAATCTTTATATACCTTCAGTTGTTATTCTTTATGTTGCCAGATGGTGTAAAGTATACAGAAGTGACGCAGAAACAGGTCACAACTTCTGACAAAAGTTTTCTCTAGCCACCGATAAAAACGAATACGCCAATTGCAGTGAACAAAATTAATAAACCTGTCCCCATTTATTGCAAATTTATCTGTTTAAAACTGAAGACAAACCATAAGAAAAATAAACCGCGATAGAAGAACTGAATTGGAAGTCAGTGAAACGAATTCAACTTCGTTTTTTATTAAACAAAATTTTTCAAAGGTCATAATGTAATTATTACTCGGTGTATGGCTAACCTCAAAACTTTAAGCACACCTCCACCTCAGTCTTACTATCTACAAAGTTCCAGGTTAATCAGATTAAAGCTGTAGGAGGAGTTATACGGAAATGAAAATGTTTACCTAAATTTTCAAAGGGGCATAAGTCTATAAATATTTGGTGTATGGGTAAACTTGAAACTTTACGCATATCTCCACATCATAGTCTTGCTATCTACAAAGTTTCAGGTTGATCAGATGAAAACTGTAGGAGGAGTTTTCCGGAAATTAAATGTATACCGAAAGTTTCAAAGGGGCATAAATCTATAAATATTTGGTGTATAATTAACATTGAAACTTTACCCACATCTCAACCTTGTAGTCTTACTATTTTCAAAGTTTCAGGTTAATTGGATGAATACTGTAGGAGGAGTTGTACGGAAATGAAAATGTGTACCATAATTTTTAAAAGGAGCATAAGTCTATAAATATTTGGAGTACGTTTAACCTTAAAACTTTACGCATATCTCCACATCATAGTCTTGCTATCTACAAAGTTTCAGGTTGGTGAGATGAAAACTGTAGGAGGAGTTATCCGGAAATAAAAATGTTTACTGCAATTTTCAAAGGGGCATAAATCTATTAATACTTGGTGTATGGTTGGCCTTGAAACTTTACGCACATGTCATCCTCATAGTCTTACTATCTACAAAATTTCAGGTTAATCGGAGGGAAACTGTAGGAGGAGTTATCAGGAAACGAAAATGTTTACCGCAATTTTCAAAGGGGCATAACTCTATTAATATTTGGTGTATAGTTAACCTTGAAACTTTACGCACATGTCCACCTCACAGTCTTACTATCTACAAAGTTTCAGGTTAATCTGATGAAAACTGTAGGAAGAGTTATCCGGAAACGAAAACGTTTACGGACGGACGGACGGACGGACGGACGGACGGACGCCGACCCCATTACATAATACGACCGTTTTTTTCAAAACGGGCGTATAAAAACCAATGACAGTTACACATGAGTGAAAATCAATGATATGTTTCGATATGGCTGAACAAGTAGCTTTGACCAATTAGGCCTCAGTCATCAGTGATCCTCGTAATAAATATTGAGACTCAGAAATAGCTCTATGAAGTGAAATATTGAGAATCAGACATAAGTGTACATTTATTATTGAATATATTAAATGAGTTGAGGAAAAAAGAATAAAATGCGAGGCTTGACCGAGCATTTTATGCCTTTTCCTCAACGAGTTTAATAAATTCATTTATACATGAGCATGAATGCAAGATTATATTTATCGTATAACATTAAAATGCTTTATTCACGCTTCGTTGACAAAAATTCAATATTCCGTCATTAGTAAACGCGACGTCGTTATTGACGTGCTTCTAATGAATTTGTACATTTTATCCACTAGTGGATTACAGAATTTATTACATGGCGTTATTACACTCTCAGACGCGACGTCATATGATAAAAAATATAAACTGCACCACAATACATTTAATGGAAGATGTTCGGGCGCCACACGACTGCTCTACACATCAGCTACAGAAAAGTAAAATAAAGCTATATGCTTATACGTTGCATTGAGACAATGAGAAACAAGCGAAGGTGATTAAAACCAAGAATCAAGTTATCTGGCAAAACTGGCTCCTTTCCAAAAAACTAGGCCACAAGAATACCCTCGATGAAATGATCATTAAACAGTCTCATATGTTTAGTACAAACACTATACTCATCATAATTCACTGTCTTTATCGATTGCTATCTTAACCTGCAGTGCATGGTAATCCGCTGAAGGTAGTCTTGTTGTCTCGCCCCAACCACAAAACGCTTGTACCAGGCTTATTCTACCTCTCTCTATTATTCTGCTATACCCATCATACCTCTCTCTGTTAATCTACTATACTCATCTCTTATTCTACTATACTCATCTCTTATTATACCTCTCTCTATTATTCTACTATACGCATCTTACCTCTCTCTATTATTCTACTATACTCATCTCTTATTCTACTATACTCATCATACGTCACTGTCTTGATAGATTGCTTTCTTAACCTGCAGTGCATGGTAATCCGCTGAAGGTAGTCTTGTTGTCTCGCCCAAACTACAAAACGCTTGTACAAGGCTTATTCTACCTCTCTCCACTGTCATTGACTATATCTACACGATTGACCTGGTATTCTCCTGTCTACCAGACTTATTCTTACCTCTCTCCACTGCCATGGACTATATCTACACGATTGACCTGGTATTCTCCTGTGAACCAGACTTATTCTACCTCTCTCCCCTGTCATGGACTATATCTACCCGATTGACCTGGTATTCTCCTGTGTACCAGACTTAGTCTAATCTCTCTCCACTGTCATGGACTATATCTACACGACTGGCCTGGTATTCTCCTGTGTACCAGACTTATTCTTACCTCTCTCCACTGTCATGGACTATATCTACACGATTGACCTGGTATTCTCCTGTGTACCAGACTTATTCTTACCTCTCTCCACTGTCATTGACTATATCTACACGATTGACCTGGTATTCTCCTGTGTACCAGGCTTATTCTAACCTCTCTCCACTGTTATGGACTATATCTACACGATTGACCTGGTATTCTCCTGTGTACCAGACTTATTCTTACCTCTCTCCACTGTCATGGACTATATCTACACGATTGACCTGGTATTCTCCTGTGTACCAGACTTATTCTAACCTCTCTCCACTGTCATGGACTATATCTGCACGACTGACCTGGTATTCTCCTGTGTACCAGACTTATTCTTACCTCTCTCCACTGTCATGTACTATATCTACACGATTGACCTGGTATTCTCCTGTGTACCAGACTTATTCTAACCTTTCTCCACTGTCATGGACTATATCTACACGACTGACCTGTATTCTCCTGTGTACCTGACTTATTCTACCTCTCTCCACTGTCATTGACTATACCTACACGATTGACCTGTATTCTCCTGTGTACCTGACTTATTCTTACCTCTCTCCCCTGTCATGGACTATATCTACACGGTTGACCTGGTATTCTCCTGTGTACCAGACTTATTCTTACCTCTCTCCACTGTCATTGACTATATCTACACGATTGACCTGGTATTCTCCTGTGTACCAGACTTATTCTTACCTCTCTCCACTGTCATTGACTATATCTACACGATTGACCTGGTATTCTCCTGTGTACCAGGCTTATTCTAACCTCTCTCCACTGTTATGGACTATATCTACACGATTGACCTGGTATTCTCCTGTGTACCAGACTTATTCTTACCTCTCTCCACTGTCATGGACTATATCTACACGATTGACCTGGTATTCTCCTGTGTACCAGACTTATTCTAACCTCTCTCCACTGTCATGGACTATATCTGCACGACTGACCTGGTATTCTCCTGTGTACCAGACTTATTCTTACCTCTCTCCACTGTCATGTACTATATCTACACGATTGACCTGGTATTCTCCTGTGTACCAGACTTATTCTAACCTTTCTCCACTGTCATGGACTATATCTACACGACTGACCTGTATTCTCCTGTGTACCTGACTTATTCTACCTCTCTCCACTGTCATTGACTATACCTACACGATTGACCTGTATTCTCCTGTGTACCTGACTTATTCTTACCTCTCTCCCCTGCCATGGACTATATCTACACGGTTGACCTGGTATTCTCCTGTGTACCAGACTTATTCTAACCTCTCTCCACTGTCATGGACTATATCTACACGATTGACCTGGTATTCTCCTGTGTACCAGACTTATTCTAACCTTTCTCCACTGTCATGGACTATATCTACACGACTGACCTGTATTCTCCTGTGTACCTGACTTATTCTACCTCTCTCCACTGTCATGGACTATATCTGCACGACTGACCTGGTATTCTCCTGTGTACAAGACTTATTCTTACCTCTCTCCACTGTCATGTACTATATCTACACGATTGACCTGGTATTCTCCTGTGTACCAGACTTATTCTAACCTTTCTCCACTGTCATGGACTATATCTACACGACTGACCTGTATTCTCCTGTGTACCTGACTTATTCTACCTCTCTCCACTGTCATTGACTATACCTACACGATTGACCTGTATTCTCCTGTGTACCTGACTTATTCTTACCTCTCTCCCCTGTCATGGACTATATCTACACGGTTGACCTGGTATTCTCCTGTGTACCAGACTTATTCTAACCTCTCTCCACTGTCATGGACTATATCTACACGACTGACCTGTATTCTCCTGTGTACCTGACTTATTCTACCTCTCTCCACTATCATTGACTATACCTACACGATTGACCTGTATTCTCCTGTGTACCTGTCTTATTCTTACCTCTCTCCCCTGTCATGGACTATATCTACACGATTGACCTGGTATTCCCCAGTGTACCAGACTTATTCTAACCTCTCTCCACTGTCATGGACTATATCTACCCGACTGACCTGTATTCTCCTGTGTACCAGACATATTCTTACCTCTCTCCACTGTCATGGACTATATCTACACGATTGACCTGGTATTCTCCTGTGTACCTGACTTATTCTTACCTCTCTCCCCTGTCATGGACTATATCTACACGACTGACCTGTATTCTCCTGTGTACCTGTCTTATTCTTACCTCTCTCTACTGTCGTGGACTATATCTACACGATTGACCTGTATTCTCCTGTGTACCAGGCTTATTCTAACCTCTCTCCACTGTCATGGACTATATCTACACGATTGACCTGGTATTCTCCTGTGTACAAGGCTTATTCTACCTCTCTCCACTGCCATGGACTATATCTACACGATTGACCTGTATTTTCCTGTGTACCAGACTTATTCTTACCTCTCTCCACTGCCATGGACTATATCTACACGATTGACCTGGTATTCTCCTGTGTACCTGACTTATTCTTACCTCTCTCCCCTGTCATGGACTATATCTACACGACTGACCTGTATTCTCCTGTGTACCTGTCTTATTCTTACCTCTCTCTACTGTCGTGGACTATATCTACACGATTGACCTGGTATTCCCCTGTGTACCAGACTTATTCTACCTCTCTCCCCTGTCATGGACTATATCTGCACGATTGACCTGGTATTCTCCTGTTTACCAGGCTTATTCTACCTCTCTCCACTGTCATTGACTATATCTACACGATTGACCTGGTATTCTCCTGTTTACCAGGCGTATTCTACCTCTCTTCACTGTCATTGACTATATCTATACGATTGACCTGGTATTCTCCTGTGTACCAGACTTATTCTTACCTCTCTCCACTGTCATGGACTATATCTACACGATTGACCTGATATTCTCCTGTTTACCAGGCTTATTCTACCTCTCTCCACTGTCATTGACTATATCTATACGATTGACCTGGTATTCTCCTGTCTACAAGACTTATTATTACCTCTCTCCACTGTCATGGACTATATCTACACGATTGACCTGGTATTCTCCTGTGTACCAGACTTATTCTTACCTCTCTCCGCTGTCATGAACTATATCTACACGATTGACCTGGTATTCTCCTGTGTACCAGACTTATTCTTACCTCTCTCCCCTGTCATGGACTATATCTGCACGATTGACCTGGTATTCTCCTGTTTACCAGGCTTATTCTACCTCTCTCCACTGTCATTGACTATACCTACACGATTGACCTGGTATTCTCCTGTTTACCAGGCTTATTCTACCTCTCTCCACCGTCATGGACTATATCTACACGGTTGACCCGGTATTCTCCTGTGTACCAGACTTATTCTTACCTCTTTCCACTGTCGTGGACTATCTCTACACGACTGGCCTGGTATTCTCCTGTGTACCAGACTTAGTCTTATCTCTCTCCACTGCCATGGACTATATCTACACGATTGACCTGGTATTCTCCTGTGAACCAGACTTAGTCTAATCTCTCTCCACTGCCATGGACTATATCTACACGACTGGCCTGGTATCCTCCTGTGTGCCAGACTTATTCTTACCTCTCTCCACTGTCATGGACTATATCTACACGATTGACCTGGTATTCTCCTGTGAGAACATCTAGTTCTACTTCAGCACATGCAGCACCATATACGTTGTACTCATATGGAGGTGGTGGCTTTGGCTCGCAGCTAATATGAAATAGAGTGAGCAAATAGTTCAATCAAGGAGGTTTTGTGGTTCTAAAACTTTCGGAGGTAAAACTGCAGTAATTTGTTTCTACTAGGTATACAATTCAAGATAACACATTATGAAAATATAAAAGACAATGCCTAGGTGTGACGATTTATTTTATACTCAGAAACAAAAACGACGCATAACTAAAAACATAGGCGATATTTTCACAAGTTAAACAATATGATATTGACATTTATACATAACAACTCGAGGGATTTAAAAAAAGGAAATCAATATGTGTTTTAGTAACTATTGAACATATGGTTGTAAACGCACATGTTAACATACTTTTAGTGCCATGTTATGTTTGTTAGTATTGGAGTTTAACGGCCAGTCAACACTATTTAGGTCATTATTGAGCTGGGCAGTTTACCTATCCACACGTTTCATGGGAAGACTTATACGTAAGCGGTTAACCAGTACGGTGCATATTCTTTCGCCAGAAACTGACAACTGTCCTTCTTGGATGAGCGAAAAGGATCTAGTGCCATATCGCGTATACATAACAATTCGTGACGTTAAATAGTGCAGACATTCCGACATTTTCATGACACCGAAACGTAAGAAACGACATTGTGTTTCGACCATACGTTTCACATCGTTTTGTATTCCATGTTAAAAAGTGGCAACAGCCAGTTTATAATAGCTTTAAAAATTATGTTTTATCATATACGCTGATATTTAACGAAAAACACGATGTAATAAAATTGCAAACGTGAAATGACACATAACGTCATGACGCCGCCCGTCACAACTTCTAACTTATTTGGCAACAAGCGCAGGTTTAAAATCGTTATTTGATACACAGAATCTCGCGGTCATTTCATTTGAAATGTTAGAAACTCGCCATAGGCTCGTTTCATGTATTTCATATTGACTGACCACTCGGGCAGGATACTCTGTGTGTGCGGGTCTTGATGCATGGACGGTTCGACTCACACCACATTGCCTGGGCATGCTTAGATCCTCTAAGCGGTTTATCAGTACTCGTGTGCGGGTCGGTTTCAGATCTGCGTGGAAGCATCATGCCCATCTATTTCTTCAAGCCCCGATGTGCGGGGCTGTAATAAGAAGTGTCCGAAAATGAATCGAAAATAGTAGCGCAGGCAATGATGAGGAATCAATACAAATACCTCACGACTCCTCCAATCCAAGAGAAATACCAGTATAAATTATTTTCACCAAAAAGCAAATGTCACAAAAGGAAAGCCAAAAAGACAGTACTCTCCCACAAAATGGCCAAAATCAGAATCAGAATTTAATTCCTGACGGATCAAATGGCATTCATTCATCAGGCATATCCAAACGGATATTCAGAATACAAATATATTAGCAAAACATTTAATTTAAGCAAAACAAACTATAACACTAATACAGTAGAACTTCGATGGCTCGAACACCGATGGCTCGTTTACCATGGATGTGTCGAACTCATTCTTGAGCCCCTAGCGAAATCCTCTACATAAGAAATAATGGGGGATAATTTAGGAGATTTTCGTCTTTTATCTTGCAAATGTATGCTGTGTGTACTCATTAGAATCGCCTCATTGAGGCGATTCTAATGAGTACACACAGCATACATTTTCATTATAGAGCACCGAAAAGATGTCTAAAAGTATCTCGTTATGCCTCCCGACAGTAACCTCAGTCGCTCGAACTACCCCTGTCTCGAACAGATTTCCATGGTCCCAAAGGTGTTCGAGCCATTGAAGTTCGACTGTATAACACTAATAGACTAAAACAGAAGAACCGCCTCGGAACGGTCATTAAAATGTATGTACATGTGTTCGGAGCTATAATAGATTTTGCGGTGCCACAATTCTCAATCTTGGTGCTGTTGGTGTTTACAAATATCATTACGATAACACACACGTATCATATAGTATATTTTTAAAACCTCCAAAAAGCACTTTTCTGATGAAAATATGTGCTATTTTTCTTATATATTCTCCAAACATTGATGCGGTTCTAACGATTACCCATAACCTATGTCTTGGAGTATAAATAAGCTCAAAGTTCAGCAAGACTCAGCTGTCAGATAAACTCAGGTTTAGCAACATATTACAATATTCTTACATGACTTTCTCCGAGAGGTAAACCTTTTCTCGAAGGCACCTGTCAACAAGCTCCGTCCATGAAGGGTCTTTCATCTTTGCTTTGACTGGAGCCATTCTGGCTTTTATATTCGTGCATGCCGTTATAACTCCCTGAAAATTATTTGAATGTATTTAAATATCAAATTCTTGTCAGCCACTGCAACTGCAAAAGGCCCGTACAAACCATACATAAAAAATGGAAAAATGCATATCACAAATTACGCGTTCCGTAATTTTTTACATATGAATTTATGATATCTTTTCGAAAATGACATGTAAGCTCTTTGGTGATACAGTAGATAATAGGAGAAAAAATAATTAAATATAAAGCAGCCTATTTTTGGTTAAAAAATGCAATGTTGCGGCTGACCATCACAATCAAAGTTTTTCTGTGGATTTTTTGGAAAGTAAAAGTAAAACAAAGATCAGGAATCGATACAATTAACTTACTCCACCCATCAAAGACACCAAAGGGAAAGAAACACAAACATTAAGCGACCGGACTATAATGGAAACCTAAACAAAGAAAGGCCATATGGACAGTTACTTTCCCACAAAATGGCCATATGGCCATCCAAAATAAAAAGACACAAGTGATACACACAGTAAGTAACAAACAACAACATAAATAAATCGCCACAGAAGAACCGCCTTGGAACGGTCAGTTGAAAGATTTCCACTGGGGGGCTTAAATCGATTTTACGTGGCCACAATCCTCGCCCTTACTTCCGTCCCGATTTAGACAAATAATTTGTTCTGTCCGCATTAAGGCCTCCAAACTCATCAGTCCAACATCTCCGTGAACACAAATAATCAAAGAACCACAGAGGTGAGACAACGGTGAGGACTCGACAGCAAGAAACCACAGAAATGCTGGAGCAAAAGAAAACCAACAGTTAGACTCCGATTGGCCCGACCAGAGACAGAGCATCAGGCACCAACCAACATTGCCGTGAATTAGATCTCTCTAATTCTCAATAAGCCTTTACGTTGGAACCGTCATAGAATCTGAGGCCTGACCCACCGGCGTGCAATTAAAGAGGGAAGCAAAGTTGCCAACCGTGATTGTGTTAACTACCATGCATGCAGTCTGTCGTATAATATCCATGTTGTACCCAATCTTTTTATATCGAAGAATGATTTTACGAAATTGGGTGCCAAAGTCATTGAATTTATATACTAAGTCACCATAAAATTCGGGTTCCGATAGACCCCGTTGCAGAAGAGACCTAAGCCCAACATCGAACTCCGAAACTAAATCAGAATGGCGTCTATAAAATTTTGAAAAGGCCTTGCGTAGTCTATGGTACCGATAACCCTGATTAAGAAGTTTCGCCGCCAATAATTTATTACGAGTGTTGAAGTCAGTTACATGACTACACACTCTTGCAAATCGAACCAATTGCGAAACACAAACGCCACAGGACGGCGCACGAGGAACATCACCATCCAAAAAAGGAAAATTTATAATCTCAAAATCAAAGTCATCGCGTTTATCACAAACCACGCACGAAACAAACCCACCCATAATAGATAGATGTAAATCCAAAAACGGGGCCTCGGTATCAGAAGAATTTGCTTTATTTAACTGAAGTTCTGGGGGGTAAATCTGACTGATCAAACCATCGAAATAGGTATTATCAATATTTAATAAATCATCTAAATATATAGAAGTGGAGCTAAAAGCTTCAATAATGTCAGATTGGTTATCAATGGAAAGCGACAACATGAAGTCTCTTTCATAACAATACAAGAATAGATCAGCCACAAGAGGTGCGCAATTCGTACCCATCGGAATGCCCACGGTTTGTCTAAATAACTTAGTACCGAATCTAATATAAATATTGTCAAGTAGAAAGGTGAGGGCATCACACACTTTCTGACATGACCAAAGTGTATAATTCTTATGCTCTTTAGAAGTGAAAAATGCATTTCTGACATTACATGCAAGATAGAGAGAATCTTCTCTGTGAAAATATAAATCAAAAATGAGTTCCTTTCAGAGCAATGAAAACATTCATAAGAAAGGAGATGGGTCATACTCATCAGTGACCCTGTAATGATCCAGCAAAGAAAGCCAGAAGAAACATACTGCAATTTTTGCGAATTTCGAATAGGCAGTCGATTCAAAGACTGATTTAAATCAAAATGGGGTCCAAATAATTAAAAACCTGTCTAGAATATGAGTCTTAACCAATAATTTATTTCTGATTTCTCTGATATACATGATATATTTGGAGTACATCGTAGACTGTTCCAGTGCGGGAAAGTAATCCGTAAATAATTATTTCTTTTAATGTATAGCAGCGTGGTTTCAAAGTAGAAGTAAAACAAAGATCAGGAATCGATACAATTAACTTACCCCACCCATCAAAGACACCAAAGGGAAAGAAACACAAACATGAAGCGACCAGACCATAATGGAAACCTAAACAAAGGACGGCCATAAGGACAGTTACTTTCCCACAAAATGGCCAAATGGCCATCAAAATAATAAGACACAAGTGATACACACAGTAAGTAACAAACAACAACATAAATAAACCGCCACAGAAGACCCGCCTTGGAACGGTCAAATTCTTAATTTCAAAATATCATAATTCTAGAGAATAGACTATTATTGTAATCATATTGATCATTTTTACACAATTTCACAAACAAACTCTTAATTTCTAACAATTCTCATTTGATAACAGATTTGTCCGGCACAAAGAAACAATACCGGACTGAAGTGACTGTCCATAATATTATTGAATCATGGACGCCACTCTATGCTTGCCTTTCTAAGTTCAATATAGAAGTGAAGGCAATGATCAGGAATCGATACAATCAACCCACAGCTCCCATCAGAGACACCAAAGGGAAAGAAGCACTAACATGAAAAAACAGACCTAATGGAAACATCAACAGCGGAAAGCCAAAAGGATAGTTACTTTCCCATAAAATGGCCAATAAGCTGTCTAAAATAAAATAAGCATCACAAACACCCAAAGACAAACCATAACAAAAATAAACCGCGACAGAAGAAACGCAAACGGAAACGGAAACGAATTACCCATTTCTGTATTACGGATTCTCGATACCGAGGCGAATACATTCTATGATAGTTCTAATCAGTTATACGATGCTGCTCTTTTAACTAGAGGTTATACTAAGCATGATCTTCGTCCTTTCATTGATTCTGAAACTAATCACAAGCGTCATTACATCAAAATAACCTTCATTAATTAGGGTTTGGATTTTATAGATTTACCTAGTATATTCCGGTACAGTTCGGTTATTTCGTCTATTCCTGCTTACTTTCAAAATACTGAAACACCTATAATTTGCTTTAAATACAATAAACCTGTTAGATCTATCATTTTTATTTTCAATAAACTTGATTCTGATCTTGATATTGACACTAACGCTCCTGATACATGTGATTGTAGAAATTCAGTGTATTGATATCCTGCTGATGGTCATATTATAACTGGCAATTTTAAACTTATTCCTGATTCTAGGATACGTAATATAATTTCTAAAGGACCGAAATATCGATTTCCTTCTAAAATTGTTTCCATAAATGTAAAGATGAAATCGCTGCTGCCTTGAATGAATTTGGGTATCGATGGTGTAAACGACAGTATGTTGAACATAAAGCTCTTATAGAACGGAAACTTAGCATTCAGATATTAGTGAACAAACGCATTGCTTTTTATTTGCAAACTACGAACTTATTACCTACTAAACCTAAGACGTCTTTACGTCACCTTAAACAAGGTATAATTCAGGAGTTTCAACGGAAGTTTGTTTTGGCTCTAGCTGATAAGGCCGCTAACAATGTGGTCGTTGTTTGACGGCTTCACTATGTTAATACTCTTCAGCAAGAACTGGGTATGAACTTCAGCCTTTAGCTGCAGAGAAGGCTTTATATCAGTCTTTGAATCGACTGCCTATTCGAAATTCGCAAAATTGCAGTACGTTTCCTCTGGCTTTCTTTGCCGGATCATTACAGGGTCACTGATGAGGCTTTATTAGCCGAAACTACGTAGTATGACCCATCTTCTTTCTTATGAATGTTTTCATTGCTCTTAAAGGAACTCATTTTTGATTTTTATTTGCCTTCACTGCAGCTGGTGTTGTGCCGTCTGGCGGCGGTAAAACGTCTCCCCGTACATCAACCATAGTGCAGTTTATATTTTACTTTTGGTCTTTTGAGATCAGCGTGAATATTCTGAGAAATCAGAAATAAATTATTGGTTTAGACTCATATTCTAGACAGGTTTTTAATTATTTGGACCTCGTTTTGATTTATATCAGTCTTTGAATCGACTGCCTATTCGAAATTCGCAAAATTGCAGTACGTTTCCTCTGGCTTTCTTTGCCGGATCATTACAGGGTCACTGATGAGGCTTTATTAGCCGAAACTACGTAGTATGACCCATCTTCTTTCTTATGAATGTTTTCATTGCTCTTAAAGGAACTCATTTTTGATTTTTATTTAGTTGATGACCACATTTGTCATCCAGCAACAAAGTTTGCTGTCTGTGATACAGAAGGCCAAGACAAACTTCCTACGTTATATTGGTTACCTAAATTTCTTAAAAGACCATACAAAGCACGGTTTATTGCAAATTCAAGCTCTTGTTCCACCACTGAACTCTCCATATTATGAACTTCATGTTTTACTGCCATCAAAAAAAATATTGCGACAAAGTCTTCCAAAGGTCAAGTTGAAATCTGTTTTGGTCTATAAAACATTCTAATGAAGTTTCAAATAAATTGACATCAAGGCGTTTTCATGCTTCAAGTCTGTCTATAGACTAGTTACTAGTCTGATAATAAAAGTAGAAGTAAAACAAAGATCAGGAATTGATACAATTAACTTACTTCATCCATAAAAGACACCAAATCTGATCATTTTTGGTATTTTTATTGGTTTAAAAAAGTATCACCTTCTTAGGAATGGCAAGTCTATTTGGTAGAGTCTCAAATCTTTGGATTATCAGACTCGTATTTTTCGAAATTGTCTGAGAGGAGTTTGCTGCTTTAATTGACATTTATTATCATTAAATTGCCCATTGAAATCAGATAAACTCAGCCAGCACCAAGATGTTTATTTATCTGTGTTTAAATGGTAAACCTGCTGATAAACCAGATTCGTTGCTGGATCAGTACCTTTTCATGCTTAGAAATACTTTCACTGTCTGGATAAGAAAAATGTATTAATAGTTTTAAATGTATCAATCAACATTTTATTTTTAGCTATTTTGTTATACAATCGAGCAGTTTCAGAGCTTTCATCTATTTACATGAAAATACTGCTATCTCCTGATAAAATGATTTTTAAGTCAAAAATATTGATGTTTTTTTTTTCTTATTTCTCCACGAAAACCATACATTGTAGGTACTAATAAGAAGCGCATCAGCGAGGTGATTCTAATGAGCACCCACAAAATTCTTTGTGAAATACTAAACACTAAACTGGTTCTCAGTTTTATCTACACGTTTACCAATGATTATGCAACATATTAAAACCATTAATAAAAGACAGTTTCTCTCTTCAGAGCAGTTGTAAAATTTGAGTCAGGACAGAACAGTTAAAGACTCAAATCAGAATTGCTTGGGCTCACTTTATTTGAGCATTAAATAATGATAACAGAATGTATACTGCTTGTTCACTTTTCACAATACAACCCATTTATGCCCAGAAACCATTAAAAGGACACAGATAAACAGTATATACCCATTTAAGACTTCACATGTGTCGTATGAACAGGGTCTTCGCTATGTGCTTAAAATACAGTGAATCATGTACAACTTGTGAAAGTAAAGTCCCATAGTTCACAATTGCTCATCTAAATTAGGTTTGCTTTAAAATCGCCATGATATAAGCAGTTCTGCAACAGACAACCAGCCAGTGGACTGATTTTATCCTGCTTACCACTACAACCCCTGCCTTTGAAAAGTAGAAGTAAAACAAAGATCAGGAATCGATACAATTAACTTACTCCACCCACCAAAGACACCAAAGGGAAAGAAACACAAACATGAAGCGACCAGACCATAATGGAAACCTAAACAAAGGATGGCTTTAAGGACAGGTACTTTTCCCACAAAATGGCCAAATGGCCATCGTAACAAAAAGACACAAGTGATACACACAGTAAGTAGTAACAAACAACAACATAAATAAACCGCCACAGAAGCAACGCCTTGGAACGGTCAGTTGAAAGAATTCCACTGGGGGGGCTTAAATCGATTAACGTGGCCACAATCCTCGCCCTTACTTCCGTCGCGATTTAGACAAATAATTTTTTCAGTCCGCATGAAGGCCTCCTAACTCATCAGTGCAACATCTCCGTGAACACAAATAATCAAAGAACCACAGAGGTGAGACAACGGTAAGGACTCAACAGCAAGAAACCACTTAAATGCTGGAGCAAAAGAAAACCAAAAGTTAGACTCCGATGGGCCCAACCAGAGACAGAGCATCAGGCACCAACCAACATTACCAAGAATTAGATCTCTCTAATTCTCAATAAGCCTTTACGTTGGAACCGTCATAGAATCTGAGGCCTGACCCACCGGCGTGCAATTAAAGGTGGAAGCAAAGTTGCCAACCGTCATTGGGTTAACTACCATGCATACAGTCTGTCGTATAATATCCATGTTGTACCCAATCTTTTTATATCGAAGAATGATTTTACGAAATTGGGTGCTGAAGTCATTGGGGTTATATATTTTTCTGAAATTATACACTAAGTCACCATAAAATTCGGGTTCCCACAGACCTTGTTGCAGAAGAGATTTAAGTCCAATATTGAATTTTGAAATTAAATCAGAATGGCGTCTATAAAATTTTGAAAAGGCTTTGCGTAGTTTATGGTACCGAGAACCCTGATTAAGAAAAGTAGAAGTAAAACAAAGATCAGGAATTGATACAATTAACTTACTCCACCCATAAAAGACACCAAAGGGAAAGAAATACAAACATTAAGCGACAAGACCATAATGGACACCTAAACAAAGGAAGGCCATAAGGATAGTTACCCAAGAAGTTTGGCCGTATACAATTTAATACTAGTGTTGAAGTCAGTTACATGACTACACACTCTAGCAAATCGAATTAATTGCGAAATATAAACGCCATAGGATGGTGCACGAGGAACATCACCATCCAAAAAAGGAAAATTTACAATCTCAAAATCAAAGTCATCGCGTTAATCATAAATTTTGCACGAAACAAACCCATCTACAATAGATAGATGTAAATCCAAAACCAGAAACATTGAAAACATTTTTGATCTAGATTGGGTGCCTTCTAAAGAAGGATCTACACTGTTGTCATGTAGTTTGTAAATTGAATAATTACATTTTCTTTTATTCATGTACTTAGCTGTGAAATCAACGAACATCTGCAACAAATTATATTTTCACAATGAAAATTAATATGAGCTTGTTATTTTCACTGTAGCGCCCTATACTATATATATATTTTTTTTCCTCAAATAATTCATGTAAAAACATGTAAAAAGAAAATTTACTTTCTTTTATGCCCCGCCATTTCAAAATGGGGGGAGGGGCATATAGTATCACCGTTGCCCGTGTGCAATGGTTTCCATGCGATATCTTTAGAAATTATTGGTGGATTGGATTCAAATTACATGCACAAGTATATTATCATAAAATACAGGTCAAGTTCAATTTCATGTAAAATCCACTAATTGTATGAGAGTTATTGCCTTTTTTAGACTTAATTTGTACATGAAAAATGGTTTCCGTGCGATATCTTCAGCAAACATTGATGGATTGGATTCAAATTTAATACACAGGTATATAATCATTACAAACAGGTCAATATCGAATTTGGGTAAAATCCGCCAATTATTATGAGAGTTATCGCCCTTTTTCAACTTTATTTTACGTGACAAATGGTTTCTGTGCGATTTGGTGGATTGGATTCAAATATCATACACAGGTATATTATCATATAATGCAGGATGAGTTCGATTTCGGGGGGGGGGGGGGGGTAAAATTCGCCAATTAATATGAGAGTTATGACCCTTTTTGTCCCCTCACACAGGGCCCCCGCACATCGGAGCTTAGAGAAATAGATGGGCTGCATGATGCTTCCACGCAGATTTGAAATCGACCGCACACGACTACTGGTAAACCGCTAAGAGGATCAAAGCCTGCCCAGGCAAAGCGGTGCAAGTCAGACCGGATGCTTATAACCCTATAGGTTTCATTGGATGACAGGGCTTGAGATGTCATTGCATCTCAATGTCGGGTAAAAGTCCCACAAAATTGGAAGCAACGTCTCCAAAATGACCTATACAGTGTTGACGGGGACGTTAAACCTCAAATCAAACAAAAAAAATCCCCTTGCACAACAAGTCGGACTTCAACACACAAATTATTAACCGCTAAATTTCTTAATCAGGGGTATCGGTATCATAAACAACGTAAAGCCTTTTCTAAGTTTTACAGACGTCATTCTGATTTGGTTTCAAAATTCAATGTTGGTCTTAAAACACTTCTGCAACAAGGCCTATCGGAGTAGAAGTAAAACAAAGACCAGGAATTGATACAATTAACTTACTCCATCCATAAAAGACACCAAAGGGAAAGAAATACAAACATTAAGCGACCAGACCATAATGGAAACCTAAACAAAGGAAGGCCATATGGACAGTTACTTTCCCACAAAATGGCCATATGGCAATCCAAAATTAAAAGACACAATTGATACACACAGTAAGTAACAAACAACAACATAAATAAATCGCCACAGAAGAGCCGCCTTGGAACGGTCAGTGGAAGATTTCCACTGGGGAGCTTAAATCGATTTTACGTGGCCACAATCCTCGCCCTTACTTCCGTCGCGATTTAGACAAATAATTTGTTCAGTCCGCATGAAGGCCTCCTAACTCATCAGTGCAACATATCCGTGAACACAGAAATCAAAGAACCACAGAGGTGAGACAACGATGAGGACTCGACAGCAAGAAGCAACTGAAATGCTGGAGCAAAAGAAAACCAACAGTTAGACTCCGATGAGCCCGACCAGAGACAGAGCATCAGGCACCAACCAACATTATCTCTTTAATTTTCAATAAGCCTTTACGTTGGAGCCGTCATAGAATCTGAGGCCTGACCCACCGGCGTGCAATTAAAGAGGGAAGCAAAGTTGCCAACCGTGATTGGGTTAACTACCATGCATGCAGTCTGTCGTATAATATCCATGTTGTACCCAATCTTTTTATATCGAAGAATGATTTTACGAAATTGGGTGCTGAAGTCATTGCGGTTATATATTTTTCTGAATTTATATACTAAGTCACCATAAAATTCGGGTTCCGATAGACCTTGTTGCAGAAGAGATTTAAGTCCAATATTGAATTTTGAAATTAAATCAGAATGGCGTCTATAAAATTTTGAATAGGCTTTGCGTAGTTTATGGTACCGATAACCCTGATTAAGAAGTTTAGCCGTTAATAATTTATTACGAGTGTTGAAGTCAGTTACATGACTACACACTCTAGCAAATCGAATTAATTGCGAAATATAAACGCCATAGGATGGCGCACGAGGAACATCACCATCCAAAAAAGGAAAATTTACAATCTCAAAATCAAAGTCATCGCGTTTATCATAAATTTTGCACGAAACAAATCCATCTACAATAGACAGATGTAAATCCAAAAACGGGGCCTCGGTATCAGAAGAATTTGCTTTATTTAACTGAAGTTCTAGGGGGTAAATCTGACTGATCAAACCATCAAAATAGGTATTATCAATATTTAATAAATCATCTAAATATCTAGAAGTAGAGCTAAAAGCTTCAATAATTTCAGATTGGTTATCAATGGAAAGCGACAAAATGAAGTCTCTTTCATAACAATACAAGAACAGATCAGCCACAAGAGGTGCGCAATTAGTACCCATCGGAATACCCACAATTTGTCTAAATAACTTAGTACCGAATCTAATATAAATATTGTCAAGTAGAAAGGTGAGGGCATCACACACTTTCTGACATGACCAAAGTGTATAATTCTTATGCTCTTTAGAAGTGAAAAATGCATTTCTGACATTACATGCAAGATAGAGAGAATCTTCTCTGTGAAAAGCCCATTCAATTAAATCATTAAGCTTTTCTTTTATAAGATTATGAGGAAGTGTAGTGTAAAGAGTGGAAAAATCGTAGGTAGACAGACTAGAAGCACGAAACTGTCTAGATTTCAATTTATTTAAAACCTCATTCGAATTTTTTATAGACCAAAACAGATTTCTTCCTGATCTTTCAAAGACTTTATCACAATATTTAATTACATGCGTTTTAATAGCAGTAAGACAGGAAGTTAATAATTTAGAAAGTTCAGTGGTAGTGCAAGAACTAGAATTTGCCCGAATTCTATGGTGACTTAGTATATAAATTTAGAAAAAATACGTGGGATGATCAATAAATTCGAGAACTTTTTTAATATACAACCGATCGCAATAAAATTTACATGGTCGATAGAAAAGCACGTTACGGACAACGTCATCAAGGTACTACGTTCGTGGCGTCACTAGTTTATCAATGACGTCATATTTTCGACGTCATTCTTCACGTTCACCGTTCAGAAATGGGTGACGACATTGCTCCAGAACAGAGGACTATCATTAAATTCTACGTAAAGTTAGGGAAGACTATGAGCGAAATCAAAGAGGATCTCCAAAAAGTATACGGAGAAGCAGCATTTTTGAAATCTTGTATTCATAAATGGTGGCGTAGCTTCAGTGACGGAAGAACATCGACCAAAGATGACGCCCGATCTGGCCGCATTGTGAAGTATACTACAGAAGAAAACTGTGCTGCCATTGAACAATACGTAATGGAAGACAGGCGAGTGACTGTTAGAAATGTAGCGGAGGACTTTAATTAAGTTATGATACAGTCCAAGAGATTCTGAGGAAAAGCTTGAATTAAAAGTAGAAGTAAAACAAATATCAGGACTCGATACAATTAACTTACTCTACCCATCAAAGACAACAAAGGGAAAGAAACACAAAACTGAAGCGACCAGACCATAATGGAACTCTAAACAAAGGAAGGCCATAAGGACAGAAACTTTCCCACGAAATGGCCATATGGCCATTAAAAATAAAAAGACACAAGCAATACACACAGTAAGTAACAAACATCAACATAAATAAACCGCCACAGAAGAACCGCCATGGAACGGTCAGTGAAAAGATTTCCACTGGGGGGAGCTTAAATCGATTTTACGCGGCCACAATCCGCGCCCTTACTTCCGTCGCGATTTAGACAAACAATTTGTTCAGTCCTCATGAAGGCCTCCTAACTCATCAGTGCAACATCTCCGTGAACACAAATAATCAAAGAACCACAGAGGTGAGACAACGATGAGGACTCGACAGCAAGAAATGCTGGAGCAAAAGAAAACCAACTGTTAGACTCCGATGGGCCCGACCAGAGACAGAGCACCAGGCACCAACCAACATTGCCTTGAATTAGATCTCTCTAATTCTCAATAAGCCTTTAGGTTGGAACCGTCATAGAATCTGAGGCCTGGCCCACCGGCGTGCAATTAAAGGTGGAAGCAAAGTTGCCAACCGTGATTGGGTTAACTACCATGCATGCAGTCTGTCGTATAACATCCATGTTGTACCCAATCTTTTATATCGAAGAATGATTTTACGAAATTGGGTGCTTAAGTCATTGCGGTTATATATTTTTTCTGAATTTATATACTAAGCCGCGTCTGTGCAAGGTGGGTACCCCGTCTACTTCAGCCTGACCAGAAGAGAGTAAGGAAACAGATCTGTCGAGATGTTCTCAACCGATATGCAGAGGAAGGTGATGGGTTCCTGAATAAAATAATAACATGTGATGAAACATGGTTCCACTTCTTTGAGTCGGAAAGCAAGCAACTGAGTTCCGTGTGGAAGCATGCATCATCACCATCGCCTGTAAAAGCCCGACTTTCCAAGTCAGTGGGAAAAGATATGTCCATCATATTCTGTGACACAAAAGGAATTGTGTTGAATCACATGGTGCCAGCTAAAACTACAGTCAAAATGAATACTACGCACATCTAATTAAATTCCAGTTGCAGAGAGCTTTTCGAGATAAACATCCTGAACTTGGAAGGTCGGGGTTCATTTTGCACCAAGACAACGCCCCAGTGCACGTGAGTCAACTTGTGACGTCCATCCTTAAGGAACTGGGTATCGAAACTCTACCGCATCCACCGTATAGCCCAGACTTGGCTATCTGTGACTTTTTCCTGTTTCCAAATGTGAAGGATCAGCTAAACGGAGTAAAATATGAGAAGCGAGATAAACTAGGGGCTGCTATAACGGTGGCGCTTAGGGACGTGTCACGTGACGGCTTACGTCACGCGTTCGGCACGTGGATGAACAGATGTCAAAAGTGTATCAATATCAAGGGATCCAATGTCGAGAAATAATAAACGGTATTCGTGAGTATCGTTTTTCATTATTAAGTTATAGCAAAAGTTCTCGAATTTATTGATCACCTCTCGTACATGCAGGTAATGACTTTAGTACCCAATTTTGTAAAATCGTTCGTCGATATATAAAGATTGGGTACAACATACATGTTATAAAACAGATTGCATGCATGGTGGTGAACACAATCACGGTTGGCAACTTTGCTTCCCTTTTTGATTGCACACCGGTGGGGTGGGCCTAAGATTATATGACGGTTCCAGCGTAAAAACATAAATGGAATTTTATTTTAGTATTCTTTTTGTTTGTTGGCGCCTGATGCTCCGGCTTTGGTCGGGCCCCTCGGAGTCTAACTGTTAGTTTTCGTTTGCTCCGGCAATTCTGTTGTTGTATGCTGTCGAGTCCTCAACCTTGTTTCATCTCTGTAGTTTTTTTATTTGTATGTTCTCGGAGATGTTACACTAATGAGTTAGGAAGCCTTCATGCGGACTAAACAAAATTAGTGTATACCACGACAGAGGTAAGGGCGAGGATTATGACCATGTAAAATCGATTTTAGCCCCCAGTGGAATTCTTTCCACTGGCCGTACCAAGGCGATTCTTCTGTGGCGGTTTATTTATGTTGTTGTTTCTTACTTACTGTGTGTATCACTTGTGTCTTTTTATTTTGGATGGCCATTTGGCCATTTTGTGGAAAGTAACTGTCCTTATGGCCTTCCTTTGTTTAGGTTTCCATTATGGTCTGATCGCTTCATGTTTGTGTTTCTTTCACTTTGGTGTCTTTGATGGGTGGAGTAAGTTAATTTATCGATTCCTGATCTTTGTTTTACTTCTATTTAGCATTTGTTCCGTACGTACATACTTTTGGCATGGCTCTAGTGCCTACAATTATTCACAGACTTTAATATAACTTCCTATAAATGTTGCTTGACAGACTTTAATGTAACTTCCTATAAATGTTGCTAATGATATTATCTCGCGGGAATTTGACTTTCAAGGTCATTGCCTGAAGGTCAAGGTCACTGTGGCTATTTTTCACAAAAGCTTTGTCATCGCTCAAGTGCCTACATTTATGGATTGCTATTAATATAAAGTCACACAAATGTTGCTAATGACTTTCAAGGTCATGACCTCAATGTCAAGGTAATTTTGTGGCTATTTTCAGAAAAGAATCGTCATCGCTCTAGCGCCTATATTTATCGATGGATTTAAATTTAACTTCACACAAAAATTGGGTTTGATGATATCTCGAGCGATTTCGACTTTCAGGATCTGGGGCACATGGTCGACGTCATCGCTGTAGCACCTTTATTTATTGATAGATTTTACTATTACTTCATACGAATATTGGGTATGATGATATCTCGAGCGAGTTTGACTTTCACGGTCCTGAACTGAAGGTCAAGGTCACTATTGCTTGTTTCAGAAAAATTTTGTCACTGCTCTTGCACCTACATATATTGATGACTTTTAAGATAACTCTAGACAAATGTTTGATGTGATGATATCTCGGGTGAGTTCAACTTCAAGAGTCTTGGGTCAAGGTCAAGGTCACATGCCTATTTTGAGAAAAACTTTGTCATCACTCTAATGCCTACATTTATGGGTGGATTTAAAAAAAAACTTCACACACATCTTGGGTATCATGGTATCTCAAGCAGGTCGACTTTCATCTGAGATTCAAGGTCAAGAAAAACTGTCATTGCTATAGCGCCTCCTTTTATTGATGGACTTTAATTTAATTTAACACAAATTTTGCTAGTGATAATATCTCGATTGAGTTTGACTTTAAGGGTCCTGGGCTCAAGGTCAAGGCCACTGTGATAATTTTTAGGAAAACATTGTCATCGCTCCTGTGCTTACATTTATTAACGGATCTTAATATAACATTACATAAATGTTGCATTTGATAATATCTCGAGCGAGTTTGACTTTCAGATTCCTGGCCTTAAGATCAAGGTCACTGGCTATTTTCAGAAAACTGTCATCGCCCTAGCGCTTATATTTGTTCTTTAATTAGATTTTTAATATAACCTCACAAAATGCAAGTCAAGTTTGATTTCTGGTAAAATCTACCAGTTATTTGTGGAGTTATGGCCCTTTTTTATGTTACACATAAAAGAAGTTTTTGTTTGATATCTTTTGAAATCATTATAAGATAGTTAATTTACACTGAATTCAAATTGTATGTAATCATGAAATCTAGGTAAAGTGTGATTTAACTTACAATATGCCAATTATTAGGACAGTTATGGCCCATTTCATCTTCATCTTTTTGCAAAATGCTTGTTTCCGGATGTCGCTGGCCCCTGGGCAGGGGCATCCGTGTCATACTAACACATTTCTAGTTGACAAATTAAAATAAAAAAAAAATAAAAACACCGCATCAGAATTTTCACTCGTGCATCGCATCCTTGAAAAGTTTGATGTTTTCAACTCACTTGATGAAATATTTTGGAATATTTTGTGGCTGAATTTTCATCTCTGTGGTTATTTGATTATTAGTGTTCACGGAGATGCTGCACTGATGAGTTAGGAGGCCTTCATGCGGACTGAACAAATTATTTGTCTAAATCGCGACGGAAGTAAGGGCGAGGAATGTGGCCACGTGAAATCGATTTAAGCCCCCAGTGGAATTCGTTTCCGTTGACCGTTCCAAGGCGGTTCTTCTGTCGCGGTTTATTTTTCCTATGGTTTTCTTTGGGTGTTTGTGTCGCTTTTATTATTTTATTTTGGATAACCTATTGGCCATTTTGTGGGAAAGAAACTGTCCTTTTTGGTTTCCGTTATTAATGTATCCATTAAGTCTGTTGTTTCATGTTTGTGTTTCTTTCCCTTTGGTGTCTCTAATGGGAGCTGTGGGTTAATTGTATCGATTCCTGATCATTGCATTCACTTCTATTTTGTGAAACTTCTCTTTTTTATTTAATTCATCCAGTAGAATATGGATAAATCTCATTTTAGGTAGGTGTGGAAATAGAAAAAAAAGAAAGATGATAATTCAAAGGGTACCCTGGCAAACAGAGCAGGCGTCTGATCAGGGCCTACACTGTTTACAAAAAGTTTAGCCATTTTCCAAATCGATTTTGAATAAAACACAGCCTGATAAGCCTAAATTTTGAAATGGACTCCTACAAATTTAGAAAAAATACATGCCTGTAATGACTTTAGTACCCAATTTCGTAAAATCGTTCGTCGATATATAAAGATTGAGTACAACATAAATGTTATAAAACAGACTGCATGCATGGTGGTTAACCCAATCACGGTTGGCAACTTTGCTTCGCTCTTTGATTGCACACCGGTGTGTCGGGCCTAAGATTATATGACGGTTCCAGTGTAAAAACATAAATGGAATTTTATTTTATTTTAGTACTCTTTATGTTGGTTGGCGCCTGATGCTCCGTCTTTGGTCGGGCCCCTCAGAGTCTAACTGTTGATTTTCTTTTGCTCCAGCTTTTCTGTTGCTGTATGCTGTCGAGTCCTCAACCTATCTCATCTCTGTAGTTTTTTATTTGTATGTTCTCGGAGATGTTACACTGATGAGTTAGGAAGCCCTCGTGCGGACCAAAAAATATTAGTGTATACCGCGACAGAGGTAAGGGCGATGATTATGGCCATGTAAAATCGATTTAAGCCCACCAGTGGAATTCTTTCCACTGACCGTTCCAAGGCGGTTCTTTTGTGGCGGTTTATTTATGCTGTTGGTTGTTACTTACTGTGTGTATCACTTGTGTCTTTTTGTTTTGGATGGCCATTTGGCCATTTTGTTGGAAAGTAACTGTCCCTTTGGCATTCCTTTGTTTTGGTTTCCATTATGGTCTGGTCGCTTCATGTTTGTGTTTCTTTCCCTCTGGTGTCTTCGATGGGTGGAGTAAGTTAATTGTATCGATTCCTGATCTTTGTTTTTTCTTCTGTTCTGCTATATATAAGGTGGAAGATTCCAATTGGTACAAAAACGATTAATTATTGCTTTTCACTGAATACCCGTTTTTGTATTAATCCCCCATTTTCTGTTTCAATTAAAACTAGATATATAGGTCAGTAGTTGTAAGGTTACAATTATAATCATTATTTAAGTCATAAAAACTTTTATCATGAAAGCTAGTTCTGACTTTTCTGTGTAAACACTTGGTCATAAACTCCTGTTCTGTTATCGCTAGTCTAATCTCCATCATGCTGGTCAAATCTGGAAGTGATGGGTTGGATCAGAAAATTTGAGGGGAACCATTTCGCAAAGTACTAGGCGTTAAAATTGAGCCAGAGAGACTAGACCAGCTAAACTTTTATATACTGTTCATTTTAGTGCAAAAGATGAATTGAATTCCATATTATTCATTTTAACGCCTAGTGGCTAGGCTAGTCGGTCTACTTATGATTTTTCAATCCTTTACACTAAACTTCCTCATAATATTACAACAGAAAAACTTAATGATTTAATTAAATGGACATTTCATGGGAAATACTCCCTCTATCTTTCAAGTAATATAAGAAATGCTTTTTTCACTTCTGAAGAGCATAAAATTAATACTTTATGGTCATGTCAGAAAGTATGTAAAGCTCTCACCTTTCTACTTGACAATATTTACATAAAATTTGGTACTAAGTTATCAAGACAAGTTGTGGGAATTCCGATGGGTACTTATTGAGCACCACTTGTGACTGATCTGTTTTTGTTTTGTTATGAGAGAGCCTTCACTGATGAGGGTCACTGATGAGGTCTAAATGGCCGAAACTAGCTAGTCTTGCCCATAAAACATGAACACTCCATATTTTCTCGTTCTGTGGTGTATTCCTTGCTTCCAAAGGATAACCCTTTCTAGAACATATTTGACGCCACTACAGCTGGTGTCTGGGAATGTGTGGCGGCCGTAAAAAGTCTCCCTGCCCTACAGCATAGTGTAGTTTATATTTTCTTGTCCTTTGGGATCATTGATTCCATTGTTGCATTTTGGAAATATTTGAGGGTCACTGATGAGGCCTAAATGGCCGAAACTAGCTTGTCTGGCCCAGAAAACATGAACACTACATATGTTCTCGTTCTGTTGTGTATTCCTTGCTCGGTGGGGGACCCTATAAGTCCGCGGGTAGGCTCTCTTGCCTGATGCCTCCAGCTGACCTGTCTCATGGGCTACGTCGGTCGGTGTGTGCTCGGAGGGGATGTGCTGTGTTTGCCGGGTCTTGTCCATCATCCGTTTCGGTTTCAAAACTTTGGGGTTGAGACACACTGATGAAGATTAAATATCAGAAAGGCCTCTGTGTCACTAAATTAGGTATAGTTACGCCTTAATCTTAACCACTGGGTCGATATCTCTGCTGGTGGATGATAAGTTCGTCCCCGAGGGTATCATCAGCTCAGTATCAGTTCCTTAGTGCTGAGGTTGATACTGCGGTGTTGACGTCAATGCTCAAGTACTGATTAAAATAACTATATTTTATCTTTAAATTTTGCAGCATAAAATTCTAATTGTTCTAAAACTAAGACTGACTTGTCAGGTGAGACACTATCTTAGCGGATTTGGTTTACACTTTTTGTTATATTTTAAATTTTGCAAGGCTCGCTACTTTGGACACCTCCTTCCTGATGCCCGGGACTTCCGTGGAGTGTGGGTCATATTTGCTGATGTTGGCTCGGTGGGGGACCCTATAAGGCCGCGGGTAGGCTCTCTTGCCTGATGCCTCCAGCTGACCTGTCTCATGGGCTACGTCGGTCGGTGTGTGCTCGGAGGGGGGTGTGCTGTGTTTGCCGGGTCTTGTCCATCATCCGTTTCGGTTTCAAAACTTTGGGGTTGAGACACACTGATGAAGTTTAAATATCAGAAAGACCTCTGTGTCACAAAATTAGGTATAGTTACGCCTTAATTCCAAAGGATAACCTTTTATAGAACATATTCATGATGTCCCTTTCTGCTGAAAATCAGTCTGAATTCATTGAAGCTTAAATCTCCACTTCTAGATATTTGGATGATTTATTAAATATTGATAATACATATTCCGATGGTTTGATCAGTCAAATTTAAACACACCCCCTGAACTTCAGTTAAATATAGCGAATTCTTCTGATACCGGGGCTCCGTTTTTGGATTCACATCTTTCTATTGTATATGGGTTTGTTTCTACCAAAATTTATGATAAACGCGATAAATTTTGTTTTGAGATGGTAAATTTTCCTTTTTCGGCTGGTGATGTTCCTCGTGCGCCATCCTATGACGTTTATATTTGGCAATTAATTCGATTTGCCACAGTGTGTAGTCATGTAACTGACTTCAAAACTCGTAATAAATTGTATACGGCCAAACTTCTTAACAAGGGTTATCGGTGCCAAAAACTACGCAAAGCCTTTTCAAAAGTTTATTGACGTCATTCGGATTTAATTTCATAATTCAATATTGGACTTAAATCTCTCCTGCAACAAGGTCTATCGGAACCCGAATTTTATGGTGTCTTAATATATAAATTCAGAAAAATATATAACCGCAATGACTTCAGCACCAAATTTAGTTTAATCATTCTTTGATATAAAAAGATTGGATACAACATAAATGTTATACGACAGACTGCATGCATGGTAGTTAACCCAATCACTGTTGACAACTTTGCTTCCCTCTTTAATTGCACGCCGGTGGGTCAGGCCTCAGATTCTTTGACGGTTCCAGTGTAAAGTCTTATTGAGAATTAGAGAAATCTAATTCAAAGTAATGTTGGCTGATACCTGATGCTCTATCTCTGATCGGGCCCATCGGAGTCTAACTGTTGATTTTCTTTTGCTCCAGCATTTCAGTGGTTTCTTGCTGTCGAGTCCTCACCGTTGTTTCATCTCTGTGGTTGTTTGATTATTTGTATTCACGGAAATGTTGCACTGATGAGGTAGGAGGCCTTCATGCGGACTGAACAAATTATTTGTCTAAATCGCGATGGAAATAAGGGCGAGGATTCTGGCCACGTAAAATCGATTAAAGCCCCCCAGTGGAATTCGTTTCCGCTGACCGTTCCAAGGCAGTTCTTCTGTCGCGATTTATTTTTGTTATGGTTTGTCTTTAGGTGTTTGTGTCGCTTGTGATATTTTATTTTGGATAACCTGTTGGCCGTTTTGTGGTAAAGTAACTGTCCTTTTGGCTATTCGCTGTTGATGTTTCCATTAGGTCTGTTGCTGCATGTTTGTGTTTCTTTCCCTTTGGTGTCTCTGATGGGAGCTATGGGTTGATTGTATCGATTCCTTATCACTGCCTTCACTTCTATTTCGATATAGAAAGATTAGGTACAACATAAATGTTATACAGACTGCATGCATGGTAGTTAACTCAATCACGGTTGACAACTTTGCTTCCCTCTTTCCTGGTGTATGAATGTCATTTGACGAGTCATCAGTAACAATTCTGATTCTTATTCTGACTTAATTGCACGCCGGCGGGTCAGACCTCAGATTCTATGACGGTTCAAGCGTAAAGGCTTATGTTGGTTGGTACCTGATGCTCTGTCTCCGGTCGCGCCCATCGGAGTCTAACTGTTAATTTTCTTTTGCTCCAGCATTCCAGTGGTTTCTTGCTGTCGAGTCCTCCCCGTTGTTCCATCTATGTGGTTGTTTGAATTTTGTGTTTACGGAGATGTTGCACTGATGAGTTAGGAGGCCTTCATGCGGACTGAACAAATTATTTGTCTTAATCGCGACGGAAGAGAGGGCGAGGATTGTGGCCACGTAAAATCGATTTAAGCCTCCCAGTGGAATTCTTTTCCGCTGACAATTCTAAGTAGAAGTAAAACAAAGATCAGGAATTGATACAATTAACTTACTCCACCCATAAAAGACACCAAAGGGAAAGAAATACAAACATTAAGCGACCAGACCATAATGGAAACCTAAACAAAGGAAGGTCATAAGGACAGTAACTTTCCCACAAAATGGCCATATGGCCATCCAAAACCAAAAGACACAAGTGATACACACAGTAAGTAACAACCAACAACATAAATAAATCGCCATAGAAGAGCCGCCTTGGAACGGTCAGTGGAAGATTTCCACTGGGGGGCTTAAATCTATTTTACGTGGCCACAATCCTCGCCCTTACTTCCGTCGCGATCTAGACAAATAATTTGTTCAGTCCGCATGAAGGCCTCCTAACTCATCAGTGCAACATCTCCGTGAACACAAAAATCAAAGAACCACAGAGGTGAGACAACGGTGAGGACTCGACAGCAAGAAACCACTGAAATGCTGGAGCAAAAGAAAACCAACAGTTAGACTCCGATGAGCCCGACCAGAGACAGAGCATCAGGCACCAACCGACATTATCTCTCTAATTTTCAATAAGCCTTTACGTTGGAGCCGTCATAGAATCTGAGGCCTGACCCACCGGCGTGCAATTAAAGAGGGAAGCAAAGTTGCCAACCGTGATTGGGTTAACTACCATGCATGCAGTCTGTCGTATAATATCCATGTTGTACCCAATCTTTTTATATCGAAGAATGATTTTACGAAATTGGGTGCTGAAGTCATTGCGGTTATATATTTTTCTGAATTTATATGCTAAGTCACCATAAAATTCGGGTTCCGATAGACCTTGTTGCAGAAGAGATTTAAGTCCAATATTGAATTTTGAAATTAAATCAGAATGGCATCTATAAAATTTTGAAAAGGCTTTGCGTAGTTTATGGTACCGATAACCCTGATTAAGGAGTTTAGCCGTTAATAATTTATTACGAGTGTTGAAGTCAGTTACATGACTACACACTCTAGCAAATCGAATTAATTGCGAAATATAAACGCCATAGGATGGCGCACGAGCAACATCACCATCCAAAAAAGGAAAATTTACAATCTCAAAATCAAAGTCATCGCGTTTATCATAAATTTTGCACGAAACAAATCCATCTACAATAGACAGATGTAAATCCAAAAACGGGGCCTCGGTATCAGAAGAATTCGCTTTATTTAACTGAAGTTCTAGAGGGTAAATCTGACTGATCAAACCATCAAAATAGGTATTATCAATATTTAATAAATCATCTAAATATCTAGAAGTAGAGCTAAAAGCTTCAATAATTTCAGATTGGTTATCAATGGAAAGCGACAAAATGAAGTCTCTTTCATAACAATACAAGAGCAGATCAGCCACAAGAGGTGCGCAATTAGTACCCATCGGAATACCCACAATTTGTCTAAATAACTTAGTACCGAATCTAATATAAATATTGTCAAGTAGAAAGGTGAGGGCGTCACACACTTTCTGACATGACCAAAGTGTATAATTCTTATGCTCTTTAGAAGTGAAAAATGCATTTCTGACATTACATGCAAGATAGAGAGAATCTTCTCTGTGAAAAGCCCATTCAATTAAATCATTAAGCTTTTCTTTTATAAGATTATGAGGAAGTGTAGTGTAAAGAGTGGAAAAATCGTAGGTAGACAGACTAGAAGCAAGAAAATGTCTAGATTTCAATTTATTTAAAACCTCATTCGAATTTTTTATAGACCAAAACAGATTTCTTCCTGATCTTTCAAAGACTTTATCACAATATTTAATTACATGCGTTTTAATAGCAGTAAGACAGGAAGTTAATAATTTAGAAAGTTCAGTGGTATTGCAAGAGCTAGAATTTGCAATAAACCGTGCTTTGTAAGGTTTTTTATGAAGTTTTGGTTAATAACGTGTTAGATAAGAGCATTCCCAATATCGCAATTTTATCTTAAGCAAAAATCATTATGTACAAAAATGATTGCACGCAACAAGAACAAACCTTTCGGGAAGGGACATGTTTAAAGAACTTGGCGAAAAAGCCACCGAAAAAAATATAACAGTAAGGCACACAAAAGCTGGATGATGTAGTTTAGTACATTGTCATAATAGCATGGGCGTCGGCATGGGCGCCATTTTCATTTTTTGGTCTAAAGTCTAAAATCATCGTCTTAACGTCAACATGATGACAAGTTTCATTGTTGTTGTTGTTTTTTCTTTTCATTTCATTATCTTATTTTTTCACTTGCTTTTTGTTCGTCAGACCTGGCATTTTGATCTTCTGTGCATCAATTAGACATAAATTCACGATATAAAAAAGGAGAAAAAAGGGCGTCATAGATTTCAAAATTTTCTTTGGGGAAGGTCCCCCACCAACTCCGCTACAACAGGGATGACCCCATCTCGTGCTGTAAAACCACTCGCGCCTTTGGCTCTCGTGAGTGGCTTCCCCAATGTCAAAATCATTTCGAGGCCCATTCATATGCTTCATATGCCACTTATGGAAACAGAGGAAAATTTTTACCTTTCATCCTAATGATTTAACACCTTTCATATTATAAACAATGGGTTTAATAAAGCAAGAACAGAGTTTTTATTTGTAAGAGCTGATTATGGCGTGTTGTAAGATAAACACATATACTCTATTTCTCGTCGATAATTCATTCAACCTGAATATGCAAGGAAACAAATTTCGACACAAGTGCATAATACTTAAACTGAGTTTATTGTCCTCTTGCGCTTAGATACGAAATAACAAGGAACGATCATAGGTTAATTAACGTAAAGAAACTCCTAACCATAGGCAAAGAATGCATGCACATTGAGACCAGCATTCAACCTTATGTTTAATATTAATTGAGCAAGGTTGATGAAAGCTTCTGAAACCTGCATCCATAAAGAACCATACAGATATTTATTTAAATTACGGATGGAGTTTAGATGGCTTTACACAATATGAGTTTTGCTTAGGACGTCCGAATGAAACCCTTTTGAAATAACAGACTTTTCTTAACGCCGTTTGGAAGGGCCCACTTCAGACATTCGATGGTGTTAAGATAAAAATACGCATCGTGAAAGCTGCTATTAAATGACCTGTGGAGGTAAATATAAGTTATGTGAACAGGTTCATCCAAACGCATGTATAGTTTATTATTTGGGAATTCCCTCCTCTAACAGTCGCCGAGTGTCATGTTTAAACATTTCTTAATGCATCAGAAAACACTTATCTAACAGGAGTGTAATATTCGTATGTATGCAGAAGTTTATACTTACCCGACAACATGTCTCACTAGTAATGCTTCCTCCAGAAGCGGAGTTGTTCACTTCAATGTCAGTATTGGTGGACTTGACTGCTACCATGGAAACAGGAATATCCAGCTCATATGCACAAACCTGAGCTACCTAAAATAGCAAAATAGCAGTGCAGGCAACGATCAGGAATCGATGCAATTTATCAACAGCTCTCACCAGAGACACAAAAGGGAATAAACACAAACATGGAACAACTAGAACCTAATGTAAACATCAATAGCGGAAAGCCAAAAGGACGGTTACTTTCCCTTAAAATGGCCAATTGACTATCCAAAACAATAAAATACAAGCGATACACACACTCAATGACAAACAATAAAAAAAGAACAATTCAAGAACCGCCTTGGAACGGTCGGTGAAACGAATTCTACTGGGTGGGGTGGTTTGGGGGGAGCTTAAATCAATTTAACGCGGCCGCAATCCTCGCCTTTACTTCCGTCGCAATTTAGATAAATTATTTGTTCAGTCCGCATGAAGGCCTCCTAACTCATCTTTGCAACATCTCCGAGAACACAAAAATCAAACAATCACAGAAATGAAACAACGGTTAGGACTCGACAGCAAGAAACCACTGAAATGCTGGAGCAAAAGAAAACAAACAGTTAGACTCCAATGGGCTCGACCAGAGACAGAGCATCAGACACCAACCAACATTATATAAATAAATATTCTCTCTAATTCTCAGAAAGCCTTTACGCCCTAACCGTCATAGATTATGAGGCCTGACGCACCGGCGTGCAGTTAAAGAGGAAAGCAAAGCTGTCAACCGTGAATTGGCTAACTATCATGCATGCAGTCTGTCATATAAAATTTATGTTGTACCCAGTCATTTTTATATCGAAGAATGAGTTTACGAAATAGGGTGCTGAAGTAATTGCAAGTACAGTGTATATATTTTCTTAATTTATATACAAAGTCACCATAAAATTCGGGTTCCGACAGACCTTGATACAAAGAGATTTAAGTCCAACACTGAAGTTTGAAATTAAATCGGAATGACGTCTATAAAATTTTGCGAAGGCTTTGCATAGCTTATGATAACGATAAAACAGAAGTAGAGGCAATGATCAGGAATCGATACAATCAAACCACAGCTCCCATCAGAGACACCAAGGGGAAAGAAATACAAACATGAAGCAACAGACCCCAACGGAAACACCAACAGCGGAAAACCAAAAGGACAGCTACTTTCCCACAAAATGGCCAAAAGGCCATCCAAACGAAATAGAAAAAGCGACACAGACACCCAAAGACAATCCACAACAAAAGCAAACCGTTACAGAAGAACCGCTCTGTCACGGCCAGCGGAAACAAATTCCACTGGGGGCCCTAATCGGTTTTACGTGGCGATAACCCTGTTTAAGAAGTTGAGCAGTTATCAATTTATTACAAGTGTTGGTAGTTAACCCAATCACGGTTGACAGCTTTGCTTCCCTCTTTAATTGCACGCCGTTGGGTCAGGCCTCAGATTCTATGACGGTTCCAGCGTAAAAGCGAACTGAGAATTCGATTATAATTTTATGTAACGTGGGTTGGTGCCTGATGCTGTATCTCTCCTCGGGCTTATCGGAATCTAACTGTTGGTTTTCTTTTACTCCAGCATTTCAGTGGTTTATTGCTGTCGAGTCCTCGCGGCTGTTTCAGCACTGTGGTTGTTTGATTTTTGTGTTCTCGGAGATGTTGCACTGATGCGTTGGGAGTCCTTCACGCGGGCTGAACAAATTATTTGTCTAAATCGCGACGGAAGTAAGCGCGAGGATTGCAGCCGCGTAAAATAGATTTAAGCCCCACCCACCCGCACCCCAGTAGAATTCGTTTCACTGGCTGTTCCAAGACGGTTCTTCTGTCGCGGTCTATTTTGTTATGATTTGTCTTTGAGTGTGTTTATTGCTTATCTATTTTGTTTTGGATAGCCAATTTGCCATTTTGTTGGAAAGTTACTGTCCTTTTGGCTTTCCGCTATTGACGTTTATATTATGGTTTGTTATTTCATGTTTGTCTTTCTTACCCTTTTGTGTCTTTGATGGGAGTTGTGGATTAATTGTATCGATTCCTGATCGTTGCCTTCACTTCTATTAAGAGGAATGTGTGACGGGCGTATAAAAAGTCTCCCTGTCCTTATTCATGGTGTATTTTAAATTATCTCGTCCTTTGGGATCACTGATTTCATTGTGGAATTTTAAAAATACTTGAGTGTCATTGATGAGGCCTACTTGACCTAAACTAGCTCGTTTTGCCAAGAAAAAATTTAACTTTCTATACTTTTTAGTTCTATGGTAATTCTTTGCTGCCACGGGATAACCCTTTAATTTACAATCTGATGTAGGATTAGCAGAATTTAAGAATCTGATAAGGAGTTTCTGTTGTAGATGGGCATTTCCAACTCGAGGGATGACCGTGCTGAGCGAAATCTAGGCTACGCCGAGGTTCCGCTCAACACATTCATAGCCTCGGTTCAGCTAAGCACGGTCATCCCTCGAGTTGTAGTCTCGATTTCGCTCAGCACGGTCATCCCTCGAGTCGGAAATGCCAATCTGCAACAGAACCCCAAATTAGATTCTATTCCTTACACAAAACTACCAAATATTTACATTTTCCTATTTTAAAGTGTTATCCTTCGCGCACTATAGTTTTCCTGGGTAAAAACAGATGGGTACCATCATTTCCATCCCAGACATAAGCCACGGGTGTTATTATCTGGTATGCATGAAAACCACCAGTAAGATCAGAGAGGTCTACATAACCATATCTGACACTGTGTGCATGACATCCAGACCGATTTTGTTTGTTTGAATTGAGATCTTACCTCCCCGTTAACACTAATTAGGTCATTTTGGAGACCTTGCTTCCAATGTTGTGGGGCTTTTGATGAAATGACAATCTCAAACACTGCCTCCCGAACAAACTAAACATGTTTTACCAGTACTCGTTTGTGGTCGGTTTCAGCTCTGTGTGGAAGCATCATCTATTTCTCCAAGCCCCTTCATGCGGACTGAGCGGACTGAGCGGACTGTTTGTCTTAATCGCGACGGAAGAAAGGGCGAGGATTGTGGCCACGTAAAATCGATTTAAGCCCCCCCCCCACCAGTGGAATTCGTTTCCGCTGACCGTTCCAAGGCGGTTATTCTGTCGCGATTTATTTTTGTTATGGTTTGTCTTTGGGTGTTTGTGTCGCTTGTTTTATTTTATTTGGATAGCCTACTGGCCATTTTGTGGGAAAGTAACTGTCCGTTTGGCTTTCCGCTGTTGGTGTTTCCGTTAGGCCTGTTGTTGCATGTTTGTGTTTCTTTCCCTTTTTTGTCTCTGATGGAAGCTTTGTGTTGATTATATCGATTCCTGATCATTGCTTCCACTTCTGTTTTAAAAAGGGACAGGGACGGTCCAACTTGCACAATTTTGCCTGGGAATACTTAGGCCTAGACCCTCTAAGCGATTTACCAATACTCGTTTGTGGTCGGTTTCAGCTCTGTTTGGAAGCATCATCTATTTCTCCAAGCCCCGATTGCCGTAGCCTATATCCAGACAGATCAACATATAAATGACAAACAAGAGGGCCATGATGGCCCTGAAGCGCTCACCTGAATCCAAGATGTTTCAAAGCTTATGGAAATGAAGGATTCACTGTTTTAAGGAGATGTGGATCAAAGTCTTTTATGTTTGGAGGCCATTTTTCATTGTAGTGGAACCATTTTAGCAGCAATAGAGGAAAATTTCTGTGAAATTATTTTGAAATAGACCATTATTTTGAAAATGGGTCATTTGCCTCGAGATGAGAAGGTGTCATTTAAAGGTTTTTGTATTTTTAGCTCTGGTGGCCATTTTGTTTAATGAAGCAGAACCATTTTGCCAATTTTGAAAGAGGGTCACTCAACGAACATTCCTGTAAAATTGTTTTCGAATAGGGCCATTTGCCTAGGAGGAGATGTCATTTAAAGGTTTTTCTATTTTTAGCTCTTGGGGCCATTTTGTTTAACGGGACATAACAATTTAAGCAATTTTGAAAGAAGGTCACTCAAGGAACTTTCCTAAAAAATTATTTTCAAATCGGGCCTTTTGCCTAGGAGGAGATGTCATTTAAAGGTTTTTTCTAGTTTTAGCTCTGGCGGCCATTTTGTTTAACGGAGTGGAACGATTTAGGCAATTTTGAAAGAGGGTAACTCAAGGATCATTCCTGTGAAATTATTTTCAAATTGGGTCATTTGCATAGGAGGAGGTGTCATTTAAAGGTTTTTCTATTTTTACCTCTGGCAGCCATTTTGTTTAACGAAGTGGAACGATTTAGGCAATTTTGAAAGAGGCTCACTCAAGGAACATACCTGTGAAATTATTTTCAAATTAGGCCATTTGCCTAGGAGGAGATGTCATTTAAAGGTTTTTCTTTTTTTAGCTCTTGCAGCCATTTTGTTTAACGGAGCGGAACGATTTAGGCAATTTTGAAAGAGGCTCACTCAAGGAACATACCTGTGAAATTATTTTCAAATTGGGCCATTTGCATAGGAGGAGGTGTCATTTAAAGGTTTTTCTATTTTTAGCATTGGCAGCCATTTTGTTTAACCATTTGGGCAATTTTTAAAAAGGATCACCTAAGGAACCTTCTTATGCAATTAATACCGAATCAAGCCATTTCCTAGGTGGAGATGTCATTTAAAAGTTTTTCCATTTTTAGCTCTGGTGACCATTTTGTTTAACCAAGCAGAACCATTTCGTCAATTTTGAAAGAGGGTCACTCAAGGAACATTCCTGTTCAATTGTTTTCAAAATGGGCCATTTGCCTAGGAGGAGATGTCATTTAAAGGTTTTTCTAAATTTAGCTCTGGCAGCCATTTTGTTTAACGGAGCGTAACAGTTTAGGCAATTTTGAAAGAAGGTCTTTCAAGGACCATCCGGTGAAATTATTTCAAATCAGGCCATTGCCTAGGAGGAGATGTCATTTAAAGGTTTTTCTATTTTCAGCTCTGGTGGCCATTTTGTTTAACAGAGTGGAACGATTTAGGTTATTTTGAAAGAGAGTCACTCAAGGAACATTCCTGTGAAATTATTTTCAAATCGGGCTCTTTGCCTAGGAGAAGATGTCATTTAAAGGTTTTTTCTATATTTAGCTCTGGTGGCCATTTTGTTTAACGAGCGGAACGATTTAGACAATTTTTAAAAAGGGTCACTTGATGAACGTTCCTGTGAAATTATTTCCTAATCGTGCCATTTGCCTTGGAGGAGATGTCATTTAAATGTTTTTCTATTTTTAGCTCTGGCGGCCATTTTGTTTAACAGAGTGGAACAATTTAGGCAATTTTGAAAGAGGGTCACTCAAGGAACATTCCTGTGAAGTAATTTTCAAATCAGGCCATTTGCCTAGGAGGAGATGTCATTTGAAGGTCTTTCTATTTTTATCTCTGGCGGCCATTTCGTTAAACGGAGCGGAACGATTTAGGCAATTTTGAAAGAGGGTCACTCAAGCAACATTCCTGTGAAATTATTTTCAAATCGGGCCATTTGCCTAGGAGGAGATGTCATTTAAAGCTTTTTCTATTTTTGGCTCTGGTGGCCATTTTGTTTAACGGAGCAGAATGATTAAGGCAATTTTGAAAGAGGCTCACTCAAGGAACGTTCCTGTGAAATTATTTTCAAACTGGGCCATTTGCCTAGGAGGAGATGTCATTTAAAGGTTTTTCTATTTTTAACTCTGGCGGCCATTTTGTTTAACGGAGCGGAACGATTTAGGCAATTTTGAAAGAGGGTCACTCAAGGAACATTCCTGTGAAGTTATTTTCAAATCGAGCCATTTGCCAAGAAGATGTCATTTAAAGGTTTTTCTATTTTTAGCTCTGGCGGCCATTTTGTTTAACGGAGCGGAACGATTTAGGCAATTTTGAAAGAGGGTCACTCAAGGAACGTTCCTGTGAAATTATTTTCAAATCGGGCCATTTGCCTAGGAAAAGATGTCATTTAAAGGTTTTTCTATTTTTAGCTCTGGCGGCCATTTTGTTTAACGGAGCGGAACGATTTAGGTAATTTTGAAAGAGGGTCACTCAAGGAACATTCCTGTGAAATTATATCAAAATCCATTCACTGATTTAGGAGGAGATGTCATTTAAGTAAATTGTTGACAGACGCACGACGCACGACGCACAACGCACGACGCACGACGGACGACGGACGACGGACATTGACCGATCACAATAGCCCACCTTGAGCCTTCGGCTCAGGTGAGCTAAAAATGATAGCAAAAATATTGTGCTAAACTATCAAAACAGGAAGTAATGGAAATGATCAGGAATCGATGCAATTAAACCACAGTACCCATCAGAGACACCAAACGGAAAGAAATCCAGTCATGTAACAACTAGACCAAAATGGAAACATCAACAGCCGGACGCCAAAATCAGCCTCTATAGCACAGTGTTAACGTGTTCGACTCATGATCGAGAGGTTGTGCGTTCGAATCCGTCACCCGGTATCGATGTTAGTCCTTCGGCAAGACACGTCAAGACACCGTCTCACTACACCCAGGTGTAAATGGGTAGCAGTGATGTAATAGTCACTGCCTCTCTCTCCGCGCGTGAAAACATCCAAAATGAGTGTTCGAGAGCGATTAAATAAGCCTGAAACTTCCATCGCAACGAACTAATATAAACTAGACAATCAAGTGAGCATTTGTTTCTTATACCCCCGGCTACAGGTCAACAGTAAAACATGAGCCAAAAAACATACAGTCGAGTTCATACAACCGTCTTTTGAGCAGAAATGAAGAAAACTGTGAAAATTGTTTATCTCAGAATTGTCATTTTTTCAAATAAAAATAATTATAATGTATATGAAAAGGTGTTTGTTTTGTAATGAACGAGCCAGATGACCACTGGTAATGGAGAAGACACTAAAATGTTAACAGACACAAAATTTACTATATTCAAAGGGAAATATTTTTTAATGTATGCAATCAAGAGTTATGGTTCTTGTGTTCTGCCATCCTATTATCTTGCTTTACATTTGTTTGAAGTTTCATGAAATTTTCTCCAACGGTTTCAAAGTTACAGGGTGGACACAAGTGTATGGTAAAAATTGCAAGTTATAATATTCAAAGGGCAATAATTCTGAAAGTAGAAAAGCAAGAGTTATGGTTCATGTGTTTAATATTTGCGTTTATCATATGACGTCGCGTCTGAGAGTGTAATAACGTCATGTATTATTTTCGATAATCCACTAGTGGATTAAATATGCAAATTAGCTAGATACGTCCCGTAACGTTACATGTACGACGTCCTTAACGACGTCGCGTTTACTAATGGCGGAATATTGACATTTTTGTTAAACAATCGTGAATAAAATGCGTTTTAAACGTCATATGATAAATAGAATCTTGCATTCGTGCTCATGTATTACTGAATTTATTAAACTCGTTGAGGAAAAGGGATAAAATGCTAGGCAAAGCCTCGCATTTTATCCCTTTACCTCAACTCGTTTAATAAATTCAATAATACATGAGCACTCATGTAAGATCCTCTATGAAGTTTCATGAATATATGTCAAGCCGTTCAAAAGTTATGGAGCGGACAAGAAGATGTTAACAGACACATAATTTACTATGTTCAAAGAGAAATAATTCAAGTATGTTCAAAGAGTAATAATTCATAAAGCATGCAAACCAGAGTTATGGTTCTTGTGTTCTGCCCATCCTATTATTGTGCTTTACATTGTTTGAAGTTTCTTGAAACTATCACAAACGTTTTGGAAGTTACAGAGCGGACACACATGAATGGTAAAAATGGCAATTTGCAATGTTCAAAGGCCAATAACTCTGAAAGTAGGTAGCAAGCGTTGCGGTTCATGTGTTCTGCACGTCGTCTCATGGTGTTTAACATTTATGTGGAGTTTCATAAAAATATGTCAAGCAGTTTAAAAGTTATGGCGCGGGCACGAAAATGTTAACACACACACAAACAGAGAGAGAGAGACAGAGAGAGAGAGAGAGAGAGAGAGAAAAGACGAAACTATATACCCCCATGGCATACTCCGTATGCCGGGGGTGTAATTAGTATAACCTAATGCCAAAATGACAGTTACTTTCCCACAAAATGGCCAATTGGCTATCAAAAACAAAATAACATGAGCAAAGACCAGCTGTAACAAAAATAAACCGCGACAGAAGAACTGCCTTGGAAGGTCAACGAAACTAACTCGACTTGGGGGCTTTAATCGATTTTACAAGGCAACAATCCTAGCCTTCACTTCCGTCGCGATAAAGACACATAATTTGCCTCCTAACTCATCATTGCAACATCTCAGTGAACACAAAAATCAAACAACCACAGAGATGTTGGCCCGGCCAATCGGGGCTTGAAGAAATATATGGGCTGCATGATGCTTCAACGCAGAGCTGAATCCGACCCGCACACGAGTACTGGTAAACCGCTTAGATGATCTAAGCCTCTCCAGGCAAAGCGGTGCGCACGAGTCGGACCGTCCATGCTTATAATTCCTATTTGTTTCATTGAGATGTCATTTCATCTCAATGTTGGGTAAAAGTCCCACAAAATTTGGAGCAACATTTCCAAAATGACCTTTACAGTGTGGACGGGGACGTTAAACCTCAAATCAAACAAACAAAACAAAACCACAGAGATGAAACAAACGTGACCTGCCTAATTTCATCTGTACAGGGAAAGTACTGACCGACCGCATCGGAACACTGAGCGTATGCTCTGTACAACAAATTTTATCAGGGCGAAGAAAGTTTAACTGCCGTGAGATTTCTGAATATTTCAAAGGGAATAAACTCACAAAAATGGCATCAGTTATGTGACAATTTTTTCCTTGGTGGTAATTCAAGTAATAATGTCTCGGGCCTATAAACTGGATTTGCGACCGGACGTAATTACTTCTCCATATGGTAAGTGTTAATATTTTTCTCCTTTCGGAAGTTTTCATTCGTTTACTTGGTGAAACCAGTACCCCTGCGCAATGCAGCAATTGTTTTGAGCTGCATTAAATCAAATGTTGGCCAATGAATGTGTGACATTACATAACATTTCCGAAAATATATTGCAGGATTTGCTTTCGCCAATTTTGACGTCCAATCAGACGTAGCGTTACTTACGGATGTAAGTGCATTTGAATGGGTGGTTCAGGGGAAAGGGAACGCCTGCAGGGGAGGCAACTGCTGCAAAAGTATTTTTGCCTCCCTTATCAATAGGGGTCAACTCGTAAAGAAAAGAATTTGCTTCTGAGGAGCAAATTCTTTCCTTTAAGAGTAGACCCCTTTTTCTGTGCGACAGGGCTCACAGGAAAGTTAAACAGGAAGTCCCTAAAGTTGTCTCCCTTTGAAAAACGGTGGAAAAATCTGCCAGGTGTTTCCATTCCCCTTAAGGTTAGTTGTGCGCTTCGTTCCTGGCTTTCTTGTGTATTTTTCTACAGTCCGTGCATAAACAATTTAGAATAAGTTTAAAAGAATCTGCGAATGACACTGTGCTTTGAAACGTTTAGTAACGCATTTATCAATGGCAGTTATATGATTGCTTGATGCAGAACAAAATTGCCAAGTAACAGTGTCATACCTTTGTGTTCAGTCCCTGTCCCATTTCCACGCCACCATGGTGTACAATCACAGAGCCGTCAGACATATGTATATTGACAAGAACAGAGTATTTTGCAAAATCTGCAGTAATGCCAAACTTCAGCGGTATCACCGACAATGCTTTCTTTTTCCATCGGTTGTCCTGTAGTAAACAAAATATTACCTTAAACCATTGTAAAATAGTGGACGCTTGCATTGCTATATGTTGGACGAGTCGATTTGCCATATTACGGTTGTCGGGCATATTTTTTTTTTCATTTTTTGTTCTACTTCTGACGGAAAACCCCGTTAGCAAGTAGTGCAATGCCAAGGTACCCCTTCAGGAGTTTCCTGCATGCAATGGGTTAACGAGACCATGTTATTAATGCCTTTACTTGCCCCGCATTAGATGCAGAAAAAAAGGGTTTATTTGTTCTTAGCATATGTTTCTGACTACATGCGTCTCTTAATATAGGAAGAGGCATAACGCAAAAATTGAAAGCCCGGTCGCTCTGATGGAAGGCCAATGCTCTACCACTGAACAAAAAGGGTTTATCCCATATTCTAACACAGGCAATGGAAAATAACTGTGTTTTATTCTACAACAAATCCAGACAAGGAAGAGCGTGACGAGTGACGTCATTAAAAATTGCCAATTTATGACGTCGCTTGTCGATTTCCTTGCCGTTGGACGGTGTAACGTCATTTTCTCGCATCGAAAACGTTAGAAAAGGATATAAATGCATGTGTTTCAGTAGATCATTTCAGCGGGATTTCTTCTAACAATGGCGAAAAGTTGTGAGATTTTGAAGGAAACAACAGCATTATTGCCGATTTTCAGCGTATTAAAATCGAAACAGACCAGCTCTAATTGTGATTTATTGTGTAATAAATCACAGTTTGTCGGTCAGTTGTCAGTAAGCAAATCACGCGCACCACGCGCTCGTGATTTGTCTACTTTACAACTGACCTCCAAACTGTGATTTATTACTCAACAAATCACAGTTAGGGCTGATCTATGTCTTACACACAGATGTAAGCTATGCATAGTCTACAAAATTGACAACTGAAGGAAGGAGATGCGAGCTGCAATAGCTCCCAGCCTCCTCTTCAAGGAAGTTATAGAAGATCTTACATGAGTGCTCATGTATTATTTAATTTATTTAAAGAGTTGAGGAAAAGGGATAAAATACGAGGTTTTGCCGAGCATTTTATCCGTTTTCCTCGACGCGTTTAATACATTCAATAATACATGAGCACGAATGCAAGATTCTATTTATCATATTACATTTGAAACGCATTTTATTCACGTTTGTTTACAAAATTGTCAATATCCCGCCATTAGTAAACACGACGTCGTACATGTAACGTTACGGGACGTATCTGCCTAATTTGGATATTTAATCCACTAGTGGATTATCAAAAATATTACATAGCGTTATTACACTCTCAGACGCGACGTCATATGATAAATCAATCATGATGATGCAAAGCCATTTTTGGCAAAGCAAAGTTTGATCCTGGACGAGCCATCCTCTTACAAAATGAAATACCTAACAAACAAGAAAGGCTGAAAAAACATCCAGCCAATGGTATGATTCAGTTCAAATGTTCTCACCAATGAGCCAAAGGTTCTAACCCCTGATAACGTTGAGAAAGATAGGTAAGGTTGAAAACCACTTATAAATCTGTAATTTATATAATTGACATATCATTATGACAGTCCTTGCCAAGATATACACAAATATTAGGGATTTATGGATAGTTCCAAATGTGAAATAATTGCTGTAGCTGGACATACCCTGCAACTTTGTAAATTGTGTCAGTGGAACTTATTAATTCTTTTTTTTCATTTATTTACCCATTTATGCATTTATCTAATTTTGGCTGTATGGTTCTTTTCAATATTAGTTCCCTTATTTCGAGCCGAGTGTTAGTCAGAGATGTGTGAAAACTGGAGTACCCGGGGAAGAACCGTGTGATGTTCCGTTGCAGATTATGAGTGCAGATTATGTGACCTGTGCGAGGCGGTAACAGTTATTATGTTTCAGAGTAAGTGGTCTTAAACACTGGTCCACGAAGGTTTGTTCAGTGGTATTTTATCAAGCTCAATTGTCCTCTACACAGGATCATGTACTTTGAAAGAAAAAAAATGCGATCTTTAACATTTTATTGGATGCGTTGATTAATCTTGTCGATTGCGAAAGGGATTTTTCTTTTATCTCTACTTCCACGCTTGGGAGATACATGTACGTCATTTTTTTTTATTTGATTTGACTTGAGGCTTAACGTTTCCGTCAACACTGTAAAGGTCATTTTGGAGACGTTGCTTCCAGTTTTGTGGGACTTTTACCCGACATTGAGATGAAATGACATCTCAAGCCCTGCCGCCCAATGAAACCTATAGGATTTATAAGCATGGACTCGCACCGTTATTAATGTTTCTATTAGGGTATGTTGTTTCATGTTTGTATTTCTTTCCCTTTGGTGTCTCTGATGAGAGCTGTGGTATAATTGTATCGATTCCTGATCATTGCTTCCACTTCTATTTTTAGATCCTCTAAGCGGTTTGCCAGTACTCGTGTGCGGGTCGGTTTCAGCTCTGTGTGGAAGCATCATGCAACCCATTTATTTCTCCAAGCCCCGATGGGCGGGGACCATTGGGAGATACGTCATACTGTGGCGACGTTCTTGCTAGGCAATGGGGTTAACATTAGCGCAGAATCTGTACATCCCATGACGTTATGGTGAATTAATGATATTATAAAAGTAAAAATGTGGTGTTTAAGAACCTTTTTTCATAGGGGTTAGAGATAACCGTTTTCATTGTTCGGGATTCCTCACGTTGAACTGCTTCTCGTGCTTTTCAAACACTATATCGAATCCAAACTCATAAACGATTCAGAAAACTATAAAATGAATGTTATATGGCAAAATTTTAAATGCAATAAGATATCTAATATATTACCTTGTTGAATAAGTCGAATATTTTCTGTCTCAGTGCCACCTGAGCTGACGTCAACAGTTCATTTAAACACGTTTCAATATTGCAGTGATTCAGCGTCATCTGTGTCGGAGTTACCTGAAAATATTACGAAAACACGACTATACAAATACATTGTAAATTTTAACATTCAAAAATGAAAATTTTCAGATGAAAAATTTTGATATTTTTCTTATTTCTGCAAACATAGATTCTGGAGTACCCACAATCCATGTTTTTGAGAAGAAATAAGAAAAATAATGTATACCCCTGCAGACCACAGTTTTACTATACAAAAGTGGGTTTAAAAGGGGTCAAATTTATATAGGCGTGTTTTCGTGATGAGTACACATATTTGTCACTGTACAACCCATGTTGACAGTAACAAATTCAATGTTTCAATATTACAGTGATTCAGAGTCAACTTTGTTGGATTTACTTGAAAAAGTCACATATTTGTCAAAGTACAACCCATATTGCACGACCCGCAGAAAAAGCGACCGACTGAAGTCGGTTGATTTTCTAAGAGTGCCCTAAAATCACCGTGTCATTCTGTCATTCGGTCAATCGGTCATTCTGTCAGTCTGTCTGTCCGTTCGTAACCCGTTTGTGAAAATTGGTGATAGTGACTTAACCGCTTGGAATATTTAAACAATTTTTGGCATACTGATAGATATCAATGAGATCTAACCAATGAACTTGCAAAATATCACATTCCATTTAGTATAGCCTCGCCGAGGCGAAAAATGTGAAAATTTTCGAACTGCTTCTCCTCGGAAACCGTTTGGCCGATTGAAGTCAAATTTCATATGGAGCCTCTATGGGATAGGGGAAACCAAAATTTGCTCATTGGGTCCAGGTCACATGAACAAAATGGCCGCCTAGCCATATATGGTTTGTCTGTCTGTCAATCCGTAACACCTTTGTGAAAATTGGTGATAGTGACTTAACCGCTTGGAATATTTAAACAATTTTTGGCATACTAATAGATATCAATGAGATCTAACCAATGAACTTGCGAAATATTACATTCCATTTAGTATAGCCTCGCCGAGGCGAAAAATGTGAAAATTTTCGAACTGCTCTCCTCGGAAACCGTTTGGCCGATTGAAGTCAAATTTCATATGGAGCCTCTATGGGATGGGGAAAACCAAAATTTGCTCATGGGTCCAGGTCACATGACCAAAATGGCCACCAAGCCATATATGGTAAAAACCCTTCAAAAATAGTCTTCTCCAGAACCACTGGGCAGATTTCCACGAAACTTGATAAATAGCATCTGGAACGTAGGGCCATCATAAATTGCTAAAATGGTGACCCTGGGTTGACCTTGACCTTCTTTGTGCCTAGGTCAAACTTTTACACATATGCTTTTGTATTTGAAAAGTGAGAATGCATTTTATCCTGCAAACGATTCAGAATACAGTACTAAAGTATAAGATGTATTTTTGCTCCTTACGATAAGGCGCATTTATTGGGGGAACCGTTTTAGGTCCAGGTAACCTGACCAAAATGGCCGCCATACCCATATATGGTAACACTCATAAAGCTAAAAGCATCCGGCGGGTCGTGCACTTCAGCTGAAGCACTGGTTGACACATATTTGTCACTGTACAACCCATATTGACATATATTTCTCACTGTACAACCCATATTGACATATATTTCTCACTGTACAACCCATATTGACATATATTTGTCACTCTACAACCCATATTGACACATATTTGTCACTCTACAACCCATATTGACACATATTTGTCACTCTACAACCCATATTGACAGTAACATAGAGGATCTTCTATGAGTGTTCATATATTATTAAATTTATCAAACGTGTTGAGGAAAAGGGATAAAATGCGAGGCTCTGCCGAGCATTTTATCCCTTTTCCTCAATGAGTTTAATAAATTCAATAACACATGAGCACGAATGCAAGATTCTACTTATCATATGGCGTTTAAAGTTCATTTTATCCACGACTGTTTACAAAAAAATGTCAATATTCCGCCGTTAGTAAACGCGACGTCGTTAAGGACGTCGTTCATGTAACGCTACGGGACGTATCTAGCTAATTTGCATATTTAATCCACTAGTGGATTATCGAAAACATTACACGGCGTTTAAACACTCTCACACGCGACGTCATATGATAGAAATTCTTACACTTTATATATTTTAAAATTCATTTCGAGAGAAAACAGTGTGATGTTTACAACTAACGAATGCCGCAAAGGCATCTGCTTTTGGCATGGTATGATTTAGATGCCTTTTTCGAACATTTTTAGTGCCAATGAAAAATAGAAGTGACGGCAATGATCAGGAATCGATACAAAAATCCACAGCTCCCATCAGAGACACCAAAGAGAAAGAAACACAAACGCGAAGTCTTCCGAATTACAAAAAAATTACATCCTGACATACAGTGATAACTTTTTTCTAGTTTGTCTTTTTCGATTTCTCTTTCGAATATGGTCTTTAAGGGTAATCGTTTGGAAGCAAGGAATACACGGCAGAACTAAAAATGGTGGAGTATACAGGGTTTTTTGGTGTGTGTGTGGGGGGGGGGGGTGGGGTGCAGATAAGCTGGTTACAGCCAGTTAGGCCTTATCAGTGGACCTAAGATATTTTCAAATCCTCGCAATGAAATCAATGATTCAAAAGGATCAGAAACATACACCTCAGTTTTATGAAGGACAGGGCGACTTTATACGGTCACAGCACACTTCCGTTAAATGTTTTGTTGAAGATTTATCTCATCACGAAAACACGCCTATATAATTTTGACCCCCCTCCCCTTGAATCCGACTTCTATATGGTAAAACTGGGGTTTACAGGGTAAAATAGAAGTAGAGGCAATGATCAGGAACCGATCAATCAACCCATAGCTCCCATCAGAGACACCAAAGGGAAAGAAACACAATCATGCAACAACAGACCTAATGGAAACACCAACAGTGGAAAGCGAAAAGACAGTTACTTTCCCACAAAATGGCCAATAGGCTATCCAAAATAAAATAACACAAGCGACGCAGACACCCAAAGACAAACCATAACAAAATTAAATCGCGACAGAAGAACCGCCTTGGAACGGTCAGCGGAAACGAATTCCACTGGGGGGGGGCTTAAATCGATTTTACGTGGCCACAACTCCGCCCTCATTTCCATCACGATTTAAACAAATAATTTGTTCAGTCCGCATGAAGGCCTCCTAACTCATCAGTGCAACATCTCCGTGAACACAAATAATCAAACAACCACAGAGATGAAACAACGGTGAGGACTCGACAGAAGAAACCACTGAAATGCTGGAGCAAAACAAAACCAACTGTTAGACTCCGATGGGCCCGACCAGAGATGGAGCATCAGGCATCAGCCAACATTACCTTGAATTAGATCGCTCTAACTCTCAGTAAGCCTTTACGTTGGAACCGTCATAGATTTTGAGGCCTGACCCAACGGCGTCCAATTAAAGAGGGAAGCAAAGTTGTCAACCGTGATTGGGTTAACTACCATGCATGCAGTTTGTTGCATAACATATATGTTGTACACAATCTTTTAATACCGAAGAATCGGTGCTGAAGTCATTGCGGCTATATATTTTTCTGAATTTGTATACTAAGTCACCATAAAATTCGGGTTCCGATAGACCTTGTGTGCAACAATAATGCTGTTGTTTCCTTCAAAATCTCACAACTTTTGACCATTGTTAGAAGAAATCCCACTAAAATTATCGACTGAAACACATGCATTTATGTGTTGCAGAAGAGATTTAAGTCCAATATTGAATTTTGAAATTAAATCAGAATGACGTCTATACAATTTTGAAAAGGTGCTGCGTAGTTTATGGTACCGATAACCCTGATTAAGAAGTTAACCTGTTAACAATTTATTACGAGTGTTGAAGTCAGTTACATGACTAAACACTCTAGCAAATCGAATTAATTGCGAAATATAAACGCCATAGGATGGCGCACGAGCAACATCACCATAAAAAAACTAGGAAAATTTACAATCTCAAAATCAAAATCATCGCGTTTATCATAAATTTTGCACGCAACAAACCCATCTACAATAGATAGATGTAAATCCAAAAACGGGACCTCGGTATCAGAAGAATTTGCTTTATTTAACTGAAGTTCTGGGGGGTAAATTTGTTTGATCAAACCATCGAAATAGGTATTATCAATATTTAATAAATCATCCAAGTATCTAGAAGTGTGGCTAAAAGCTTCAATTATTTCAGAGTCGTTTTCAGCAGAAAGGGACAACATGAAGTCTCTCTCATAACAAAACAAAAACAAATCAGCCACGAGTGGTGCACAATAAGTACCCATCGGAATACCAATAACTTGTCTAAATAACTTAGTACCAAATCTTATGTAAATATTGTCAAGTAGAAAGGTGAGTATAAAGTATAATTTTTATGCTCTTCAGAAGTGAAAAACACATTTCTTACATTACAAGCAAGATAGAGTGGGTCTTCCCTATGAAATGCCCATTCAATTAAATCACTTAGTTTTTCTTTTGTTAGATTATGAGGAAGTGTAGTGTAAAGGGTAGAAAAATCTTTAGTAGACTGACTTGACGCACGAAACCACCTGGATTTCAATTTATTTAAAACTTCATTATGAAAAATCATTATAAAATGAATCTTTTATAGACCAAAACAGATTTCTACCTGATCTTTCGAAGACTTTGTCGCAATATTTTATCACATGCTTTTTGATGGCAATCAAACATGAAGTTAATAAGTTGGAGAGGTCAGTGATGGTACAAGAGCTTGAATTTGCAATAAACCGTGCTTTGTATGGTCTTTTATGTTTAGGTAACCAATATAACGTAGGAAGCTTGTCTTGGCCTTCTGTAACACAGAGAGCAAACTTGGTGGCTTAATGGCAAATGTGGTCATCAACTTAAGCCCCCTCTACAGCTAAAGGCTGAAGTTCATAGTGCAGATTATATTTTCTGGTCTTTTGGGATCATTGAGTTCATTTGGTATCATTTTGAAAATAGAGTTCTGCTTAAGCCGGTGCTAGAGGGCGTGGCCGGTGTTGCACATTTCAGTACTGGTCATGAACAGAGTCAATAAAACCGAGACTGCTATTTTCGTTTAGTTGGTGTTGGTGTATTCCTTGATGCCAAAGGATCTAACTTCAGAACTTATTTATTTTCACTGTAGCTTGTGTTGTGCCGTGCGGCGGCCGTAAACGTCTCCCCGTACATCATCATAGTGCAGATTATATTTTTATATCATTTTGAAAATAGAGTTCTGCTTAAGCCGGTGTTAGAGGGGGTGGCCGGTGTTGCGCATTTCAGTACTGATCATGAACAGACTTAATAAAACCGAGTCTGCTATTTTCGTTTAGTTGGTGTATTCCTTGCTTCCAAAGGATCTAACTTCAGAACTTACTTACTTACTTAGTACAACCAAGTTCTTGCTGAAGAGTGTTAACATAGTGAAGCCGTCAAACAACGACCACATTGTTAGCGGCCTTATCAGCTGGAGACAAAACAAACTTCCAATGTAATTCTTGAATACCTTGTTTAGGGTGACGTAAAGACGTATTAGGTTTAGGCATCATGCGGACCATGTGCTTCTTCAAGCCCTGAGGGGCTTGGGCCGTCTGAGTGCTCGTATGTATGCATGAATGTAGACCTGAACATACATTGGCTGTTAGTAAATCTAAAAAAACTCACTCACGCCGTGATCAGTTTTCATATAATTTTGTATCGTGTTTTTGCACGCTCTATTATCCATCCTTTTTCTTTTTTAACCTAGTCATCCATCCATATGTTTTTGTACATTTGTATCATTTTTGCACGATATGTATATGGAGTCGGGTGGGGAGGATGAGCCGACAAAAAGGAGGTAATAAGTTCGTATTTTGCGAATAAAAAGACATGCATTTGTTCACTAATTTCAGAATGCTAAGTTTCCATTCTTTCAGAGCTTTATGCTCCACATACTCTCGTTTACACCATCGATTACCAAATTCATTCAAGGCAGCAGCAATTTCATCTCTACATTTATTGAAATCAATTTTTGAAGGAAATCGATATTTCTGTCCTTTAGGTATTATATGTCTACTCTAAAATATGGATTGTTGGTACTCGTTACAACCGCCTCGATGAGGCGGTTGTAACGAGCACCCACAATCTATAGTTTGAGCAGAAATAAGATAATATCACAATTTATCATATAATTTTGTTAAGGTAAAGTTTACAATGTATTTGTAAAGGTGTGTTTTTGTAATGTTTTGGTAGGAAAGTATACACGACAGAAATGACAATTATGAAGTGTACAGGTATTTTCTGGGTCAGACTAGCGAGTTACTGACCCCCTATCACCCCATTTTCTCTTTCTCTATATAAAGTTCGTTTTAGAGGGATGTTCATTTCAACGACTCGTTAATATGATGTACGACCTGCGCAATGTTCTCCATTTAGTATTTTAAGGTCAGTTATAATCAATGAAATGTATCTAAGACGAGGAAGCATATATTACACACTTTACATGTTTTAGACATGAAATTGAAGAAAATGCTTCTAACCTGTCCCTGCTTGTAAAGGTTGAGTGTTTTGATTGCCAGCGGATCTTTGTTCAACTTTCTTGCCACATTTTCCATCATCTGCTCCATTATAAAGATGCCTGGTACAGAACCTGCGATATGAAATAATATTAATCGTTCGCTTGGTTGAGATACTTAGACATATTGTAACACTGAGTGCGTTTATTTAAGAAATAGATCTTAAGTAAGTCAGTTGTAAGTAGACAAATCACGCGCGCTACGCGCTCGTGATTTGTCTACTTTACAACTGACCTCCAAACTGTGATTTATTACTCAACAAATCACAGTTAGAGCTGATCTATTTCGATTCTAACACGCTGAAAATCGGCAATAATGTTGTTGTTTCCTTCAAAATCTCACAACTTTTCGCCATTCTTAGAAGGAATCCCGCTAAAATTAACGACTGAAACACATGCATTTACATCCTTTTCTAACATTTTCGATGCGAGAACATGACGTTACACCGTCTAACGTCAAGGAAATCGACTAGTGACGTCATCAATTGACGTCACTTGTCACGCTCTTCCTAGCCGTGATTTGTTGTAGAATAAAACGCAGTTGTTTTCCATTGCCTATATAGACGCGCTGTGTTAGAATGTTTCTTTCTGTGTTTTTAGTGTGCTGAAACTGGATATGACACGTGCATTTATACAAACATTTCCATAACCCACCCGTGCGACATAGTGCATTTTTCACATCTCCAAAATGACTAGTTTTCTCATGAAAACCCGAGATATTTTTCTTATATCTACTGCAAACGTATTTTGTGGGTGCTCGTTAGAACCGCCTCAATTAGGCGGTTCTAACGAGTACCCAAAACCTATGTCTTGGAGCAAAAATAAGACAAATACTGTATACCCCCGTATACCCAAGTTTTCTCTATATAAAGTGGGGGTTCAAGGTGGTGTTCATTTCACGGACTTGTTCACGTGATGTATATATCTTGTTGACAAGTCCTTTTAAATCACACTTTATAAGACACAACTGGGGTTTACCGGGGTGTACATTTTTTTGTTTATGATACAGGTTGTGAGTACTCGTAAGAAGCGCCTCAATGAGGCGGCCTACAAGCACCTACAAGCACCTACAACCTATGTCTGGAGAGTATAAATAAGAGTAAAAATTACCATAAATATGCATCAGACAATATACCGCTTTTGAGATATGAAACAGTGTCGTTCGGTTGTGTAGCGAAATAATTCTGAAATAGCTTTCTCTAATAAAAATGCACCCATCCTGATTAACAGTAGTTCTATATTGCGCTGTCATTACGAAAACACGCCTATACTAATACATTGTATATTTTACCGCCAAAACCATGAAACTTTTCAGATGAAAAATTGTGATATTTTCTGATTTCTACTCAAAATAAAGATTGTGGGCACTCGTTAGAACCACCTCATCGAGGCGGTTCTAACGAGTACCCACAATCGATATTTTAGATCAGAAATAAGAAATAAAAGGTATACCGCAGGAAATCCCAGTTTTACCATATAAAAGTGGGGTTCAAGAGGGTTAAAAATATACAGGCGTGTTTTCGTGATGTAAATGAAGGAAGTGATGGGTATAACCTGCGTGTATTTTATGTTGTCGAGTCTATATAAAACACCCTTTTACAATCTTATGTATACAGAAGCAATAAAGCTTTAAATGTCATTTGTGGAAACAAAGATCACATCCGCAGCAGAAAGCAAAATTCAATTTTTCTGGATGAGACAGTAAGTTGGCCTCGGTGAAGTAGACTTCTTCTGCTCTTCACCAAGATTTTATAAGCTCGATGATCCTTAAGGAAATAAATGACGACGAATTACCGCAAAATGTTCCACCGCGACCACACGGCATATTACGCCAACTTCAGGGAAGTATAATGGACGAACATGAAATTGAGAACACCTTAACATGAAAGGAAATAATTGATGCAGTCTAAAAGGACCTAGGAGAGTTATCTTTTATTTTGATTTTAATAAACAACACGTTCCATTTATTCTGGCCTTTTTGTTATAACATGTTTAACACACATGGTGTCACATATTGTGCAAAGTTTCCGTTACGTGCGCCCAACGTATCAGTTTACGTATATATTAAAAAGCGGAGTGGCCTGAACAAGACAACATTTTAAAAGACAACGGAGGGTTGCTTCTAAAATGCTTCAAACAAATCCTGTTTTCCTAGCAAAATATTTTATCTATCAGACATATGAACAAAATAATAACACGTGGCCCCGATAATTACATTATGCAACGAGGAATAAGTCAAATAATGCCGGTGCTAAAATATGCAAAAATCTACATTAAACTGTAGATCATGTTTTGTTTGTTTGCTTGTATTGGGGTTTAACGGCCCAGTCAACACTATTTATATCATTTTAGCCGGTCAGTTTACCTATCCACACTTTTCTTGGACAGGCTTATTACTTATAAGCAAGCGGTTAACCAGTACAGTGCACATTCTTTTGCCAGAAACTGACAACTGCCCTTCTTGAATCAGCGGAAGGGAGAGTATGAACGTAGAAAAGATTTCATGATCAATGTCCATGAAAGTATGTTACCGACCCCGGCAGGTATCGAACCCGCGTCCCCCAGATCACCAGTCAGACACGCACCTGCTGTAGATCATGCAACTGACAGAGAAGTGTTGTATAAGTGCAGTTACATGTAGATGCAAAACATCAATATAAGACATTTGAAACCCTCAGTGTCTTATCAGTACTTTGACCTTTAGCTAATAGCTCTGCCTTTTAGTCAACATAAGACATTTGAAACCCTCAGTGTCTAATTAGTACGTTGACCTTTTGCTAATAGTTCTGCCTTTTAGTCAACATAAGACATTCGAAACCCTCAGTGTCTAATTAGTATTTTGACCTTTTGCTAATAGTTCTGCCTTTTTGTCAACATAACACATTTGAAACCCTCAGTGTTTAATTAGTACTTTGACCTTTTGCTAATAGTTCTGCCTTTTAGTCAATATAAGACATTTGAAACCCTCAGTGTCTAATTAGTACTTTGACCTATGACCCTCAGTGTCTAATTAGTACTTTGACATATGACCCTCAGTGTCTAATTAGTACTTTAACCTTTTGCTAATAGTTCTGCCTTTTAGTCAATATTTACTCGTTATAAGCAAAAGTGTACATACTTGATTGTGAGTTTTTATGATTACTAAAACTGCTGACTCTCTGTAGTTAACAAGTACTTATACCGCCCTCCCTCACGCCTCAGCCCGCCCAAAGATCTGAGCAGAAATAAGAAAAATAATGTATACACTGTAAACTCCAGTTTCACTATATAAAAAAAGTCGTTTAATGGGTTCAAATTATACAATTGTGTTTACATGATGAAAATCTGGGCCGTGGTCAAATACTTAGGCTGGTGATTTTATTTATAGCAAAAACGTAAAGTTGCTTCTTGCCTTAACTCTATTACCTACCAGGACCTCTACAGGCTGTGTTGAGAGGTCTATTTGTCTTTACAGCAATGCCATTGGCTTTCCAGTTAGCACAGTAATATCCTGCAAACAAGAAACAACGGCTAAGTGATACAGTTAACTCATCTTAACACCAACCAAGCTAGCTTTACAATTACTGTATCCCATTAAGCAGCCAGCCGGGTAAACCGCCAAAATCCAATGTTTAAAGGAGATTGCTGTTCAGCAGAAGGAAACTGAGATTATTGATTGGATTATACCCGGCAGGCACATGACATTTATTCGACGCCAAATCGACGTGTATGTAACGTCATGAAATTACTGAAACGTCATATCAACGTCGATGCAACGTCATGATGTTTAACAACGATGTGAATGTAACGTAATGAAATTACTCAAACGTCACATCTACGTCGAAGAAACGTCTTGACGTTGCACTGGCGTTGATTTGCCGCTGCCTAGCGACGTGTGTCTCCTGGTTGTAGGCAGACAAAAATAAAAGATTCCTGAAGACAACGTTATTTGGATGTCCTAAAAGAAAAATCAATGATGAAGAGTTTTAAGAAGAGTTTAAGGCATCAGACACCTCTCCATCATAAAGGTCGTTTTGTTTGCTTTCATTTTGTATCATATGCGTGATTTGAAGATTAATTAACAAAACAGAAAAGGGGAATAAATCCTAGTTTTACTTTTAATATTTCCTGTTTAAATTATTCTTTGGTTTAAAAGAAAGAATTGGAATTAAATAAATAAAAATCAAAAACGAGGTCCTTTAAGAGCAATGAAAACATTCATAAGAAAGAAGATGGGTCATACAACGTAGTTTCGGCTAATAAAGCCTCATCAGTGACTCTGTAATGATCCGGCAAAGAAAGCCAGAGGAAACATACTGCAATTTTGAGAATTTCGAATAGGCAGTCGATTCAAAGACTGATATAAATCAAAATGGGGTCCAAATAATTAAAAACCTGTCTAGAATATGAGTCTAAACCAATAATTTAATAAAGTCACTTTTGACCGGAGGAAAGAGGTTGCTCTTCAAGAGAGGTTAAACAAAAGGTCGGGATCCCTTAAAACGGATAAAACCTCTGTGGTTGTTACTGGCCATGCTAAGGACTGCGAAGTACTTTCATTTCGGCTTCATGTGTTGTTCGTTTTGTGCCGTTCAATTTTTAAATTTATTTAACTAACTTGCATATTCAATCCACTAGTGGATTACTGAACATAATACATGGCGTCATTCGATTGTCAAACGCATCGCCATATGATAGATGGATTTTTAAAAAGGTATGACTCTTAGAACATACTTAAACACCCCTAGCTGTGGCCCGTATGATGATCAAAAATATTTATTACAAGGACTGTAATGATGAGCTTTCTCAAAATACGACCTTATTACTTCCTTAATGTAAAATAGACGTGGAGGCAATGACCAGGAATCGATACAATTAACCCACAGCTCCCATCAGAGGCTTCAAAGGGAAAGAAACACAAACATGAAACAACAGACCCCAATGGAAACATTAACAGCGGAAAGCCAAAAAGACAGTTACTTTCCCACCAAATGGCCAACAGGCTATCCAAAATAAAATAATATAAACGACACAAACACTCAAAGACAAACCATAACAAAAATAAACCGCGACAGAAGAAGGCGTCTTTACGTCACTAAAAACTGGGTATTCAAAAATTTCATAAGACGTTTGTTTTGGCTCCAACAGACAAGGTCGCTAGCAATGTGGTTGTTGTTCGACGGCTCTACAATGTTAACACTCTTCAGAAACAACTTGGTGGGACTAAGGCATATGCACTGCAGCCTTTGGCTGTTGGGAGGGCTGTAAATGATGACCATATTTTTCATTCAGCCACGATGTTTGCTGTATGTTTTACTAAAGGCCAAGACAGAAACACTGTTAAAACAAGATTAAACGAACACTATCTTCTTGTAAAATTTATGATAAACGCGATTTTGATTTTGAGATTGTAAATTTTCTTTTCTTGGATGGTGATGTTTCTCGTGCGGTATCCTATGGCGTTTATATTTCGCAATTAATTCGATTTGATTGTCATGTAACTGACTTCAGCACTCGTAATACACTGTTACTGCTAAACTTCTTGATCAGGGTTATCGGAATCAAATTACTGGCAATTTGAAAATTATTCCTGATTCTAGGATAAGGAATATAATTTCTAAAGGACCGAAATATCGGTTTCCTTCTAAAATTGATTTCAGTAAATGTAGAGATGAAATCGCTGCTTCCTTGAATGGATTCGGTAATCGATGGTGTAAGCGAGAGTATGTTGAGCATAAAGCCCTTAAGGACTGGAAACTAAGCATTTTAAAACTAGTGAATAAACGCATTTCTTTCTATTCTCAAAATACTAACTTATTACCTCCTAAGCCTAAGACGTCTTTACGTCATCTTAAGCTAGGTATTCAAGAATTTCATAAGAAGTTTGTTTTGGCCCCTGCAGACAAGGCCGCTAACAACGTCGTCGTTGTGTGACGGCTCCACTATGTTAACACGCTTAAGCAGGAGCTTGGTGGTACTAAAGCCTATGAACTTCAGCCTTTAGCTGAAGAGAGAGTTATAGTAGATAAACATATTTGTCATTCAGCCACCAAGTTTGCTGTGTGTGTTAGCGAAGGCCAAGACAAGCTGCCTACGCTATACTGGTTACCAAAACTTCATAAAAGACCTTACAAAGCACGGTTTATTGCAAATTCTAGCTCTTGCACTACCACTGAACTTTCTAAATTATTAACTTCCTGTCTTACTGCTATTAAAACGCATGTGATTAAATATTGTGATAAAGTCTTTGAAAGATCAGAAAGAAATCTGTTTTGGTCTATAAAAAATTCGAATGAGGTTTTAAATAAATTGAAATCCAGACAATTTCGTGCTTCAAGTCTGTCTACTTACGATTTTTCCACTCTTTACACTACACTTCCTCATAATCTTATAAAAGAAAAGCTTAATGATTTAATTGAATGGGCTTTTCACAGAGAAGATTCTCTCTATCTTGCATGTAATGTCAGACATGCATTTTTCACTTCTAAAGAGCATAGGAATTATACACTTTGGTCATGTCAGAAAGTGTGTGATGCCCTCACCTTTCTACTTGACAATATTTATATTAGATTCGGTACTAAGTTATTTAGACAAATTGTGGGTAGTCCGATGGGTACGAATTGCGCACCTCTTGTGGCTGATCTGTTCTTGTATTGTTATGAAAGAGACTTCATGTTGTCGCTTTCCATTGATAACCAATCTGAAATTATTGAAGCTTTTAGCTCCACTTCTAGATGATTTATTAAATATTGATAATACCTATTTCGATGGTTTGATCAGTCAGATTTACCCCCCAGAACTTCAATTAAAAATAAAGCAAATTCTTCTGATACCGAGGCCCCGTTTTTGGATTTACATCTATCTATTGTAGATGGGGTTGTTTCGTGCAAAATTTATGATAAACGCGATGACTTTGATTTTGAGATTGTAAATTTTCCTTTTTTGGATGGTGATGTTCCTCGTGCGCCATCCTATGTTGTTTATATTTCGCAATTAATTCGATTTGCCAGAGTGTGTAGTCATGTAACTGACTTCAACACTCGTAATAAATTATTAACGGCTAAACTCCTTAATCAGGGTTATCGGTACCATAACCTACGCAAAGCATTTTCAAAATTTTATAGACGCCATTCTGATTTAATTTCAAAATTCAATATTGGACTTAAATCATTTCTGCAACAAGGTCTATCGGAACCCGAATTTTATGGTGACTTAGTGTGTAAATTCAGAAAAAATATATAACCGCAATGACTTCAGCACCCAATTTCGTAAAATCATTCTTCGATATAAAAAGATTGGGTACAACATGGATGTTATACGACAGACTGCATGCATGGTAGTTAACCCAATCACGGTTGGCAACTTTGCTTCCCTCTTTAATTGCACGCCGGTGGGTCAGGCCTCAGATTCTATGACGGCTCCAACGTAAAGGCTTATTGAGAATTAGAGAGATCTAATTCTTGGTAATGTTGGTTGGTGCCTTATGCTCTGTCTCTGGTCGGGCCCATCGGAGTCTAACTGTTGGTTTCCTTTTGCTCCAGCATTTCAGTGGTTTTTTGCTGTCGAGTCCTCACCGTTGTCTCACCTCTGTGGTTCTTTGATTTTTTGTGTTCACGGAGATGTTGCACTGATGAGTTAGGAGGCCTTCATGCGGACTGAACAAATTATTTGTCTTAATCGCGACGGAAGTAAGGGCGAGGGTTGTGGCCACGTAAAATCGATTTAAGCCCCCCAGTGGAAATCTTTCCACTGACCGTTTCAAGGCGGTTCTTCTGTGGCGATTTATTTATGTTGTTGTTTGTTACTTACTGTGTGTATCACTTGTGTCTTTTAATTTTGGATGGCCATATGGCCATTTTGTGGGAAAGTAACTGTCCTTATGGCCTTCCTTTGTTTAGGTTTCCATTATGGCTTAATGTTTGTTTTTCTTTCCCTTTCGTGTCTTTGATGGGAGGAGTAAGTTAATTGTATCGATTCCTGATCTTTGTTTTACTTCTACTTTTCAAAAACTACGCAAAGTCTTTTTTAAAATTTTATAAACGTCATTTCAAAATTCAATGTTGGACTTAAATATCTTCTGCAAGAAGGTCTATCGGAACCAGAATTTTATGTTGACTTAGTATATAAATTCAGAAAAAATATATAAATGCAATTACTTAATCACCCAATTTCGTACAATCATTCTTCGATATAAAAAGATGGGGTACAACATAAATGTTACACGACAGACTGCATGTATGGTGGTTTACCCAATCCCAGATGACAACTTGGTAGTTAACCCAATCACGGTTGACAACTTTGCTTCCCTCTGTAATTGCACGCCGGTTGATCAGGCCTAAGATTCTATGACGGTTCTAACGTAAAGACTTCTGTTGGTTGGTACTTGATGCTCTGTCTCTGGTCGGGCCCATCGGAGTCTAACAGTTTGTTTTCTTTTGCTCCAGCATTTCTGTTGTTTCTTGCTGTCGAGTCCTCACCGTTGTTTCATCTCTGTGGTTGTTTGATTTTTGTGTTCACGGAGATGTTGCACTGATGATATAGGAGGCCTTCATGCGGACTGAACAAATTATTTGTCTAAATCGCGGTGGAAATAAGGGCGAAAATTGTGGCCACGTAAAAGCGATTTAAGACCCACCCCCAGTAGAAATCATTTCACTGACCATTCCAAAGTGGTTATTCTGTCGCGGTTTATTTTTGTTATGGTTTGTATTTGAATGTGTGTGTCGCTTATAATACTTTGTTTTGGATAGCCGATTGGCCAGTTTGTGGGAACGTTACTGTCATTTTGTCTTTTTGCTATTGCTGTTTCCATTAGTGTCTAGTTATTTCATGTTTGTGTTTCTTTCCCTTTGGTGTCTCTGATGTGAGCTGTGAGTTAATTTTATCGATCCATAAGCAATGCCTTCACTTATGTTGTTGCAAAAGCCAAAACAGCCCCTTGTGGAATTCGTTTCACTGACCATTCCAAGGCGGTTCTTCTGTCGCGGTTGATTTTTTTTGTTATGGGAGCTGTGGGCTAATTGTATCGATTCCTTATCATAACGTTCACTTCTATTTCCTACGTTATATATTTATCGGTTACCTAAACTTAATAAATGACCATGCATAGCACGTTTATTGCAATTTAAGCTCTTTTATTTATTGAACTTTCAAAATTATTAAACTCCACGTTTTAGTGCCATCATAAAACATATGATTAAATATTGCGACAAAGTCTGTGAAAGATCAGGATGAGTAGAAGTGACAGTAATGATCAGGATTCGATTCAATTAACCCGAAGCACCAATCACAGACAGCATAGGGAAAGAAGCACAACCATGAAACAAATAGACCCTAATAGAAACTCCAATAGCGGAAAGCCAAAAGAACAGTTACTTTCCCACAAAAAGGCCAATTGGCTATTAAAAACAAAATAATATCAGCGATATACACACTCAAAAAACAAACCATAACAAAAATAAACTGCGAAAGAAGAAACACCTTGGAACAGTCAATGAAACGAATTCCACTGGGGTGGGGCTTAAATCGATGATCGTTCCACGGCGGTTTTTCTGTCGCGGTTTATTTTTGTTATATTTTGTTTTGGATAGCCAATTGGTCATTTCATGGGAAAGTGTCTTTTCGGCTTTCGCCTATTGGCGTTTCCATTAACGTCTAGTTATTTCATGTTTGTGTTGGTTTCCCTTGGGTGTCTCTGACGGGAGCTGTGGGTTAATTATATCGATTCCTGATCATTGCCTTCACTTCTGGTTTTCATACCATTGTCCATAAACCCATATATAATGGGTATGTTGAGCTCGTTCACAAGATAACCAATATCTGAATAAAACGTGACATTCACGCCGTTCAGCTTTCCATTAGCATCATGCCCAACCTGAAGAGAAAACAAGGCACACTAGAACCATCATAATCGTGGCAAGGAACCCGAGATAGCATGTTTGAAGGGGAATGGGGTGGGTATTGTATCATCTGCGTTAGGGGCTGAAAAATGGGGAGGAAAATCTTGGCATACAATGGAGTTGCCGTCTCAGTCGGTACACTGACTTTTTCTTGCTAGTTATTTTAAATAAACAATAGAAGTGAAGGCAATGATATATATAAACATTAATTGCATAGTTTTAGAACTATGGCCGATGTTAAAGTTTTTAAGTCGATAAAGGGTCATTGGTCATAATTAATTAAAACTAGAGTTGTTACGTTACCTCTTGCTACATATGTCAATAAATGCCAATAACTACAGCAAGTTTCATTGAAATATCTACAACGATTATAAAACTATGACGAAAAAAGATGAAAATCCTGAAATTTTGAATTTTTCAAAGGGGCATAACTCTTATAATATTGTAGCTAGAGTTTCTTAATTTGCAATGAAATTTATGTTTGATATTATGACATTATGTTTTAAAGTTCAAGTTGATGCATTTGACAGTTTGTTAGGTATTAAGAAAAAAAAAACATGAAAAATGTGAACAAAGACAGACGGTTAAAAGTACTTATTATATATAAGTAAAAAGGCTGTTTTCTACGCATGTGTGGATTGTCACTGACAATAACTTCAACAGGTTTCATTTGAATATTTATAACAGTAATGAAATCAAGACGAAAAAAAGATGCAAAATGCTGATTTTTTTATCTTTTTCGAAGGACCATAACTATGACAATATTTTAGCAGAGTTACATAACTTGCCACGAAATTATGAATTATTGTTGTGATTTTATATTGAAATATGTTCTAGGAAGGATTATCCTTTGGAAGCAAGGAATACACACAACTGAAAAAAATATTGAGTATACATGTTTTCTTGGCCAGACTAGCTTGATTAGTCCAATTAGGCCTCATCACTGACCCTCAAATATTTTAAGCATTCCACAATGGAATCAATGATCCAAAGGGACAAGAAAATATAAACATGTTGAACTTAAAGTTTGAAGTTGATGCGTTTGCCGGTTTTGGATAGCCAATAGGCCATTTTGTTGGAAAGTAACTGAAATTTTGGCTTTACTCTATATAATTTCCATTAGGGTATAGTTATTGAATGTTAATGTTTCTCTAGGTGGGAGCTGTGGGTTAATTATATCGATTCCTGATTATTGCATTCACTTCTATTCTTCTGTCACGGTTTATTTTTGTTATGGTTTGTATTTGGGTGTGTGTATCGCTTACATCTATTTTGTTTTGGATAGCCAATTGGCCATTTTGTGGGAAAGTAACTGTCCTTTTGGCCCTCCGTTATTGATGTTGTCATTAGTGTCTAGTTATTTAAGGTTTGTGTTTCTTTCCCTTTGGTGTCTCTAGAGGTGTGGGTTAATTGTATCGATTCCTGATCACCGCCTCCACTTATATTCAGTAAGTTATTAAGACATGAGGGCCCAGAGGGCCCTGATTCGCTCACCTGTATGTCATTGTCTCTAGTACATTCTATTTTAAGCTCTTGTGGCCATATTGTTCATCAGAGTGGAACGAACTTAGCTATTTTGGTAGGGTGTCACCTAGGCAACATACCTTTGAAGTTTGAATCAAACGGACCCAAGGGTTTAGGAAAAGTTCACATTTGAAGCAAATTACAATGTTTTTTTTTATTTTTAGCTCTGGTGGCCATATTGTTCATTGGAGCGAGACCATTTTAGCTATTTTTGGTAGAGAGTCATCTACGCAACATTCCTATGAAGTTTGAATGTAATTGGCCCTAGGGTACAGAAGGAGCTGTCGTTAGAAGATTTGTTTAGCCCCCGTGTCCATCTTGTTTATCACAGCGGAATGATTTTAACTTTTTTGGTAGGGTGTCACCTGGGCAACATTCCTGTGAAGTTTAAATCAAATTGGCCTAACAGTTTAGGAGAAGTTTGCGTTTGAAGGAAATTCTTTATTTTTTAGCTCTGGTGGCCATTTTCTTTCATCGGAGCGGGATCATTTTAGCTAATATGGTGGAGGGTCATCTAAGCAACATTCCTATAAAACTTGAATGAAATAGGCCAAAGGGTACAGGAGGAGTTGTTGTTCAAAGATGTTTTTCTATTTTTAGATACGGCTGCCATCTTCTTTGTCAGAGTGGAAAGAGTTTAGCTATTTTGGTAGGGAGTCACCTAAGTAACATTCCTGTGAAGTCTGAATCGAATTGACGCAAGTGTTTCGGAGGAGTTCACGTTTGACACAAATTTACAATGTTTTTCTATTTTTAGCTAAAGCGGGCATTTAGCTCAATAGAGCAAAATCATTTAAGCTATGTTGGTAGAGGGTCATCTAAGCAACATTCCTATGAAGTTTGAATGAAATTGGCCCAAGGGTACAGGGGAAGTTGTCGTTTGAAGATTTTTTCCAGTTTTAGCTCTGGCGGCCATATTGTTAGTCAGAGCGGAACGATTTTAGCTATTTTGGCACTTGGGCAACATTCCTGTGAAGTTTGCTTCAAATTGGCGCAAGGATTGAGGAGGAGTTCGCGTTTGAAGCAAATTTACGATGTTTTGTTTCTATTTTTAGCTGTGGCGGCCATTTTGCTCATCAGAGCAATACCGTTTTAGCTATTTTAGTAGAGGGTCACCTAAGCAACATTCCTAGGAAGTTTGAATTAATTTGGCTCAAGATTACACTAGGAGTTTTCGTTTTGAAGAATTTTCTATTTTAAGCTCTGGCGGCTATTTTGTTCACCGGATCGGAACCGTGTAAGCATTTTTGGTAGGGGTACACCTAAGCAACACTTCTATGAAGTTTAAATGAAATTGGCCCAAGGGCTGAGGAGGATTTGTCGTTTAAAATTTTTTTTTTGTATTTTTAGCTCTGGCAGCAATCTTGTTTGTCTGAGCGGAATGATTTTAGCTATTATAAAGGGTGTCACCTACATAACATTCCTATGAAGTTTGAATCAAATTGGCCAAAGTGTTATGGAGGGGTTCGTTTTTGAAGCAAATTTACGATGTTTTCCTATTTTTAGCTATGGCGGTCATTTTGCTCATCAAAGCAGAACGGTTTTAGATATTTTGGCAGATGGTCACCTAAGCAACACTCCTGTGAAGTTTGAATGCAATTGGCCCAAGGGTTCAGGAGGAGTTGTCGTTTATAGATTTTTTTCTATTTTTAGCTCTGGCGGCCATCTTTTTGTCAGAACAGAACGATTTTAGCTACTTTGGTAGGGAGTCACTTGGGCAACATTCCTGTGAAGTTTGAATCAATTGGCCCAAGGGTTGAGGAGGAGTTTGTGATTGAAGCAAATTTACGATGTTTTTTTAATTTCAGCTATGGCGGCCATTTTGCTCATTAGAGCAATACTGTTTTAGCTATTTTAGTAGAGGGTCACCTAAGCAACATTCCTTTGAAAAGTAGAAGTAAAACAAAGATCAAGAATCGATACAATTAACTTACTCCACCCATCAAAGACACAAAAGGGAACGAAACACAAACACGAAGCGACAAGACCACAATGGAAACCTAAACAAAGGAAGGCCATAAGGACAGTTACTTTCCCAAATGGCCATCCAAAATACAAACTTACACAAGTGATACACACAGCAAGTAACAATTAACAACATAAATTAACCGCCACAGAACAACCGCCTTGGAACGGTCGGTGGAAAGAATTCCACTGGGGGGGGGTGGGGATTCTATGACGGCTCCAACGTAAAGGCTTATTGAGAATTAGAGAGATAATGTTGGTTGGTGCCTGATGCTCTGTCTCTGGTCGGGCTCATCGGAGTCTAACTGTTGGTTTTCTTTTGCTCCAGCATTTCAGTGGTTTCTTGCTGTCGAGACCTCACCGTTGTCTCACCTCTGTGGTTCTTTGATTTTTGTGTTCACGGAGATGTTGCACTGATGAGTTAGGAGGCCTTCATGCGGACTGAACAAATTATTTGTCTAAATCGCAGCGGAAGTAAGGGCGAGGATTGTGGCCACGTAAAATCCATTTAAGCCCCCCCCCCCCCAGTGGAAATCTTCCACTGACCGTTCCAAGGCGGCTCTTCTCTGGCGATTTATTTATGTTGTTGTTTGTTACTTACTGTGTGTATCACTTGTGTCTTTTAATTTTGGATGTCCATATGGCCATTTTGTGGGAAAGTAACTGTCCTTATGGCCTTCCTTTGTTTAGGTTTCCATTATGGTCTGGTCGCTTAATGTTTGTATTTCTTTCGCTTTGGTGTCTTTTATGGGTGGAGTAAGTTTATTGTATCAATTCCTGATCTTTGTTTTACTTCTACTTTGCTAGAGTGTGTAGTCATGTAACTGACTTCAACACTCGTAATAAATTATTAACGGCTAAACTTCTTAATCAGGGTTATCGGTACCATAAACTACGCAAAGCCTTTTCAAAATTTATAGACGCCATTCTGATTTCATTTCAAAATTCAATATTGGACTTAAATCTCATATGCAATAAGGTCCATCGGAACCCGAATTTTATGGTGACTTAGTATATAAATTAAGAAAAATATATAACCGCAATGACTTTAGCACCCAATTTCGTAAAATCATTCTTCGATATAAAACGATTGGGTACAACATGGATATTATATGACCGACTGCATGCATGGTAGTTAACCCAATCACGGTTGACAACTTTGCTTCCCTCTTTAATTGCACGCCGGTGGGTCAGGCCTCAGATTCTATGACGGTTCCAATGTAAAGGCTTATTGAGAATTAGAGAGATCTTATTCAAGGTAATGTTGGTTGGTGCCTGATGCTCTGTCTCTGGTCGGACCCATCGGAGTCTAACTGTTGGTTTTCTTTTGCTCCAGCATTTCAGTGGTTTCTTGCTGTCGAGTTCTCACCGTTGTCTCACCTCTGTGGTTCTTTGATTATTTGTGTTCACGGAGATGTTGCACTGATGATGTAGGAGGCCTTCATTCAGACTGAACAAATTATTTGTCTAAATCGCAGCGGAAGTAAGGGCGAGGATTGTGGCCACATAAAATCGATTTAAGCCCCCCCCCCCCAGTGGAAATCTTTCCACTGACCGTTCCAAGGCGGTTCTTCTGTGGCGATTTATTTATGTTGTTGTTTGCTACTTACTGTGTGAATCACTTGTTTTTTTTTATTTTGTATGGCCATATGGCCATTTTGTGGGAAAGTAATTGTCCGTATGGTCTTTCTTTGTTTAGGTTTCCATTATGGTCTGTTCGCTTAATGTTTGTGTTTCTTTCCCTTTGGTGTCTTTGATGGGTGGAGTAAGTTAATTGTATCGATTCCTGATCTTTGTTTTACTTCTACTTTTCCTAACTCATCAGTGTAACATCTCCGAGAACATACAAATAAAAAAACTACAGAGATGAAACAAGGTTGAGGATTCGACAGCATACAAGAACAGAATTGCTTGAGAAAAAAACAACAATTAGACTCCGAGGGGCCCGACCAGAGAAGTTTGAATTTATTTGGCCCAATGGTACAGGAGGAGTTGTCGCTTAAAGAAATTTCTATTTTTAGCTCTGGTGGCCATTTTGTTCACCTTTTCGGAACCGGTTTAGCGATTTTAGTAGAGGGTCATCTAAGCAACACTCCTATAAAGCTTGAATGAAATTGGCCCAAAGGTACAGGAGAAGTTGTTTAAATATATTTATATTTTTGGCTCTGGCGGCTATCTTGTTCAGCGGAGCGGAATGATTTTAGCTATTTTTGTAGAGGGTCACCTAATCAATATTCCTATAAAGTTTTATTGTAATTGGCTCAAGGGTTAAGGAGGGGTTAGCATTTAAAGCCAATTGTTCACGCCGCACAACACTCGACACATGACAAACGACGCACGACGGACGACGGACATTGACCGATCACAATAGCTCACCATGAGCACATAAAAATGTGGACGGACAGACGGACGGACGGACAGGGTGTTAACTATCGGCACCCGCAAAAATTTTGCGGGGCTCTGACAATGAATATGTGCTGTATATCTTATGTACTTTAAGAAATGATAAACAATCAAATACTTACCTTCGCGTAATTGCACCAAGTGAAGCTTCAAATCATCATCCTTATCCACTGGTTCTAATTTTATCATGTGTGTGTCCAAATTATACCAGACAGGCTGATTTTTAATGTAAACACGTGGTTGAATTTTTTGCGTGACGGAGCTAAAATGAAGTGAAGGCAATGGTCAGGAATCGATACAATTAACCCACAGCTCCCAACAGAGACACCAAAGGGAAAGAAGCACAAACATGAAAAAACTAGACCCTAATGGAAATATCAATAGCGGAAAGCCAAAATGACAGTTACTTTCCCACAAAATGGCCAATTTGCTATCCAAAACAAAATAATATAAGCGATACACACACTCAAAGACAAAACTAGCGGCTGAGTTCATAAGAAAAAAGGGCATATCTTTCACTGATCAATATCATTGATCTTAAAACAAATAAAAACGCATTCAGAAAACGTCATAACTTACCGGGAACTCCATCTCAGGTGTTTATAAATACAAGCATCATGGGTTACATTTGCCTAATTTTTTACAGTCAAATTTGCTATTTACAAAGGGTGTAAATCCATCTTTTCTGCACACACCTGATAATCGGCTTTCCAGTTTATTCTCTTCCCAACCATTTCCATATTGTCCCACAAGGCCATCCTCATTCGCACAGGTCTGTAACATAAGTCCATTATGGTTCTTGTGATATCATATTGTTTTATTTTCGAACAACACGCATGTCTCATTTTACACATGAAATGAAAAAACGAGAAGATTATCCGCAAACATCGGGATCTAAGTATAGGGTCCCTTTAAATTTTAACTTTTGTAAATACTGTTGAGTTCAGATGCTTAGATGAATTCTATTCACGCTGGTGTAGTATAAAAAATCGAAGTATAATGTACCTTTAAAAGTGTATCTGCGACATGGTCTAAAAATTATTTGTATTACCCACTTAAGAAATGAGAGCGAGGGTTTTGGTCACGAAAAATCGATTAGATCCCCAAGTTACATTTTACTCAACATTCAAGAGTAGTCGTGCTGTTGTGGTTTATTATTGTCACTGTTTCATAAATACCGTTCGTTTTCGACAAACAACAGTTTTGTAGGCAATGAACTGTCATTCTCCTTAATGTATTAATTATCGAAGCAGTTGCTTTTACATTCGTGCTTTTTTCAGTGTCTTGGATGGAAGGTGTATAATAAGAAATATTTATCATATGACGTCTCGTCACAGAGTGTAATAACGCCGTGTATTAAATTGTGTAATCCAGTAGTATATTAAATGTGCAAATTTGTTAGAAACGCCCCTTAACGTCACATGCTTGACGCCACTAACGACGTCGCGATTACTAATTACGGAGTATTGACATTTTTGGCAACAAATTGTGAATAAAAAGCGTTTTAATGTCATATGATGAACAGAATCTTGCATTCGTGCTCCTGTATTATGGTATTTATTAAATTCGTTGAGGAAAAGGCATAAAATGCTCGGCAAATGCTCGCATTTTATCCATTTGCTAAACGCATTAAATAAACTCAATACCACATGAAAATTCATGTAAGATCCGCTATTTATCTGTTAAAGGACAAGCATTTCCACCAACAAGGCAGATGACTGAAGAGCATTTACCTGTTGGTAACAAAAGCAGCTAAGCCACAAACTGTAGCAGGGATGTTGTTTCGGGTTATCTTTCCACCGTATCCTCCACCAAGCCGTTTGACCTGTACCATCACTCTTGAAGTGATACAAAAGAAACACGGTTTAAGGAAGACTAAAATCCGCCCGAATACGCTATTAAATATCATTCAGCCTTCTCAATCCATATGAAATATGTTTGGTCAACGAGCAACAAACAGCATACAAAAACACTCGTACATGTCAGAAGACGCCATATTTCTTGGCGAGACAAATATGTTTTAGAAATGAATCAGGGGTGATTTTTGAATGATAAATAACTTTTTGGAGGTGAATTGTAAAGTAGATCAAATCTCGAGTGCATAGCACGAGTGATTTGTCTGCCTACATCTGACAGACAAGTTGTATTTTATAACTAAACAAATCACACACAAGCTCTGATATATTTCGATTCTTACACATCAAAGTTCGAAATACCGTTTGTTATTTACTTCTTTCAACCCTTCGCCATTGTTATTAAAATCTTGCGAATATTTTTGGCTGTATAATACTTATTTATGTCCGTTTCTTACGTTTTTGGAGCAAGAAAATTACGTTTCAATGTCAAACTTCCAAGAATCTATGAGTCACGTCGCTCGTAAAGCTCTTTCGCCCGGGCGATTTGTTGCAGCATGAATCATAGTTCCTTTATATATAGGCGCGCTGTGTTAGAAAACTGTTTCAACCAAAGAAGCATTGCATTGGCGAATACTAAAAACTAAAACAGAACGCGGTCAGGGTCCTCACGGTTTGCTTTATATGCATTGACTTTTTCTGAAACTTAAAGTGAATAAAATACACATGAGGCCCCTGATATTGCAACTGAGCCTGTCCAAAGCAATTAGGCGAAAGACTTCACGTTCCATACATGCGTTAAGGTTGTTTTTGTGAATATCACCTTGCGATTCCTTTGTTTGGACCTTCGTGATTCTCAGTCTATTTCTGCAGTGGCCTGAGATTGTTAAAATCCTTTATTGACAGTCTTCCTGAGCAACTTTGTAATGGCTTTTTTTTACACGGCAATGTTATTTAGATATGCTCTAAAGTGTTTTGCACTGAGTGTGTGCATGGGGGCTGACATAACAAGCTGATGCATAACTGGGTTGTTAAATGGTGTTTACACGTATGACCATACGTGTAATAACACTTTGGCGGGATTAAGTAACATCTAGACGACGTCCATGTCAACCATGTAATTTTTGTGGAAAATGTCAATTTTGAAGGCGATTAAATACAATTTAAAGTGGTCATATGATAAACAGAATCCTACACTCGTGGTCATTTCATATGAAATTTATGAAACGAGCCTTCGGCGAAGGCTCGTTTCATACATTTCATATGAAATGCCGACGAGTATAAGATCCTTTATTAAGACACTGACCTGTTTTTCTTTATGCCGCATATTGCCGCAATGGCATGTTGTACAAACCCTGTCCACTGAGTAGTTGTTGTAACTACTAAACCCTGGTCCGTTGGTACAACGTTGCATGTCTGAAAAATTCGGAATACCATTGTGTCAAACAAGGAATGATGTTTGCCTTACTAAAAATAATTTAAGTTCTAACAGCACTGGTGATTCGATTGTATATGTAATGTAGGCGGGAAAATTTGATGACGGAACCGGCTGTATCAACGATTCGGGTTGAGCAGTTGACTAATTCGCGGGATTAGACAATTTCCAGCGCATGCAGTTCTGGAATGGGTAACAGCTATGGCTTACTTCCTGAAAAACAAGGCAAAATCTTCATTGCGTTTAAGTAAGAAAAATAGCAAGACCAACGCAAGGCGAGAATTTGTTTCAGCTATTTGTGAAAATCAAAAGTTTAGATAAGCATGCACATCCGCATGAAATAACCAGCAGCTTATTGTTTGTTGCATGACAATAATTCGATAGTAACTTCATTCAAAATTGCTGATTGTGAATGGGGGAGGTAAATCGGTGGTTTTGTGGTCAGAAATGATACGTTAGCGGAGCCATAAACCTTGTATGGGTCATAAAATTGACAATTTAGCTCACCAAATGAAATTTTAACTTCAGTGTTTTCCCAATTCTTATGCACTTGTGTAAGCGATGTAAGCTGCGTAAAAGCATATCAGTCATTGACAAGCGGCGTTACGTGATTACGTTGGATTTCCGACAGTATATCCCAGAATTTACTGTCGCATCCAATCAGACCTTACATTACATACGCAAGTGCATAAGAATCCTGCCTCTACGTCTTAAATCACAAAATTCTTGCTTCTCTGTGAAGCTGGGTCATGTTATGTCGAATACAGAGGCAAAAAACAAAGTCACGTTTTCTATATCTACATGCTATATCCCACTTTTTTTCTACCTTAAGATTTTTGGGGGTTAATTTTAAAAAAGGTCTCTTTTTTCACGCGACCTTACCTGCGTTTCCATATGGAAATGGTACTGGCCTGGAACATGGAAGGAGCCAGAAGTGACGTACGGGGACATTGCAATCGCCTCTGAAAGCATAAAAATAAACATGGCTATTAAAATTTGGGTCCCGATTTTACAAGAAAACATTCTTAGACGAAGCTTCTGACGTAATTCTGATCGTGTTTGAGCTTCTTTTAACTTCAGTTTTTATTTCTGGTACTTTATTCATGTTACATATACTCAAAACCTAGACTATTTAATGCATTTGCGTATGTAATGCGACAATGATTGGACAGCGTCAAAAATTTGCGACACTGTATTCTGCGATATACTGTCGGAAACCCGACATCATCCCGTAACGTCGCTTTTTATTGGCTGGCATTTGATTTTACGCAGCTCACAGCGCTTGCCGCTTTGTGCAAAATAGTACAATTTTTTACAGAACACACGAATAAGTGCATTAGAATGGGGATAACTGTATTAAAATTGCCATTTGGGGAGGTAAATCGTCGGTTTAATGATCGCAAATTACGTTTTTCGGCGACCCGAAATTTCCGACCTTAAAACTTCCGATTTAACTCCCCAAATGATAATTTTCAGTACAGTTATCCCCTATTTTTATTATATCTCCAACGTATGCGGGCTTTGGCCGAAACTAGCTTAGTCTGGCCCAGAAAACATGTACACTCCATATTTTCACTTCTGTGGTGTATTCCTTGCTTCCAAAGGATAACCCTTTTATAGAACATATTTGATGAAATTCTGTTATATGATTTTTATAACACAACTTAACTCATTAGTTACACTGAATTCTACCAGTGCAAGCGACGACTTTTCATCAGTGACGTCAGAGGGGAATAGTACAAGGGACATGATCATTTGTCGCCATGCGCGTGGCATGCTGTCGATGTATCACACTTTTTGAATAGTTCATGAGAATTAATAAGGTTTAAAAATACTTACGGTCTGCATTTCCAACGTCAATGGTTGGCAGGCCTGGTAACGGGAAAAACGACTTCTTCTTTATTGCATCATCAATGTCTATTATGGGTGCCTGTATGTTCGTGTACGTAACTTTCACCATAAACGCTGCCTGGTCAGCCATCTCCTGAGAATCTAGATCGTTTAAAGAACAAACATGAAGTATATCTTCGCATATTAAGGCCGCCCTTGGGAGTGTTCATTACGAAAGCATACCTATGCAAATACATTGCAAACTGACCCCCCCCCCCCAATAAAAACCGAACATTTAAGGATGCAGAATTGTGATATTTTCCTTATATCTGCTCAAAGTATAGATCGTAGGTACTCGTTAGAACCGCCTCATTGAGGCGGTTCTAACGAGCACCAACAATCTATACTTTGGAGCAGAAATAAGAAAAATAAGGTTTACCCCTGCAAACCCCAGTTTTACAATATAAAAGTGGGATTCAAGGCGTTCACAATTATATAGGCTTGTTTTTTTAATGCAAAACTTTCCACAGGCGGTTTCTTTTTAAACGGCAGTAAATTAAATAAAGAGAACACAAAAAGATATCAAATTAAATGAGTAAAGATACCTTAGAAACAGATCGAATCTGAACCAAAAGCAAAACAGGAAAACGACTTCTTCTTTATTGCATCATCAATGTCTATTATGGGTGCTTGTAGGTTCGAGTATGTCACTTTCACCATGAATGCTGCCTGGTCAGCTATCTCCTGAGAATCTAGAACGTTTAAAGAGGTGGCAACTCAGTTACCTTTAATCAACGGTATAATTTGGACACACGCATGATAAAATGAGAACATTTAAAAATCAAACAACACGGAACATAAAACGAATGACACCGCAACGAGAACACCACATCTGAACGGCCAGTTTTGAGTGTGGTTAACCCGGTTTCAACAGGCCGCCCTAACCTTCACCCTTATCATCCGTTGTGGTTTACACTATTTAGTTTGTTGTTCGATGAAACGTTTAAAAGTATTTCAAAATAGAAGTGGAGGCAATGATCTGAAATCGATACAATTAACCCAAAGCTTCTTTCAGAGACAACAAAGAGAAAGAAACACAAACACGAAACAATAGACCCCAACCGAAACACCAACAGCGGAAAGTCAAAAGGACAGTCACTTTCCCACAAAATGGACAATAGGCTATCCAAAATAAAATAATATCAGCGATACAAACACCCAAAGACAAACCATACACCGTGACAGAAGAACCGCCCTGGAACGGCCAGTGGAAACGAACTCCACCGGGGGGGGGGGAGGCAAATCGACCTACGTGGCCACAATCGTCGCCCCTACTTCCGTCGTGATTAAGACAAATAAGTTGTTCAGTCCGCATGAAGGCCTCCTTACTCATCAGTGCAACATCTCCGTGAACACAAAAACCAAACAACCACAGAGACGAAACAACGGTGAGGACTCGACAGCAAGAAACCACTGAAATGCTAGAGCAAAAGAAAACCAACAGTTAGACTCCGATGGGCCCGACCAGAGACAGAGCATCAGGTACCAACCAACACAAGCCTTTATGCTGGAGCCGTCATAGAATTTGTAGTCAGGAAAAAGAAACAACAAGAAGTGCCTATGTTTAAAAATGTTTATAAAGGCGCTTCTTGATGAAATATTTACGTTCAGAAATTGTCTAAAGAGAAGGTCAATAGTTACCTGTCAGTTTGCTTTTCGTCTTGATCAAAATTAATTTCATTAACATGTTGACCATTAAATTTGATTTGTATAATATTTATCCCCACGCTTTTACAAAAAGCGTTCGGGGATATTGTGAACGCAATCCGTCTGTTCGTCCGTCCGTCAGTCACGCTATCTCCTCTTTAACCACTGGCCGGAATGCAACCATATTTGCTACATGACTTTCTTACATGGTGAGGCCGCGCAAGAGGGACGTTATAGTTGGCTCCGCCAAAGGGGGCCATCTCAAGGGGTCAAAAGGTCACGCTACACTGAAAAAGTCACGCTATCGCCCTAGCGCCTACATGTATGCACTGATTTCAATATAACTTCACACAAATGTTCCTTATGACAATATCTCAAGCGAGTTAAACTTTCAAGGTCATGACCTCAACGTCAAGGTCACTGTGGCTATTTTTAGAAAAAACTTTGTAATCGCTCTAGCGCCTACATTTCTTGACCAATTTCAATATAATTTCACACCAATGTTCCTTTTGACTATATCTCGAGTGGGTTTGACTTTCAAGGTCAAGGCTACTGTGGCTATTTTTAGTAAGCTTTGTCATCGCTCTAGCGCCTATATGTTTGTCCGATTTCAGCAAAACTTCATACAAATGTTTCTTGTGACAATATCTCGGGCGAGTTTGACTTTCAAAGTCAAGGTCAAGGTCACTGTGGTTATTTTTTAGAAAAACTTTGTTATCGCTCTAGCGCCTACATTTCTTGATATAACTTTACACAAAAGTTCCTTATGACAATAGCTTGAGCGAGTTGGACTTTCAAGGTCAAGTTCACTGTGCCTATTTTTAGAAAATGTTTTTCATCGCTCTAGCCCCCATATGTCTTGATTGATTTCAATATAACTTCACACAAATGTCCCTTATGACAATATCTCGAGTGAGTTGACTTTCAAGGTCATAACCTCATGGTCAAGGTCACTGTGGCATTTTTTATAAAACAAACTTTATCATCGCTCTAGTAACTACATTTATTCATGGATTTATTATCCCCACGCTTTTAAAGAAAACGTTGGGGGATATTGTGAAAGCCTCCATCCGTCTATCCATCTATCCGTCCGTCCGTCATGCTATCCCCTCCTTAACCACTGGCTGGAATGCAACCATATGTGCTACAAAACTTCCTTACATGATGAGGGCGTGCGAGAGGGACGTTATAGCTGGCTCCGCCTAAAGGGGCCATGTCAAGGGGTCAAAAGGTCATGTCTGCTGTGTGGCAAAAGCTTGGGGATTCGCGATGGCTTGCCATCGATTGCTCACTCTAGTTGTATTTGTGACATTAAATATGTGCTTTCTTTTGAAAACTGGACACCGTATATGAAAACAGACAATAATCATTGATTAAATTTGTTGAATCCTTTGTTTCTTGATTGCAAGCAATAATGGTCACAGAGGAATGAATCATTGAATGGGAATTTTCTAAACTTGGAGAACTCGCTTCATTTCTTGAAGGGTGTATCCCTTTCCAGAGTGACTAATTAATGAATGGGGAAAATAAGTAAAAAGATTCTGTTTCGATTGACCTTGAGAGCAATCAAGCTGCAAATCAGCCTGCACATTTGGATGGTTCGGTGTTTGTTTTAGAAAGGGCAATACAGTACTGTTCACACCATATTAACACCTAGTTAAATAGGAGTTGACTGGGAACAGACAAAGTCAACGACAAGTTAACCAGGAATGGAGTATATTCAATTGTTTTTAATTATGAATATTTAACTCCATAGTTGACTAAAAATTAATACATTGACTTATTGTAGTTTACGCTTAGTTAAGAAGGCCGTCATAAAAGAAGTGAAGGCAATGATCAGAAAATCGATACAGTTATCCCCCAGCTTCCATCAGAGACAACAAAGGGAAAAACACAAACATGAAATAACTAGACCCTAATGAAAACGCCAATAGCGGAATGCAGAAAGGACAGTTACTTTCCCACAAAATTGCCAATTGGCTATCCAAAACAAAAACTTTAAGCGATACACACACTCAAAGACAAACCATAACAAAAATAAACCGCGTCAGAAGAACCGCCTGGAACGTTCAGTGAAGCGAATTCCACTGGGAGCTTAAATCAATTTTACGCGGCCGCAATCCTCGCCCTTACTTCCGCCTCGATTTAAACGAACAATTTGTTCAGTCCGCATGAAGATATCCTTAATAGAAGTGAAGACAATGATCAGGAATCGATACAATTAACCCACAGCTTCCATCATTGACACCAAAGGGAAAGAAACACAAACTTGAAATAACTACATCCTAATGGAAACATCAATAGCGGAAAGCCAAAAGGACAATTCCGTTTCTACGGAATGGCGAATAGGCTATCCAAAATAAAATAATATAAGCGATACACGCACTAAAAAGACAAACCATAACAAAAAATAAACCACGACAGAAGAACCGCCTTGGAACGTTCAGTGAAACGAATTCCACTGAGGAGGGGGGGGGGGGGGGGCTAAATCGATTGTGCGCAGCTGCAATTCTCGCCCTTACTTCCGTCGCGATTTAGACAAATAATTTGTTCAGTTCGCATTACCACCTCCTAACTCATCAGTGAACCATCTCCGTGAACACAACAACCAAACCACCACAGAGATGAAACAACGGTGAGGACTCGACGGCAAGAACCCACTTTAATGCTGGAGCAAAAGAAAACCAACAGTAAGACTCCGATGGGTCCGACCAGAGACAGAGCTAAGACTGGTTTGGGCCGTACTGTTCTTGCTTGTTGCCTACACATGCAGCTGAACAGGGACGGTTTGGGTTTCAATGAATACAGGAGTTATCGTGACGAGGTTGGGGGCTTCACTATGGATGAATAATGTTTTCGCGCATGGTATTTTATAACGCGAAATGGTAAATCTTAAAAAAAAGTTATTATCATAAATGCCCTGTTTGGCATAATGTTACAGTGAGATGTACAAGGGTATGCACTTAATGTCCATTATTTTCACAGAAACCTTATGGCTACGAATACTCCTAGAAGCCGCGCGGCAGAGGCGGTCTAAGCCCCAGCAATCTGTGTGTAATATAAATATGTAAAATAAAAGAACTGCTCTTGACAACTTCCACAACTTGCCTGGACAATTCTTATATAAGATTTGGTAGTAAGTCATTTAGATAAATTTGGGGATTCCGATTGGTACGAATCACATACCATTTGTGGCTGATTTGTTCTTGAACTGTTATTAAAGTGACTTCATGATGTCTCTTTCTGTTGAAAAGAGATCTGAATGATTTATGAAATATTGACAATGCCTAATTCAGTGGGTTGATCAGACAAATTAACCCTTCAGAACTTCAATTGAATAAAGCAAATTCTGATACCGAAGATGGGTTTATTTCATGCAACATTTAAATAAACGCGTTGATTTTGATTACGGTATTGTAAATTTTCCTCTTTTTTTTGATGATGATGAAACTCGTGCGACATCATACGATGTTCAGATATTGCAGTGGCGCTTATCAGAAATGATGGCTTGACGTCAAACCTGGCAAGTCGATGTTCAGATATTGCAGTGGCGCTTATCAGACATGATGGCTTGACGTCACACCTGGTATTAAGGATACAAAATAATGGGGTTTTCATAGCACAGACCATAGTATAGGTGTCAGATTTCATTATTTCTATGAAACATGTAGTTAATTTTAATGATATGTAGAAAAAAGGCAAACGCGTGGTATTTATACAAGTTTTAATACATAAAAATGTAAAACCATTGAATTTATACATGTTTTTGTTGATTTATTTTCGATGTTCGTTTTTCGTGGAAGAATTTGACAATTCTAATCGTGGGGTAGGTAGTTGGTTGATCTAGTAAAACAATACGGATTATTCTTTATAATAATTATGTTTCGCTTGTAGGTGTTTTATTTTTCTACTTCAATTCTGTGGTCGGTGATTGTTTGTTTGTTTTGTTTGTATTGGAGTTTAACGGCCCAATCAAAACTATTAAGGTCATTTTTGAGCTGGTCAGTTGACCTACTCACACATTTCCTCGGCAGGCTTATACGTACGTGGTTAATCAGTACAGTGCACATTCAACCGCCAGAAACTGACAACTGTCCTTCTTGAATCAGCGGAAGGGAGAGAATGACCGTAGAGAAGATTCCATGATCAATCTCCACGAAAGTATGTCGCCTACTCCGGCACTTATCAAACCAGCGTTTTCCTGATCACCAGTCAGACGCGTATCCGACTGAGCTACCGAGGCCGGACTGTGGTCGGTGATAAACGAATAAGAAATATTTGCCAAGTGCAATTTTAATTAGGCTTGATGTACTGCTACAGTGCATATTTGCCTTGCTCCATTTAATTAAAATCTCGAAAGTTCAAGATTTTTCAGAATAAAAAATAGAATGACTTCCGACATGTTTGAGATGATTATACTGACTGATAAAAGAAACGCTAAAACCATTTTTCGGAATTTTAACAAAAGTAAAGAAAAGTAGCAAAGTTTAATTTTTTCCTATATGTCTCTCTCGATAGCGATACCATATGAGGTGATTCGGATCATGTATGTTTATACCAGTGCCATGCTCTCGTGACTATCTGAAATCCAGTTTTTCACGTTTTCTGTCTCCCGATATAATCAGAATTTAGTTTTTTCAAAGTGAGTCTGTTCTACATCTGCATCGTACATTCTAAATACCAAGAAAAACACCCTACACTTAAGATATTGAATATTACATGTATGCAACGCCTCGACAAAGCGGTCAATAGTTATGCTTGATGCCGGCCTGTGGCAAAGGGAAGTGGTCCGACACTCTTGTGTCCATCGTACGACGATAAATCGACTTGTTTGACGCCTACGAACCTCTTGCAACCACTGACGACCGACCGACATCTTGGTGACCACGGGTGAGGTCGTATATAGAGAATCGGTACATCGATTCACTTGCGTAATCGGCTTTTATTCGCCAAATCCACAGCCACAGAACTTCTCTTCTACCGTAGAATTATTTCGAGGACATAGTTACATCGACTGTCTGCTGTTGGGATACGTCATCGCCTCCTAATCTAACGTCACGTGACTTACTTCAACGTCTGCAATGGGCGCGTAGTCATGTGCATTGGACAATTGTCGATGGTGCCACTTGTTATTCACTGAAAATCCAGTTTTCTGTTATGGCGCGCTGATGGACGCGTCTTGGTATTCCGTAAACGCAAGGAGCGTTTTTGTGACAATTTTGTGTTACATCAAGAGGCGGAAGTCGTATGGTTTGGGACGAGGTCACGGCGCATGGATGGACTGATCTTGTGTTCATTGACCAAACTTTAAACGCTCAGAAATACAGTCAGAAAATTCTTGGACGCCAGGTTATACCATTCATGCAGGCTAAAGGTAGAACTTTACAGCAAGATAACGCTCGCCAACGCATTGCTCGCGACAATCTTTGATGTGCTTTTCTGGCTAGCCTTGTCGCAAGATCTGTCGCCGATACAGCATTTATTGGACCAGCTAAGCAGGAAGGCTAGTCGGCGACGTCAACAGCCACAGACGTTGAATTAGTAACGTGCTGAGCTTAAACAAGAGTGGAGCCGGCATCGGTAGCTTAGTCGGATGCGCGTCTGACTGGTGATCAGGAGGACGCGGGTTCGATTCCTGCCGGGGTCGGCAACATTCTTTCGTGGAGATTGATCATGAAATATTTTCCACGGCCGGGCGGTTTCAGCTCTGCGCGGAAACACCATGCATCCTTACCTATTTCTCCAAGCCCCGATGAGCGGTGGCGCCCTATTGCCGTAAGGAAAACTCCCATTTTAGAAATATGACAATATGTTTTCGCACATTGCTGCGTTATCCGATATGCATCAGAGAGTGAAGATACACTATCGCAGCCGAACTTCGATGACTTGAACCCACTTGAAACCATGAAATTATGTTGGAGGGAGCGGTTGTTCGAGGCACGGTGGTTACCAAAAGCGCCATTTCAGGAGGCATAATAGATGTGGGATACCGTAACGATACTCTATGTTAAAATCTCAGAGAAAAACTTACCTGCTAACACAATGGCTATTGGTTGTCCATACCAGCTTATCTTGCTACTAGCTAGAGCCTATGAAATAATAAAAGATATAGAGGTTGATATGGTTGAAAATGTTTTGTTTCAGGACACGTCAACTTTTGTCAATAATTGTGTGTTCCCCCAACCCTAGAGAAAGGGTGAAAAGAGAGGGAGCGAGTTGATAGTAGAGTAGATAAAAGTGATGGACAGGGCAGAAACAGGAAAAGGAATGTAAGTGTAGACGTGGAAGAAATAAAACTGTCCTCACTTTCCTACTTTAAGGATAGCAGGCCTTGCCAACTTGTACGCTGATAACAGTTGGATGTCCGAGTGACGTAAGATGCACGACACCTTCGCTACACCCAACCATCCCACAAGTACAGCTTGCGCTGAAATGGGTAAACCATCAGGGGAGGCAACCCTATCAAAATATGTTTACCTCCCTTATCAAACAATATATGTCTACATATGTCTACAGATTACGATATCACATTCCGTTTGTTAAAGTGCATTATTTCATACCTCCTAAACGGAATTTTTTCTCTTGGATTTTTTTTATAATTTTTCTTATTTATACTCAAAACATAGGTGTTGGTGCTCGTTAGAAACGCGATATTCACAACCTACATCTTCTACCAGAAATAAGTGATGTAATGTTAACTTCCGTTAACCAAAGTTATCTCTATTTATCACGTCGCGTCTGAGAGTGTAATAACGCCATGTAATATTTTCGATAATCCACTAGTGGATTAAATATGCAAATTAGCTAGATACGTCCCGTAACGTTACATGTACGACGTCCTTAACGACGTCGCTTTTACTAACGGCGGAATATTGACATTTTTGTAAACAATCGTGAATAAGTGCGTTTTAAATGTCATATGATAAATAGAATCTTGCATTCGTGCTCATGTATTATTGAATTTATTAAACTCGTTGAGGAAAAGGGATAAAATGCTCGGCAAAGCCTCGCATTTTATCCCTTTTCCTCAACTCGTTTAATAAATTCAATAATACATGAACACTCATGTAAGATCCTCTATATAAAGCGGGATTTAGAGGGTTGTTCATTACACGAACTTGTAAATCTGATGATATGAAGGAAAGGAATTGCTATTTTACCTCATTACGATAACACACCCGTGCGACATAGTGCATTTTTCTTATCTCCAAAATGGCTACTTTTATGATGAAAATCCGTGATATTTTTCTTATTTATACTGCAAACATAGGTTGTGAGTGCTCGTTAGAACCGCCTCATTGAGGCGTAGAACCGCCTCATTGAGGCGGTTCTAACGAGTACCCACAACCTATGTTTTGGAGCAGAAATAAGGAAAATAATGTTTACCCCACTAAACCCCAGTTTTCTCTATATAAAGTGGGGTTTAAGGGGGTGTTCATTTCACGGACTTGTTCACGTGATGTGTAGAGAGTTTAATTCATTGGAAACATACAGGAAGATTTAAAGACAAATGCTACTAATTCGCCATTTTTATATGATCATCAAAATAAAAGTTATGCCAGAGCCAACATCTTACCGTTTTGGAGTAAGAAAGCGGTTGAAATTTGTGGAACAGATATTGTTTGGGATTTATTTCATTATTAAATATGTTCAGCTCGGCTATAAACTTCACAAAAACAGTAAAATTGCGATTTTTGAAATTTTTAATCTTTCGGCATTTACTCAAGATCATATCCTAGTTTTGTTTTAATTTTCTATTCTCTGAAAACATCCCCTGGAGAAAAAAAACCTTCTTTTATGAAAATCTCAATGTTAGTAGCATTTTTCTAATGGTCCAAAATATTGCTGACAATCAATTATTTTTAAAGATATTTAAGTTGTTGCCAAAATTGGTTTTGCATTTTTTTCTGAGCTTTGATGAGCAGCAGTATGTTTTACTGTATCATTTCTGACTGTAATAAATGTTTAAAAGCTAAGCAAAAGTCATTTTTGGCATGCTTGCTTTCTGATATTTCTGGGATAACAGTTTGGGTGATTGCATTCTTGTTCAGATTACACAAGATTCAGCACGGTGACATATGGTTTTTATTTAAAATGTGGTGAGCCAGAATATGATGCTGAATATGATCTATCTCTGGTCGGACCCATCGGAGTCTAACTGTTGGTTTTCTTTTGTTCCATCAATTTCAGTGGTTTCTTGCTGTCGAGTCCCCACCGTTATTTCATCTCTGTTTGGTTATTTGTGTTCACGGAGATGTTGCACTGATGAGTTAGGAGGCCTTTATGTGGACTGAACAAATTATTTGTCTAAATCGCGACGGAAGTAAGGGCGACGATTGTGGTCACGTAAAATCGATTTAAGCCCCCAGTGGAATTCGATTCCGCTGACCGTTTCAAGGCGGTTCTTCTGTCGCGGTTTATTTTTGTTATGGTTTGTCTATAAGTGACTGTGATGCTTATATTATTTTATTTTGGATAGCCTATTGGCCATTTTGTGGGAAAGTAACTGTCCTTTTGGCTTTCTGCTATTGATGTTTCCATTAGGTCTGTTGTTTCATGTTTGTGCTTCTTTCCCTTTGGTGTCTCTGATGGGAGCTGTGGGTTGATTGTATCGATTCCTGAGCATTGCCTTCAGTTCTATCTTAAACAGTTTTCAATCTAGGAAGTATTTCATAGCATATGCCCTTAGAAGTTGTCTTCCATGTAATCAATGGTGGAAACTGGGTAATTTGTATGAATTCCCCATAGGTTGAGATACTTCTGACAACATTTGTGTTTTCCATATCGATAAATGTCTGCTTTTAAACGGAAAAAAAAATTCCCAAAATGGAAACGATTTGCGTGAAACGTTAACAATAGAATTAGAGGCAATGATCAGGAATCGATACAATTAACCCACAGCTCCCATCAGAGACACCAAAGGGAAAGAAACACAAACATGAAGCAACAGACCCCAACGCAAAAAATATGTTTTCTGGGAAAAAGATAGAATTTTTTTAAAATGTTATCTGGTGTTTTACCCAGAGTCCTAAGTGTATAGAAACTGGCCCTTATTGAATGAGCCACGGAAAACGAAAATGTGCATTCGGTCATGTTCTCAACTTTATCAAAATACTTAATGATCAGGAATCGATATGATTTAGCTGAAGTACTCATCAGCGACACCAAAGGAAAAGAAACACGGACATGAAATACAAAGTCCCTTATGAAAACATCACTTGTAGAAAGCCAAAAGGACATTTACTTCCCGCAAAATGGCTAACTGGCTATCCAAAATAAAAGTATATAAGCGATACACACGTTCAAAGACGAGACATAACAAAAAAAAATAACATTGGAACGGTCAGTGTAACGTGTTTCACTGAGAAAAGCGGGGTAGGGGGTGAGGGGCGCTTAAACTGATTTTATGTGGTCGCAATCGTCGCTCTTACTTCTGTCGTGGATTAGACAAATAATCTGTACAGTCCTCAGATAGCTTCCTAACTCATCAGTGCTACATCTCTGAGCATAGAAATAGCATATTAATCAAACAATTACAGAGATGAAATAACGGTAAAGACTCGACAGCATGAGAGAACTGAAATGCTGGAGCAAAAGAAAAACAACAATTTGCCTCCGATTGGCCCAACCAAAGACAACAGCGAACAGCTAACAAAGACTCAAACCACCAATTATAACTTTCTCTTTCAATCGTGAGGACGCTGTGGGTCAGTATCTATCGGAACGGACACTGACCAGTCTATCATGGATGTGAAGATCTAGACGTTAATGCTATGTGGCACACACGTATATTACATGTTATATATAGGCTTCCTTAGCCTAGTGGGTAAGAAAGTTGGTAGATCGAGCATCGCTCGGGTCATATATAAGACACCAATGTGAGATAAGAAATGCCGTTTTCACTTTTGAAGATAAAAGAATAAGTATTACGGTCATGGCAGAAAGTATACTCGGTTCTGAATTATGTGGATAAATGGTATAAATTCAAAAGGGTACAAATTACGCATCTCTCGTGGTTGATTTGCTCTTGTTCTGTTATGGAAGAGAATTCATGATGTCCCTTTCTTTTTAAAAGCAATATGAAGTTATTGACGTCTAGATATTTGGATGACTTATTAATATCAATAAAACCTACTTTGATTGTTTGATCACCAAATTTACCTTTAAAAACTTAAATAAGGCAATCTCTTCTGTTACCGAAGCACTGTTTTTATTTATAGTTGTCTGGTTTGTTTCAGGCAGAATGTAGAATAAACGCGATGGTTTTCATTTTGAGACTGTACATGTTCCTTTCTGGGATGATGATGTTCCTCGTGTGGCATGCTACGGTGTTACTAAATCACAATTAGTTCTGTTAGCCAGAGTACCTATTCGTGTGACTGACTTCAATACTCGTAATAAATCATCAGCTGCTAAACCTTTTAATTAGGGGTAGCCCCTATGTGCTTTTAGCGCCAGGTTATCTTACAAAATCTATCAAGTCAAGACCTTTTAATCAGAGTTATCGGTATCATAGACTTCGCAAATCCTTTTCTTATTTATAGACGTTTTTTGTTTTTTAGATTCAGATTAGAAATTCAATATTGGGCAGAAAAATATATCCTTATAATGATTTCAGAACAGAAATGAAATCATGATCAGGAATGGTTCAATTGACCACACCTCCATCCATCAGAGACACAAAAGGGGAAGAAACACAAACATGAAATAACTAGACCCTAAAAGAAACATCAGTAACAGAAAGCCAAAATGACAGTTAATTTCCCTTAATATCCAAAACCAAAATATATAAGAGATACACATACTCTAAAATATCACAAAAACAAATCACGACAGTGGAACCGCCATTTCGTAAATTCGTTCTTCGGTGTAAGAAGTTTGAATACAACATAAAAGTTGTGCGACGTACTGCATGCTTGTTAGTTCCCTCTTTAATTGCAGTACATGGGGTCTGACCTCAGACTGCCATGCGGCTCAATCCTAAAGACTTACTTAAACTGTTTTCGGTAATGTCGGTTTGTATCTGATGGTTGGTGTATCTGATCGGGCTCACCGGAGTCCAACGGTTGGTTTTTGTTGTAACTACCTAACACCTCCCATCCAAGACATTAAAGGAAATAAAAAACACCAAACAACTTCATTGATGTGTTATGCGGCCCTCATGCGGACTGAACAAATAATTTGTCATAATCGCGACGGAAGTAAGGGCGAGGATTGTGGCCACGTAAAATCAATTTAAGCCACCCCCCGTGTGGAATTCGTTTCCGCTGACCGTTCCAAGGCGGTTCTTCTTCGCGATTTATTTTTGTTATTGTTTGTCTTTGGGTGTTTGTGTTGCTTATATTATTTTATTTTGGATAGCATATTGGCCATTTTGTGGGAAAGTACCAGTCCTTTTGGCTTTCCGCTATTGATGTGCCATCATTTTTGTTTCTTTCCCTTTGGTGGCTCTGATGGGAGCCGTGGGTTAATTGTACCGATTCCTGATCATTGCCTCCACTTCTACTTTTCATAAAATTTGTTTAATGTTTGTGCTCCTTTCCCTTTTAATGCCTTGGATGCGAGGTGTGAGATAACCGTGTCGATGCTGATCATTGTCTTCATTTCTATTCTGCAACATGGGACCTGAACAAGACTCGAACCCATAGCCGAAGGGGGGCTAATAATTTAGTGTCAGCACGCTTGTCCACTAGGCAACAGTAGTTGTTTTTGTGATGAAAAGTTGTGATAGTTTTATTATCTATACTCCAAACATAGGTTATGTGTGATCAGAATACTTGGTGATTGTTAGAACTGCCCCGAGCCGGTTCTGAAGAGCACCGACCACAACCTATGCCTTTGAGCAGAAATAAGAAAAGTAAAGTTAACTCATAAAAACCTCAGTTTTTACTTCGTTTAAAGTGTCGTTTATTGGGGTGCTCATTACAAAAAAAACTGTAAACGTGATGTGTCAAATGCCACGTGTTTGCTTTGTCATTACGAAAACACGCCTATACAAATACATTGTAAACTTTACCGCAGAAGAAACGAAAATTTTAAGATGAAAAAGTGTGATATTTTTCTTATTCCTGCTCGAAAGATAGATTGTTGGAACTCGTTAGAACCGCCTCATCGAGGCGGTTCTAACGAGTACCCACAATCTATTTTAGAGCAGAAATAAGAAAAAATAAGGTTTACTCCTGCAGACCTCAGTTTTACAATATAAAAGTGGTATTCAAGGGAGTCAAAATTTTATTGGCATGTTTTAGATATGTGCAGTGTAATTTCTCCTGTGTCATACCTCCTCGGGTGCCATTGGAACGCCAAATAAGCTAGGACCGCCAATGTCATTCTTTCCTCCTGCTGGAATATCAGATGCCGTCAGTACTTTGAAAACTCCCGGCATGCCCTAAATAGAAACAAAAACAGTAATACAAAGTAGAAGTAAAACAAAGATCAGGAATCGATACAATTAACTTACTCCACCCATCAAAGACACCAAAGGGAAAGAAACACAAATATTAAGCGACCAGACCATAATGGATACCTAAACAAAGGAAAGCCATAAGGACAGTTACTTTCCCACAAAATGGCCATATGGCCATCCAAAATAAAAAGACACAAGTGATACACACAGTAAGTAACAAACAACACCATAAATAAACCGCCACGGAAGTTTGATCCGATGAGAGCTGTTCATTACGATAACACACCCGTGCGACATAGTGCATTTTTCTTTTCTCCAAAATGGCTCCTTTTCTGGTGAAAAATCCGTGATATTTTTCTAATTTATACTGCAAATATAGGTCGTGGGTGCTCGCTGGAACCGCCTCATTGAGGCGGTTCTAACGAGGACCCACAACCTATGATTTGGAGCAGAAATAAGAAAAATAATTTATACCCCGTAAACCCCAGTTTTTTTCATATAAAGTGGGGGTTAAGGGGTGTTCATTTCACGGACTTGTTCATTTCACGGACTTGTTCACGTGATGGTTTGGTGGAATTATTGTAATTCATTATAATCAAATTTACATACTTGCTTAGAAACACTACAAATGATAATAATATTGTTAGCATTATCGTCAATATTACTGCATTTGCCCAAAATAATTAATTAGAACAGAACTTCTGCATGTTCTAACTACGAAGACTTCTAAAGACTATCCGGTATTACAAATCAAAACTGTCGAATATCAATAAATTTTATTTGATTTGAAATATAATTATTACGTTAACTCAACGCCAAATCCACACAAAAAGTACATTCAATGTTAATAAACAGAAACAGTTCTCACACGCTAGACTGAAGTTTTGATCTAAGAACAAGCTTAAGCTAAGTAGCTGTCTCGACGTATTTGCTGTAACATATGTGTTCGCTGTTAATGGGCCTTTAACGAGAATCAAGCGTAACTCTAAATAAAATGCGACAAAAATCAAGACTCATTACCCATTGAAGAAACATAGATGTTAGTTGATGGTTCTTGGGAAGATTTGTTTGTCGGTGTGGGCATTTACTGTTCGCAGGCTAGAGGAGGAGACTTGAAGGAAGCCCCGCAATGCATTGCGGTAACACAATGTGGTTTAAGACATTCTTTCATATCTCATAATCTTTTTTTTCTGATGAAAGTCGGTGATAATTTTCATATAAATGCCAAAAAAACATATGTGGTGGGTGCTCTCTATTGAGAACCCACAACCTATGTTTTGGAACAGAAATAAGAAAAATAATGCATACCCGTGCAAAGTAGAAGTAAAACAAAGATCAGGAAACCCCAATTTTCTCTAAATAAAGCAGGATTTTCAGGGTGTTCATTACACTGACCTGTTATTATAATGGAATTCGCACGTGCATTTGAAGAATAAGCATACATTTGGGAAACATGTCCGTGTGAAATAATGGCATCCAGCATGGTGTCATAAGTGACAAATTTTAGGTAAAAAATGATAACATCTCTCTTAGTTCTGCTTTCAGCATAGAGTGTGGGTACTTGTTAGAACCGCCTCAATGAGGCGGTTCTAACAAGTACCCACAGTCTATGTTTTTGAACAAAAATAAGGCAGATAATGTAGATCCCCGTAAACCCCACTTTTCTCTATATAACGGATGGTGTAGGGGCCTTCATTTGATGGACTTGTTCACCTGATGGAAATGAAATTCCATTTTGTGCATTTTATCGATGTGTAAACTCCGACGAATTACCCACAAACTGCATGAAGCGAGTTTGTGAGTGATGATTCGGGCTTCATTTTTTTTTGTCGCCGAAGGTTACACATCGATAAAACCCACAAAACGATATTACGTTTTAATAATTCAAACTTTGCCATCGAAATGGTAAATAAAAATCTAAAATGAGTTCCTTTAAGAGCAATGAAAACATTCATAAGACAGAAGATGGGTCATACTACGTAGTTTCGGCTAATAAAGCCTCATCAGTGACCCTGTAATGATCTGGCAACGAAAGCCAGAGGAAACGTACTGCAATTTTGCGGTAAAACTGCAAACAAAACGGCAAATTTTAGAAGTTCTTTCGAAAGAGTAAGAAGGAACTTACCATCGGACACGGCGAAATGATTATTCAGTTAGAAGCTACCATTTTGTTAAAGAAACCCAGGCAAAAAAAGCGCAAGTTTTTTTAAATTCCATTTATTAGTCCCCTAACATGTTCGTTTTGAATAGTTTCTCATCTTTTAATCGAACGTAGTTGACGTGTCACATCATATACAATGCCGTAACGCTCGGGTTCTAAACGTGCGCTTTGACGTCATGTTATATTACTGTCTGTCGCTGAGTTCTGATATTCTTACTCATGGAATTTATTGAAGTATACAAATTTTATATCGAACAATCAAATTGCTTCAAATGTATATAATAATGGAGAAACGGAATTTTAATCTGCTAATGTTCAAGGCCGTTTTCTCAAGGGCTGTCTCATGGTATTTTAAAGCATACTAACCACAACAGCTGAAGTGTCGATATTCTGAATGGTTGCGTTTCCTTGAGTGCTCTTTACGAAAGCTGCATACAGTTGTCCTGGTTCTGGAGCAATGTCGTCCGTGTATTCAGCCTCACCCGTGCACTGCAATGGTGCAAAACAGTATACATATCCAATATCATGCGTAAAATAAGGTGCTGTGATATTATTTCAGCGCTAGTTCGCATTAATTTATTAAAAATTATCTTCAAGCTATGAAACGTGAAAAGTGAATGCAATTATCCGGGGCCAGTTGTTCAAAGCATCGTTAGCTTAACGAGCTCGTTAGTGGTCATATTGTTAACTCTTCTAGCAAGTACAATATCGTAAATTTTGGTATTTTTGCTGAAAAAATGTGAGCGCTCACATTTTTTCAGCAAAAAATTCAGCATATTTGCCTTATTTAATGATCAAAGTTTTAACGATACTTTAACTAACGACATCGTTAGTTTTGAACAACTGACCCCAGATGTCTATACTATTACCTCACAACCCCCATCCAAGATATCAACGGAAGAAAACACGAACATGAAATAACTTCACTATAGAAGGAGACACGAACATGAAATAACTTCACTATAGAAGGAAACACGAACATGAAATAACTTCACTATAGAAGGCAACACGAACATGAAATAACTTCACTATAGAAGGAAGCACGAACATGAAATAACTTCACTATAGAAGGAAAAACGAATATGAAATAACTTCACTATAGAAGGAAACACGAACATGAAATAACTTCACTATAGAAGGAAACACGAACATGAAATAACTTCACTATAGTGTAAACGTCATAAGTGGGAAAAAGCCATAGGGGCAGTGACTTTCCCACAAAATTGCCACAATAAAAATACAAAACCAAAACATACTTGCAAAGACAAACTATAAACCGCGACAAAGCCCATTACGAGAACACGCCTATATAATTTTGACCCCCTCATACCACACTTTTATATAGTAAAACTGTGGTTTAATGGGGTATACATTATTTTTCTTATTTCCGCTCAAAAACGTAGATTGTGGGTACTCGATAGAACCGCCTCTTCTATCTATGTTTTGAGCAGAAATAAGAAAAAGATCACAATTTTTTATCTTAAAATTTCCATTTTTTTTTGGCCAAAAAATTGGCAATGTATTTGTATAGGCGTGTTTTCGTAATGATTCGATGACTGCCAGTTTGCATGTGCCATTTTCCTTCCTGAGTAACTTTTCGAACAGAAGTTGCACTGACACGGCTGCTGCTTTATTTGCGTCCCTGTTCTGTTTCAAGACATGGACAGTAATTTTGGGTAGTTTTATTGATACCAGATTATCCCAGCCTCTTCTATTTTGTATTGTGTCAAACAGAAGTGAAGGCAATGGTCGGTTATCGCTACAATTACATCACACGCCCCATACAAAAGAGAAGTGAAGGTTTTCTGCTAGCGAGGTTTTCATTAGGGTTTAGTTATTTAATGATCGTGTTTCCTTCCCTTAAAATAGTGTTTCTGGTAATTGTATCGATTCCAGATCATTGCATTCTCTTCTATTTTAAATATCATGCACGATTTACTCAAAATGAATCGCTCGCCCAACAGCTAGGAAATTTACATGGAATTCTAAGCCTATTATTTTCTGACAATTTGAATCATCTTGTCAGCTGAATCACGTGAACCATCAAGCTAGTTTTTCTCTGACAATTTAAATCTCTTAAATCTTTTAGTCAGAGGGTTCAAATGAAATATCAAGCTTGTTTTCCTCTAAAATGCAGAAACAAAAAATATAACAACCCTTCAATTATTAGCGAAAACTCTGCAAATGCCATCTGCTGAGCTTTCGCTTGTAATTGTAGGTTTATTATAGCCCCCAGTGGATGTCGCTTCACAGACCGTTCCAAGGCGGTTCTTCTGTCGCGGTTTATTTTTGTTGTGGTTTGTATTTGGGTGTGTGTATCACTTATTTTATTTTGTTTTTGGATAGCCAATTGGCAATTTTGTGGGAAAGTAGCTGTCCTTTTGGCGCTCCGCTGTTGGTGTTTCCAATGGGGATTGTTTGTTTCATGTTTGTGTTTCTTTCCCTTTGGTGTCACTGATGGCAGCTGTGGGTTAATTGAATGTATCGATTCCTGATCGTTGCCTTTACTTCTACTTTTTATTTAAAGGACTTATTCATACCTGAATATTTGCTTCCAGCTTCTTCAGAGGCTGATCAACAGGCCAGTCAATCTTCTTCGTATCATAAGACTGTGTACCAGACGATAGTGGCCTAATATCATGCAGGACAGTACAACCACTTCTATAGCGGGTACCAGCTGTGTTGCCAAGTACACGTAGAAAATACTGCAAATAAGGAACTAAAGTGAATGACTACCTTTAAAATATAATTACTTCATTTGCAAGAAAAAGATACTGTAATGATTAATCTCTGACTTTTATTACCAATTGAAATCTGCTAAGGTAATTAAATCAACATTTAATGGTTTCAGTGAAGACTTCAGGCAGCGGCCATATTTTCCCCAAGGTAATCAAAATGTTTCCCAGTATTCAACCTGTTTGCTAATATCCTGACCTCATGGAGCCCATTGAAGCTCTATGTCTCTCTATGCAGCTATTAAAGGAGAAGTAATGAGACTCTCTAATCAGGTTGCATTCTCAAAAATCCTTAAATAGGCTGTCAGTTCAGGATCTTACACACAGGCTTCATTATGTCTTTGGATGAAAATAAAGACTTTGAAGACAGTTTTCCTGAGTTTGGTGCCATTGGTTTCATTGGACGGCATTCATCTCAATGGCGGGTAAAGTCCCACAAAATTGGAAGCAGCATCTCCAAAATGCCATAAATAGTGTAGATGTGAACGTTAAACATCAGTGTAAACAAACAAAACCTGTTCTACCTTACATTTCCTACAAAACAATTGTTTTCTGTAATCCTTGTCTGATCTACAGTTAATCACTTTGTATTCAAGTCCTTGTATCCTGTACACTGTTTGCATAAAATCCAGGACTTTATCCGAAAATGAAAACATATTTTATGGGTACTCAAAGGAATCGCCTCATTGAGTACCCACATTCTATGCCTCAATCTGAATTAACCCATTTAGTACAAGAAACCCCAAACGAAGTGCCCTGGCAAACAGTGCAGGCCCAGATCAGACGCCACAGAACACGGCGTCTGATCAGGGCTTACACTGTTTGCAAAATGTTAAGCCATTTTCCTAATAACTTTTGAGAAAAACACAACCTGACAGCCCTAAATTTTAAAATGGACTCCTGGGATATATATAAGGAGGAAGATTCCATTTGGTACAAAAAGGGTTAAGAAAAATCATCAAAAATACCATGTGAAATGCCATGAAAGATTACCTAAAATTGTCAAGGCGTGTTAACATAATGATTGGTTAAATGATACTGATATGCATAAATTGATGAAGAAAAGAAAGTAAACAAGTAATCAACAAATTTCAAGTCCACTGGAAAACAGCTATCTTCAAAATGTTTAGCACAAACAATGTAATGCTTTGCATAAACACAACTCTCTATTTTTCTTAGGGTCAGGGGTAGCAAAACAGCTAATTCCTTGTTCTCTTATTACAGTGCAGTATTTGGCCTGACAAAAAAGCATGTTTTATTTTAAAGTTCACTTTCACCTCTAAAATGCCAAGATTTGTCAGCTATCAGAACATAAACTGAACAGTTTCCATGCGGTCACTGCAGAAGATATAATCTGTAAAAATGTCTGACACCCTATAAACAAATTTAATGAGCCATTACAGTTAATAAGAGAAACAGTTTAGGACAAAATTATGATTTTATCATTCCTCAATGGTGTTATTGTAAACTGGATCTGAGAAAGAAAAGGTGGTCATTCACTTTAAACCAACAGCTTTGTCGAAAATTGTGACAATTTTCTTTTATCCATTGTAGACAAAGACTGCAACAGTTATTGAAACACCCTGTTTTCTATCAACGCGGAATTAACAAGAGCTGTCACCGTAAGCGACCATGCCCTCCGTGGCGCCGGTTAAAGTTTTTGTGACGGGCAGACAAACAGACAGACAGGGCAAAAACTATATGCCCCCGAAAAGATGCCCCCGAGAGTCTCTCTCGGGGGGGGGGCATAAAATGGTGCTTACTTCATAGACGTGTTACCGTGATACATCGATGACTCGAAAAAGGTATTGTATTTACAATGGCAGACCAGGTTTTGTTTAAGGGTCTTCATAGAATAATGCCTAACACTCTAGTCGCATAACGCGGATCTATAGATAACTGCAAAGTACATCATTTGAATTTGGTGAGGATGTAGAAGAATTCTGAAATTTACTTTTAAATAACTTCATGATGTTCAATGACAAATTTATTTCTAACACTCAGCCCCCAAAATCCAGAACATAAAATCAGATGATTTCGAAACCATATAAAGCATGTTAAATCAGATTCATAGTCTTATTTTTTCAAACTTGGGCCATATAAATCAGAGTTAGACTTGATACGTCTAGGGGTAATAAAAGTATTTGCAATTATGTACCTTATATAATAAAGAACAGGCTACTAGTTTCCTGTACGCAGGGCTTGGTAAAGTGATATCGCTGCTGGGTACCAGCTCTGTTGCTAGGATACCCATGGCTCCTATAACAAAAGATAAAAAGAGACGGTTCATTTGGAAATCGTGAAGAAATTAGTGTTTGTTCATCGACATATATTCAGTATATATGATCTAGCAATTAAGTAAGGGCCCTGAATAAGCCGGACACCATTAATCGCAAAATCGATTAATCGATCGATGGATGCCACACAATTGATTATCCCTACAGATTTGCTAGTAATCGATTATTTGATATGAAAATGAACTACCCAATGTTGTGTCTAAAATATTTGGGTGAGTAGCAAACAGTGTAGACCTGATGAGACGCCGCATTTTTCGGCGTCTCATCAGAGTCTACACTGTTGGCTCAGACATGTCTGACCATATACTTATATATGGTAAAGTATAAAATATGTTTAGAATTAGTGTCATGCTCAGGACGAAAACAAGTAGATATAATTATGACGAAATCTTCAGTGATTATTAATCGATTATTGATCACAATGTCAGGACTAATAATCGATTATCTTTTCTTTTTAACTCTGATTAGACAGGCTAGTCATGAACATCGTCATATTTACGTTCCACAGATGCGCAAATTTGTGCAAGAGACGACATCAGTTTCTCCACTACATGTCTGCGAGCAGAAAATGCTATTGCAAACATAACGATGACACATTACTGTGGCATAATGCATTAGTTTTTATAGAGGATCTTACACGAGTGTTCATGTATTATTGAATTTATTAAACGAGTTGAGGAAAAGTGATAAAATGCGAGGCTCTGCCGAGCATTTTATCCCTTTTTTAATCAACGAGTTTATTAAATTCAATAATACATGAGCACGAATGCAAGATTCTATTTATCATATGACATTTAAAGCGCATTTTATTCTCGATTGTTTACAAAAATGTCAATATTCCGCCATTAGTAAAAGCGACGTCGTTAGGGACGTCGTACATGTAACGTTACGGGACGTATCTAGCTAATTTGCATATTTAATCCTTAGTGGATTATCAAAATTATTACATGGCGTTATTACACTCTCAGACGCGACGTCATATGATAAACCAATTTATTTTAGTTCGATTGCCATAAAAGCTTCTAGCTTATTTGAATCGCTCTCGAACACTCATTCGGGATGCTATCACGCCAGCGAGCAAGAGGCAGGGACTTTGACACCACTGCTACCCAGTTATACCTGGGTGGATTTTGGCAGCGGCAGAACGTGTCTTGCCTAAAGCCATTCCTTGCCTCCGGTGACCGGATTAAAACCAACAACCTCTCGACCATAAGTCGAACGTGCTAACCACTGAGCCATCGAGGCTTTTCTGCCTTTTTTATATCCAGAAAACGGTTATTTTTCTGATGACATTTTGTCATATGTTACTTATTTATACACAAAACATAGGCTTTGAGTGTTCGTTAGAACCGCCGCAATGTGAAGCAGAAATAAGCAAATGTCTTAGAGCAGAAATAAGCAAAATAATGTTAACCCCCATAAACTTCTGATCTTTATATATAATGTGGGGTCTAGTCGGATGTTCATTATACAGACTTATTATCGTGATGAGCAGATAACAAATTACTCTGAAAAATCAATGAACAATGACACAAGCCATCTCAAACCAATGAAAGACGAGAAAACGTTAGTGACATTGGAAAACGTACAACAAATCGCAAGCCAAGACGCCGGCCTCGGTAGCTCAGTCGGATGCGAGTCTGACTGGTGATCAGAAGTACGCGGGTTCGATACCTGCAGGGGTCGACAACATTCTTATGGGGAGACTGATCATGAGTACTTTTCTACGGTCATTCCCTCCCTTCCGCTGATTCCAGACGGGCAGTTGTCAGTTTCTGGCGAAAGAATGCGCAATGTACTGGTTAAGCGCTTTCGTATAAAAAGTAGAAGTGGAAGCAATGATCAGGAATCGATACAATTAACCCACAGTTCCAATCAGAGACACCAATGGGAAAGAACACAAACATGAAACAACAGATCCGAACGGAAACATCAACATCGGAAAGCCAAAAGGACAGTCACTTTCCCGCAAAATGGCAAATAGGCTAATTAAAATAAAACAAAACAAGCGGCACAAGCACCCAAAGACAAACCGCAACAAAAATAAACCACAACAGAAGAACCGCCTTGGAATGGTCAGCGGAAACGAATTCCTCTTGGGGGCTAAAATCGATTCTACGTGGCCACAATTCTCGCCCTTACTTCCGTCGCGATTAAGACAAATAATTTGTTCAGTCCGCATGAAGGCCCCCGAACTCATCAGCGCAACATCTCCGTGAACACAAAAATCAAACAACCACAGAGATGAAACAACGGTGAGAACTCTACAGCAAGAAACCACTGAAATGCTGAAGTAAAAGAAATCCAACAGTTAGACTCCGATGGGCCCGACCAGAGGCAGAGCCTGTCCAGGAAAAGTGGGGAAGGGTAAACTGGCCGGCTCAAAAAATGACCTAAATTGAACTGACTGGGCCGATAAAATCCAATATAAACAAACAATTTTGTGTTTGTTTGATTTGAGGTTTAACGTCCCCGTCAACACTGTAAAGGTCACTTTGGAGACGTTGCTTCCAATTTTGTGGGACTTTTACCCGACAGTGGGATGAAATGACATCTCAAGCCCTGTCGCCCAATGAAACCAATAGTGTTTATTAGCATGGACGGTCCGCCTCGCACCGCGGTTCCTGGACAGGCTTAGATCCTCTAAGTGGTTTACCAGTACTAGAGTGCGGGCCGGATTTAGGTCTGCGTGGAAGCATCATGCAGCCCATATATTTCTTCAAGCCTCATATAAACAAACAAAGCAAGCCAAATAGAAGTAGAGGCGATGATCAGGAAGCGATAGCTCCCATCAGAGACACCAAAGGGAAAGAAACACAAACATGCATCAACAGACCTAATGGAAACACCAACAGCGGAAAGCCAAAAGCACAGTTACTTTCCCACAAAATGGCCAATAGGCTATCCAAAATAAATTAACACAAGCGACACAAACACCTAAAGACAAACCATAACAAAAATAAATCGCGACAGAAGAACCGCCCGGAACGGCCAGCGGAAACGAACTCCACCGGGGGCTGGGGGGGGGGGGGGGCAAAATCGACTCCACGCGGCCATAATCTTCGCCCTCACTTCCATCGCGATTTAGACAATCAATTTGTTCAGCCCGCATGAAGGCCCCTTAACTCACCAGCGCAACATCCCCGAGAACACAAATAATCAAACAACCACAGAGATGAAACAACGACTCGACAGCAAGAAACCACTGAAATGCTGGAGCAAAAGAAAACCAACAGTTAGACTCCGATGGGCCCGACCGGAGATAGAGCATCAGGCATCAGCCAACACCACCCCGAACCAGATCTCTCTAATTCCCAATAAGCCTTTATACTGGAACCGTCATTAGAATCTGAGGCCCGACCCTACGGCGTGCAATTAAAGAGGGAAGCAAAGTTGTCAACCGTGACTGGGCCAACCACCGTGCACGCAGTGTGTCGTACAACACCCATGTTGTACACAATCTCCCTATATCGAAGAAAGATTTTACGAAACTTTGTGCTGAAGTCATTGCGGTTACATATTTTTCTGAATTTGTATACTAAGTCACCATAAAAGACGCAATTTATACAAGCACTTTATTTTGTCAACCAGAAAGATATCTCACCGTTCAGTGTCGCTGCAGCTGAAAGTTGTTTGCCGACCAGATAAGCTTCCGTTCGTGTTGCTCGGTGCTAAAATGAATAGAGTCGTAAACTTAAACAATATATAATGAATTATTATTATCTAATCTTAGGATATCAAAAGAAGCTTTACTTCAAATGGCAACACAACGGCCTCCGTGGCCTTAAGGATAAGATCGCTGGCGGCCTAGTGGATAAGAGCGCTGACTCTTAATCATTAGGTCTTTCAACGCTGAGGTTCGGGCCTGGCTCGGGTCACGTGAGACGACAAGTTCTGCTACGGAAGGTCAAATGGTTTTTATCCGGGTACCCCAGTTTTCGCCGTCCTCTGATTTGTGATCGGGCTCGATGTGAGTGAAATAATCTAGATAGGGCCGTAAAACCAAAACCAAGAAGAAAAAAAATGGTAACAAATTCGCAAAATATTTAGAATATCTGCGGTCCATTGCAATTTTACTGAATAAAAGTAAACTACGTAAAACATGTAAATAGATTCATTCATTTCGCTGTTAGAAGCCTCCGTGGTGTAGTAGTCACGCCACTCGCCTTGTAAACCAGAGATTACAGGATCGATCCCGGGCTTCTCCGGACTTTCGGATGAGTCTTTAAACCGAGCTCCCATCTCCGTATGACCGTAGCTGTTGGTGGGACATAAAACACAAACACCCATTCATTCATTTCGATGTTAAACAAAATATACTTACTACAATGACTCGGCGAACCTGTACATACATACAGCTTACTATAAACCATCCGGAGTGTATCTGTGGCATTATATGCCCATAACAGGAACTAGAATTTTTAAGTAAAGTGTCCACAAAACAACTTTTGGATGCTCACAGGAATAAACAAATGAGCCGACAAGTGGAGCAAATTCTCATTATGAAAACACGCCTATTCAAATATACTTGAAAATGTTACCAACAAAAATGAAAACTTTCAGATAAAAATCTTGATATTTCTCATATTTCTGCTCAAAATAAAGATCGTGTTACAACTTATACCCCCCTCATCGCGGCGGTTCTAACGAGTACCCACAACCTAGAGCAGAAATGATAAAAATAAGGTTAACCCCAGTGAACCCCAGTTTCTTTATATAAAAACGGGGTTCAAGTGGCGCAGAATGCTACCGAGTAGTAAATTAGTAAAGGCTTATGCGCCGGGGATCTTTTTTACTACTCGCCTTTTCATTAAACACTTTCCCATGAAAAAAACTCAAGTAAATAAATAAAAAAGTTAAAAACAAGTAATTCTTACACAGCGCGCCTATATAGGCAATGGAAAATAACTGTGTTTTATTCTTCAACAAATCACGACAAAGAAGAGCGTGACGAGTGACGTCATTAAAAACTGCAAATGTATGACGTCACTAGTCAATTTCCTTGACGTTAGACGGTGTAACGTCATATTTTCGCATCGAAAACGTTAGACAAGGATATAAATGAATGTGTTTCAGTCGATAATTTTAGCGGGATTTCTTCTAACAATGGCGAATAGATGTGAGATTTTGAAGGAAACAACAACATTATTGTCGATTTTCAGCGTGTTAGAATCGAAATAGATCAGCTCTAGTCTGTGATTTGTTGAGCAATAAATCACAGTTTGGAGGTCAGTTGTAAAGTAGATAAATCACGCGCGCGTAGCGCTCGTAATTTGTCTACTTTACAACTGACCTCCAAACTGTGATTTATTACTCAACAAATCTCAGTAAGAGCTGATCTATTGCTAAATTCTTACACCGGTCGCCTATATAGCCAATGGTTAAATCCGGTGATATATTGAGTGACCAATCACTAGGCGAAGAAGCGTGACACGAAGAGCCGCGGTATTATGACGATTGGCGACGACATCGATCATTTCGTTGACGTACGGAGTAACGTCATTTTCATGCATAAGGTATGTTAGAAAAACATTTTGTTTAATTTAAGGTTTAACGTCCCCGTCAACACTGTAAAGGTTATTTTGGAGACGTTGCTTCCAATTTTGTGGGACTTTTACCCGACATTGAGATGAAATAACATCTCAAGCCCTGTCGCCCAATGAAACCATTAGTGTATATTAGCATGGCCTCGCACCGCGGTTCCTGGACAGGCTTAGATCCTCTCAGCGGTTTACCAGTACTAGTGTGCGGGCCGGATTCAGCTCTGCGTGAAAGCATCATGCAGCCCATATATTTCTTCAAGCCCCTATGGGTGGGGGCCGGTTACAAAATCAGGCAACTGCATGTATTACAGTCAAATCTGTTGGCGAAATTTCTTCAAGCAATTGCGTAATGTTGAGACAATATGAAGGACACAACAACATTTAGCCGACTTTCAGTTTGTTAGAATCGAAATAGATCAGCTCTATTCCGTGGTTTGTTGAGTAATATATCACTGTCGGTCAGTGGTATGTAGATAAATCACTCGTGAGTTGATCTACCATACAACTGACCTCCAAACAGTGATATATCGCTCAACAAATCACTGCTAGATTAAATAAATAACACATACAAAGGTTCCACTTATTCCTCCAATAGTGATGACTGGTTGTCCTGAGACGGTGTAGTTGTTCTGGGGATCAACTGAACATCGGATGGCCGCATTCACAAGGGCAAGGCTGTTCTGTAAAATACAGTAGAACTTTGATGGCTCGAACACCGATGGCTCGTTAACCATAGATGTGTCGAACCCTTTCTTGAGTCCTAGCGAAATCCTCTACATAAGAAATAGTGGGGGATAATTAAGGATATTTTAGTCTTTTATCTTGCAAATATATGCTGTGTGTACTCATTAGAATCGTCTCGATGAGGTGATTATAATGAGTACAAATAGCACACATTTTCATTATAAAACACAGAAAAGATGTCTAAAAGTATCTCGTTGTGCCTCCTGACAGTAACCTCAGTGGTTCGAACTACCCCTGTCTCGAACATATTTTCGAGGCCCAAAGGTGTTCGAGCCACTGAAGTTCGACTGTATAACAACAAAAACAAAACTTCATATCTTTAAACAAACGGGATACTGATGCTTAGTTAAATATGAAATGTAACGTCCCCTTCAACACTATTTAAGTCATTTAAGAGACGTTGCTTCCAATTTTGTGGGGCTTTTATTCGACATAGAGATGACATCTCAAGCCCTGTCGCCCAATGAAACCAATAGGGTTTATATGCATGGACGGTCCGACTCGCATCACTTTGCGTGGGAAGGCTTAGATCTTCTATGGGGTTTACGAGTACCAGTACTCATGCATGTGGTCGCTTTCAGCTCTGCGTGGAAGCACCATGCAGTTCAATCTATTTCTTCAAGCCACGATGGGCGGGGATACTTATGTTAAAACCTCATACCATTTTTATGCCACAATGTCAATATATTGGAGAAATTCATGCTTTCAAGGAAACCACACATACGCAGGCATGCACAGCAACTAATCTTATTTACGCACAAATATAATTAACACAAAGATACTTCCATCTTATGATCTCCGCTTCTTTAGCACTCTAGAACTCAGCTACTATCATAGGAGGTGTCTCTTAACAAGCTTTAATTAATGAGACATCCGTCGTTTTGATGAGTGGACTTGTCAATTAAATGAGTACAATAAGCTCTTAAGGTTCTAATCAGAGCTTGGTGATAGGTTTGGGATGATCTGGTGTATTTGGCATTTAAATACACAGATAAACAGATTGCCATTGATGCACGAGCAATACATTATGAATCCTAGAGTCAAAGGTTTAACAAAGAAAACAGACAGTTGGTATTTTTTGTAACATGTGCGCTAAATCCTTCGGCATCTAGCTTATAAGGATTTCTATATGTTCGTTTTTTTTTCTAGCCCTTTCTTTCTTTTTTCTTGGCATTGTATATGTACGGAAGACAGGATAATATTAAAAACAATTCATATGAACAAAAACGCTGGTTCCTAACAGGAGAAATATATAAAATATTATAATATATGTAAAATATTATAATGTTATTAATCAAGTAATTTCGCATTGGCCCAGTTACAGGTCCCAGGTCTGCTGTATTGGCCGGAAGCCGAAGGCCGAGGCCAATACAGTTGACCATGGACCTGTAACTTGGCCAATACGAAATTACTTGATTCATGGCGAGTTTCTTAATTGACACCATTAAAAACATGATTATCGATTTTTGACTTCAGAGTTAATATGGATGATCTCCGAACAATACAGGATAGTCAATTAATAAAACAACAAAAACCAAACTTAATATCTTTAAACAAACGGGATATTGATGTTTAGTTTGATATGAAATGTAACGTCCCCTTCAACAATATTTAGGTCATTTAAGAGAGACGCTGGGGTCATGTTTTTAAAGGCTTCGGTGCTTAAGGTCGAGGGTTCGAAAATGTCCCTATTCATGTAGCAGTTTCGTTTCCGCTGACCGTTCCAAGATGGTTCTTCTGTCGCGGTTTATTTTTGTTATGGTTTGTCTTTGTGTGTGTTTGTGTCGCTTATATTATTTTATTTTGGATTAGCCTCTTGGCCATTTTGTGGGAAAGTAACTATCCTTTTGGCGTTCCGCAGTTTGTGTTTCCATCAGGGTCTGTTGTTTCATGTTTGTGTTTCTTTCCCTTTTGTGTCTCTGGTGGGAGATGTGGGTTGATTGTATCGATTTATGATCATTGCCTCCACTTCTATTCTAATAAGTCACAGGGCTTACATCTGTGTATACTTTCAGTTATTTCCTATACATGTATACAATATATTTCTTTCTTACCCAAAGCAATGACGTAAACAACCACCATTTTCGGTTTTAAGGATACCCGCATTTCACAACCACGCAATCAGCAGTTTAGCAATAAGACTTCTCCCCGTCGCATGTTTGCTCCTATTTGCAACGAAAATCAAAGACGTATCGATCGCGAGAGTTTTAGTTACTGACAACGTGGACTGAACGATTGCGTAGCTAGTCCTTCTCAGTCGAATGGCCAAAGCGTTCAGACAACGTATGTACGACGGATTATATTTTTACATATGCACCACAAATCTGAAAAAGCGGGATTGCAGTGTAGTAAATTTTTAAAAATCGCTAAGCTCCGTTCCCACTTTCTGTGTGATGCGGAATACCGGTATTCAATATGCTAAATAAGGATTATGGTTTCTTTGAACATAATTCATACACTTCACTTGTGATGCAAATTCTTGTCCAGCTTGCTATTATGCTTTGTATATTTGCACCTTAATGAACTGATTACAGATGCCGTATTGCTAAACTGCTAGTTGCGCGGTTGTGACATATAGAGGATCTTACACTCGTGGTCATTTCATATGAAATTTATGAAACTAGCCTTTGGCGAGTTTCATAAATTTATCTGAAATGACCACGAGTGTAAGATTCTGTTTATCATATGACCACTTTAAATTGGATTTTATTGCCTTTAAATTTGACAAATTCTCCAACAAAAATACATGGTTGACATTAAGGTCGTCATGACGATACTTATTTGAGCCAAAGTATTATTACACGTGTGGTCATACGATTTTTATTACACGACGTTATCCACTGCTTATCAACGACGCCATATGAGATTTTTTTCTAAAGATAATTCACAAATAATCTTTTGCTAGCATGCGGTTTGTTCAAGCCTTTCAACTTGCTCAAAACAATTGACATTTTTTATAAAAGGTGAAAGTAGTAATAAAATACCACCATATGCAGTAACTTTCCTATATTAAGACCACCTTTGGGACTCTTCAAAGGACTTTAAGACCACTTTGGAACAGTCCCGAATGTGGTCTCTGACCAAAGGACAATGTATGAAGAAAACACCAAAGAAAGAGTTACTACAACCAGCTAAATAAGCCCCCAGTGGAATTGTTTAACTGACCGATCCAAGGCGGTTCTTCTGGCGCGGTTTATTTTAGTTATGGTTTGGCTTTGAGTGTGTGTATCGCTTATATTATTTTGTTTTGGATAGCCAGTTGGCCATTATGTGGGAAAGTTAACTGTCCTTTTGGTTTTCCATCAGAGTCTAGTTATTTCATGTTTTTGTTTCTTTCCCTTTGGTGTCTCTGATAGGAGCTGTGGGTTACTTGTATGGATTCCTAATTATTGCCTTCACTTCTTTTGACTTTTATTTTGTGTCTTATCTGGTTTCAAACTTTGAGGACTGGGAAGTTTGGCTAATAGGTTCCACTAAATGTCGTCTACAATTATTGCCCTTACCTGTGCTCTCGGCATGACCTTGAAGCATGCGATGACGTCATTAGAAGGAATGTTTCCAAACGTGACTTTTCTGAGTGCTTTTCCAGTCATGTCGGTGGTGAAAAAAGCGGCTGGACTCAATACGTCTTGCGCTGTAGGCCCTATTGCATGAGAAAAAGGAAAATGAAAAAACATAGCGTCAGCAATTTGACTGTCATGCGCAAGTAAGGAATTCGCGCAACAAAGCGATTCTTACTTTGCGCAGGAGGATTCCGGAATTGTACCGATTCCTACTTTGTGCAGAACATATATATGCGTGTTTTATGAGTTTACGAGGAATGCACTGGAAAAAAGGATGCGCTGCTGATGTGGGAAACAAAACCATTTTCAAAAGAGTGCCTTACCTAAAGGGTACACATTCCTTTTAAACTATGCTATATAAGAAACTAATATCTTAACTGTTCTACCGGGTTTTCCAGTAAATAACATCTTAAAGTCATGATGATTTGACGACACAAAATACAAGGCACGTGTTGCAACAAGGTAACGAGATCACACACTCCTCTGGCAATATTCATATATAAAATGGAATAAAAGAAGCGTTTGTAATATTTCGTAGACGGAAAATTGTATTATTTGATATTAAACCAAACATAAACTTAAAAAAGGACTGATGAAAAATTTTAATTTCGGCTATAAGTTCATAAAATCTGAGCCAATACACAACAAATTATTGACTGCCAGCTATGTTGAAAAGGACATTTTGCGCTCCATGGCTAAATCGTGTCCTTTAATGCCTAAAATTCCAATATCTCAAACACCCTGAGATTGTTTAAAGTAGCCGTTTCGAAGTCACTTTCGGGTCCCTAAAGAAGTCTACCGCGTCCCCAGAAATCCACATGTAAAAGATATTCTTGCACACCAGACAAGGAAATCCGTGATTTTACCCTGAGATAGAAATTTATGTTTTGACCCTGGTGTTCCGAGCCAAAATCGAATATAATCGCGTGTTTGATAAATGCACTGGTTAATTACGACCTCGTATGCGCCGTCGTTAAGGTTGACGTCACAGCAACGTCACTAAACATTCCTGCAGTGTCAATGCAATATGGCGGACGTTGGTAACCGAAGTGACTGCAGCATTAAAAATCAGCTTTAAGAAATGGAAGGTATGCAAGAAAAAGAATCCAATATGGGTGCGAGGGGTGGATAGAAAAATCCGTCCCTCGGGATCACTGTCCGGCATCACTCGGCAAGCCTAGTGATGCCGGACAGTGTCCCTCGGGACGGATTTTTCTATCCACCCCTCACACCCATATAAGATTCTTATACTCTGGTTTCATCTTGAACATGTATGTTATGTAAACTCATTAAAATCGCCTCTTATTATAAGAATCGTATAACTGCACATATCATACCAGAGTGCCTAATTATAGAAAATGATCCAGCGCATGACAAAACCTACAATAAGACATGTGCGCCCAACGAAGACTCAGATCAGCCTGCGCGTCCGCGCAGTCTGATCAGAGTCTTCGTTGTGCGCTCTAAGGGTAGCTAGGGATACCAGTACGCGTGTGCGGATCTGTTTCATCTCTGCGTGGAAACATCAAGCAGTCCAGCTATTTCTTGAAGCCCTGATGGGCGGTGCTGAATGGCTTGTTGGAAAACAGGCAACAGTTATTTGGGCCCCGTCAAGCGATTTTGGTACTTATCGCTTATGCGAGCAGTGAAGGTTCAGGCGAGCCTGCGCATCCGCGCAGTCTCGCCAGAACAATCGCTGCTCGCTCATACAAGCAGTGAATCAAGAGGAACCTTCGGACAGAAAGCCATATCCCTGGCCCCTCTGAATGGCTGGGCATGCGCAGTTAAAGTTTGTCATTACGGAATGCTCGAAGACCCAAATTCGCTTGGCGGGGCTCATTTATAGAAAATATCCGGGCTATTCTTATCGATCCATAAGAGGTTATCTATAGAATCTGAACTATATTCATGGGTTAGGCTGAGCAAACAGTGTAGACCAGATCAGACATCGCAGAACGCGCATCTGATCAGGATCTACACACTTTGCTTCGTAAAAGCTGGAATTCAAGGGTAACTAGAAACAGTTTAAGTCTTAGTCCAGGACTATTTCCCCAGCCTACACTCAGTGACAATCGACTCACCAGTACTCTTAGACCTTTGATCATAGTCAAGCCACTAGTTGTCAACTCACGTCATGTTAACAAGTCCATGTAATGAACCCTCTAAACCCCACTTTAAATAGAGAAAATTGGGGTTTACAGTGATAGACAGTATTTGCTTTATTTATGCTCAAAGACAAAGGTTGTGGGTACTCACCTCAATGAGACGGTTTTAACGAGCAGCCTATGTTTACAGTTAGAATAAGAAAAATATCACACACCCTATGTTTACAGTTAGAATAAGAAACATATCACAAATTTTCACCAGAAAAAAATGCCCGTTTTTTTTCGAGATATGAAAAATGTCCTAAGCCTCACAGTTATCGTAATTCAAGCCACTGGATGTTACGTGTACTCACCAATATATAATGAAGCTTTTAAAACCTCCATTAGACAGAATACGTCGGAAGGAAATGTTTTGGTGTGGTTCTTCAACATCAGATTACCAGACCATGTCGCCCTCTTCAACGATAAATAAATGTCAAATGTTAACCAAAATGATACATTTTTAAACGAAATATGGAAACGTACATGACACTAAATAATATATATGAATATTCATATCTCGAATAAATGTTCATGGGCACGGCCCCAAAGAATCTAGAACTGTTGAAAATGAGCCTGTTACATTGAAGGTTGACGTGGACCAAATAAATTGTAAAGTCTGTATTTATTTTGTTTTGTTGCACTGCCTTTTTAATATTATTTCACTTATATCGCACAGATCGTTAATCAGACATGACCCTCCATTTGAGATGTGAACTGAGCCAGGTTCAAAACCACAACGGGGAGAAAACTAACGTCGATCCGATAATTAAATCGCCTATATTTTACAGATTTACAGGAATAAAATATTCATATATATTTTAGATTAATAATACAAACAGAAACGTGTCTTCTTCATTAATATAACAGACACAGATACAAAAACAGTTCTTTTTAACTAACAGCAATAGCGACACTATGGCTAACGTTGTGGGATAATGCTGTATGAAAAAAAAAACATGGAGCAATCTGATTGGCTCCAACAAAAGAGATTACTATGGTTGCTTATGAGACTTTAAAACCTCGTATCTCTACACTTTTCAAGCCAAAACCTATACTTACGGATTGGTTGTGAGGTACAGTCTTATTTTAATGAGCAGAATCGAACAGAAATGAAAAGCATTTTTTTTTTTTTTTTTTTTTTTGCAAAAGTAAAGTAAGGAGATTTGGTAACGGAACGACGACATTAATGTTAAAAGTCAATGGCCGTTACTGATAGTCCGCGGAGGTTCATGGGTAAAATGTCTTTACGACCCTGGTCACTTACCAGGTCAAAGGACCAAATAAAACCCCATTAAATCACCGTTTTATATTGAAAGTGGAAATTTAACAGGTTATTCGCTTCCCTAATATTTGATCAAAAACATAGATTTTATAGGCTGTGAGTGCTCGTTTTAAAAACAAGCCATTAAGGTATCATGTTTATCATATGACGTCGCGTCTGAGAGTGCAATAACGCCATGTAATATTTTCGATAATCAACTAGTGGATAAATTATGCAAATTAGCTAGATACGTCCCGTAACGTTACGTGTAAGACGTCCTTAATGACGTCGCGTTTACTAATGGCGGAGTATTGACATTTTTGTAAACAATTGTGAATAAAATGCGCTTTAAATGTCATATGATAAATATAATCTTGCATTCATGCTCATGTATTATTGAATTTATTAAACTCGTTGAGGAAAATGAATAAAATGCTCGGCAAAGCCTCGCATTTTTTCCTTTTCCTCAACTCGTTTAATAACTTCAATAATACATGAACATTCATGTAAGATCCTCAATAACTTTCGGATGCTTGAGAAGGTTCTGTTCTTATCAATGTCGTTTGTGAGTTTGTTTGTGTTGACCATCCAAACTGTCTTCATAGAAGTAACTTATCACGTGAACAATTCCGTGTTACAAGCCCCACCTTATAAAGAGATATATGGGGTTTACTGAGGTATACATTATGTTTGTTATTATAGATTCAAGACATAGGTTGTGTGTACTCGTTAGAAATTGAGGCGGTTCTAAGGAGCACACACAGCCTATTTGTTTAAGTAGAATCACCAATGTATACCAGAAGTTTACGTTTATAAGATATGGGAGATTGCACTATGTCACACGGGTGTGTTATCATAATGTTTTTTTGTTGTTGTTGTTGTTTTTTTTTTTTTTTGGTTTTTTTTGTTTTGTTTTTTTCGTTTTTTTTTTCTGTCGCAGTTTATTCGTTACTGTTTATTTCTGATTTCAATACACGCATTTCCCACAGTCGTAACTTACATTTCTGATGGGAGATGATGCGACTCTGTAGAGATATTTCTTCAGCTCATTAAACGCCACCCTATTACCAGAATTGGCTGCCTCTTTAGTGAAGAGGTCGATAATATCACTCAGGGTCACATTGGCTCCGAGGGTGAAAGTCTGACTGGAGGACTGAAACAGTATTAATTAAAATGTTTGCATATGGGGAACTACAGTCTTAAAGGTCCGTTGAATCTATATAAATTTGAACAGTTTTGGTTTTTACTTTTCTCGAAAAACGCCCATTCTTTAACCCCATTAAAATGAAATTTTAGTCAAGTAACTTGACGGAAATAAAAGAACTTGTTCATATTATTGATAAACTACTTGTGCTTCTATGTGTATAATTGAAAGGCATATAAAAGGGGAAATGTTTTAAATTTACATGAAATACAAGCCCCAATTAATTAAAATCGTATTGCAAAAGCATAGACAAAACAATCTCGGACCGATGTTTCTAGTGGGGCCTCTCTACATTCCGAAAACACGCCTTTACAAATATATTATAACCTTCATCGCCAAATAAATACAGTGTAAGCTTTACCGCCGAAAAAAACGATCGAGGGTCGCATCTCTGGTATTTTATCTTGGTGTATATATATGTGTTGACAATGATCTTAGGTAAAAATGACATAACCAATTTCATCACATGACGTCGCGTCTGAGAATTTAACAACGCCATGTATTAAATTGCGCAATCCACTATTGGATTAAATATGCATATCATTTAGATACGCCCCGTAACGTTAAACGTCTCGTTTACTAATGGCGGAGAAATGAAAAAAATGTGAATTAAATGCGTTTTAAATGACATTTGATAAACAGAATCTTGCATTCGTGTTAAGTATTATTACATTTATTAAACTCGTTGAGGAATAGGTATAAAATGCCTGGCAAAGCCTCGCGTTTTATCCTCTTTCCTCAACTCCTTAATAAAAATTCAAAAATACATAAACACTCATGTAAGATCCTCTTTCAGCTGAAAACAAACTCATTCGGGTGCTTGCGGACCCTTTAAAGCATTGTAGGCTGTCTATAAAAAAGAATAGTACAAACATTTTATTTGCGGCCGGTTTTACATTATCAGCTGTGAAGGGTCAGCGGTATTCTACCCTTTTCGTCGACCCTTACACTTTCGGCTATAAAATGGTTCTTATTGCGTGATAGAAGCAGCTTACGTCATAGGTATTCACAAAGAATTCCGGAACTCCTGATATATCGATGACCACCTCGAAGTTGTGCACGTTTTCAGTCATGTAAAACGCTCCTGTAAAACGAGAAAATACGCTTTTGACCAACATGATAACACGCCCGTGCGACATAGTGTTTTTTTTCACATCTCCAAAATGGCTACTTTTCTGGTAAAAGTCCGTGACATGTTACTTATTTTTATGACAGACATAGGTTGTGGGTGCTCGTAAGAGGCGGTTCTAACGAGTACCCACAACATATGTCTCGCGACAGAAATAAGAAAAATATAGTTTACACCTGTAAACTCAGTTTTCTCTATGTAAAAAGGGTGGTCAAGGGGGTGTTCATTCAACGGACTTGTTCACGCGAAGATCTGCTTTATACGCGTCATTATGACATTCTATTACGATAACACACTCATGTGTTAAAATGGCATTTTCATTTCTATAAAATTAGCATTTTTATCAACTATTTTGATATTTTTTGTATTTCTGCTCCAAATATAGTTCGGTCGTGATCGTAAGGGGTAGTTGTTAGAAGAGCCCCAGTGAGTATCTAAATGTATGTTTTGAGCACATAAAAGGCACGTGTTTCTTCTCAAGTAAATCACAATGTTCCCTTTAAATTGTGGGCTTTACACGTCTATCTTGCTTGTTTGTTTGTTTGTTTGATTTGAGTTTTAACGTCCCCGTCAACACTGTAAAGGTCATTTTTGAGACGTTGCTTCCAAATTTGTGGGCCTTTTACCCGACATTGAGATGAAATGACATCTCAAGCCCTGTCGCCCAATGAAACCAATAGGGTTTATTAGCATGGACGGTCCACCTTGCACCGCGGTTCCTGGACAGGCTTAGATCCTCTATATTTCTTCAAGCCCCTATTGGTTCTTGCACACCAGACAAGGAAATCCGTGATTTTACCCTAGGATAGAAATTAATGTTCTGACCCTGGTGTTGCGACCCAATATCGAATATAATCGCGTGTTTGATAAATTACTGGTTGATTACGACCTGGTATACGTCGTCGTTGAGGTTGGCGTCATACGTGACGTCACTCAACATTCCTGCGGTGTCAACACAATATGGTGGGCGTTGGTAACCGAAGTGAAAGCAGCATTAAAAATCCGCGCTAAGCAAGAAAAAGAATCCAATATGGGTGTGAGGGGTGGATAGAAAAAAACACAAACATTAAGGAAAGAGACCCCAACGGAAACACCAACAGCGGAAAGCCAATAGGACAGTTACTTTCCCACGAAATGGCCAAAAGACTCTCTAAAATAAAGTAATATAAGCGACACAAACACCCAAAGACGAACCATTACAAAAATAAACCGCGACAGAAGAACCGCCCTGGAACAGTCAGCGGAAACGAATTCCACTGGGGGGGGGGGGGGGGGGTGGGGCTTAAATCGAGTTTACGTGGCCACAATCCTCGCCCTTACTTCCGTCGCGATTTAGACAAATAATTTGTTCAGTCCGCATGAAGGCCTCCTATATCATCAGTGCAACATCTTCGTGAACACAAAAATCAAACAACCACAGAGATGAAACAACGGTGAGGACTCGACAGCAAGAAACAACAGAAAAGCTGGAGCAAGAGAAAACCAACAGTTAGACTCCAATGGGCCTGAGCAGTTATATGAAAAATATCAGATATTTTTATCTATAGTTATTCAATTTTAGTGGTATAACCTTTCAATATACATGTATTTGAATATCTGATTATTAATTAAAGGTGGGTAAAAACAGGAGAACCAGGCAATAAAACAAACTTCCGTTGCAGAACTTGGCATCTCAAACGTGACCCGAGCCAGGTGCGAACCAAAGCGGTGACACACCTTATGATAAAAGTCAGCGCTCTTACCGATAAGGCCACGGAGGCTGCATGTTTGATATATTGATATGAGCACGTCTGTTGATGTAAATTATAGGAATCAACCACGGTTTTTCATGCATTAACATTCGCCGGATCCCGAGGAAGCTGTTTGAACATGAGGCGGCCGCTAGGCCGAATGTTTAAATATCTTCCGAGGGATCCGGCAAATGTTAATGCTATGAAATAACCATGGATGATCGTTGTTTTTGCATAACTTACGATTCCGTTAGCAAATTTTGACGAAAACGCCCAAAAACTCCATATAAATTCCATAAAGCTCCATACAAATTCCATATAAACGCTTCAAATGCGACACGCAAATCAAAATGGCGGCCACTTCAGAATGTTGTTTAAAATGACGTTGTCATGCAGTAACTGTCTGACGTCATCATAGAACCCTAAAACGCTACGTTTAGGGCGATAACGTTACGTCGCTCAACATAACGGAAACAAAACAAGGCCCGTCTTGTGATATCAAAAGCTCAAAATCCACGTTCAAACAGCATGCGAATTTCATGATTTGAACATGGTTTTTGCTGTTTGAGCACGGCTTTCGGCCCATTTGACAATGACTTCAAACAGCCATGCGCATAGATAGTTATGCAAGAATATATGGACCAACCATGGTTTTTCATGCATTAACATTCGCCGGGTCCCGAGGAAGCTGTTTGAACATGAGGCCGCCAGGCCGAATGTTCAAATATCTTCCGAGGGATCCGGCAAATGTTAATGCAATGAAATAACCATGGATGATCGTTGTTCTTGCATAACTTATGTTTCCGACAGCACATTTTGACGAAAACGCCCAAAACCTTCATATAAACTCTTCAAATGCGGCCGGCGAACCAACATGGCGGCCAGTTCAGAATGTTGTTTACAATGACGTTGTTACGCAGTAACCATCTGACGTCATCATAGAACCCTAAAACGCTACGTTTAGGGCGATAACGTTACGTCGCTCAACATAACGGAAACAAAACAAGGCCCGTCTTGTGATATCAAAAGCTCAAAACCCATGTTCAAGCAGCACGCGAATTTCATGATTTGAACATGGTTTTTGCTGTTTGAGCACGGCTTTCGGCCCATTTGACAATGGCTTCAGACAGCCATGCGCATAGGTATTTATGCAAGAATATAGGGATCAACCATGGTTTTTCATGCATTAACATTTGCCGGATCCCCAGGAAGCTGTTTGAACATGAGTCCGCTAGGCCGAATGTTCAAATATCTTCCGAGGGATCCGGCAAATGTTAATGCAATGAAATAACCATGGATGATCGCTGTTCTTGCTTAACTTACGAATCCGGCAGCACATTTTGCTTAAAACGCCCAAAAGCTCCATATAAATTCCATATAAACTCTTCAAATGCGACAGGCAAACCAAAATGGCGGCCAGTTCAGAATGTTGTTTACAATGACATCGTTATGAAGTGATGTCATCATAGAACCCCAAAACGCTACGTTCAGGGCAATAATGTTACGTCGCTCAACCTAAAGTAAACAAAGCAAGGCCCGTCTTGTGATATCAAAAGTTCAAAATCCATGTTCAAACAGCACGCGAATTACATGATTTGATCATGGTTTTTGCTGTTTGAGCACGGCTTTCGGTCCATTTGACAATGGCTTCAAACAGCCATGCGCATAGGTATTTATGCAAGAATGGTGTTTTAATCACAACCATTGACAGAATGGCAAATAAAGTGGACCCCGAAGAATTATTTAATGTAGGAATGTACATACCATGAACATGTAAGTCATTATCTTGAAACAATTACACTGGAGCAACCCTTATACTGCTGAATAAATCAATTTGCCACAGTCATTTCTTACTACATATTTGTTTGTTTGTTTGATTTGAGGTTTAACGTCCCCGTCAACACTGTATATGTCATTTTGGAGACGTTGCTTCCAATTTTGTGGGACTTTTACCCGACATTGAGATGAAATGACATATCAAGACCTGCCGCCCAATTAAACTAATAGGGTTTAAATGCATGGACGGTCCAACTCGCATCACTTTTCCTGGGCATGCTTAGAACCTCTAGGCGGTTTACCAGTACTCATGTGCGGTTGGTTTCAGCTCTGCGTGGAAGCATCATGCAGCCCATCTATTTCTTCAAGCCCCGATCGGCGGATGTGGAACTGCACGTAACAACCAATCACATTACTTGATATGATATGTTCATTTTTATTCGTTAACTGAATGACAAACATTGTAGATCCTGATCAGATGGCGTCTGAAGAAGCCATCTGATCTGGATCTACACTGTTTGCAAAGCTAGGGATTATCGTTTTCAGCAGGATAAGGGTTTAGAGGAGAAAAACAGCCGGATATAAGGGTTTATAGGAGATAATGCAAAGACGGTTACCGGTTCCTGTGTTGGCTCCCATCAATCTAATTTTCTTTCCGCTATACTGCTGCAGTAGCCTTAGTAAGTCCGCGTAGTTTGTGGCTTTTACCCACTGTATATTATCCAGTACCATGCGGACCGATTTGGTTTCCACAGTAGACTGACACCTACCGCCACACTGCCCGTGTGAATCGCACACCTTCTTTGGATTGTTGACACACATTTTGGTGGAAATGTCCTTAAAATGGAGAAAAAAACAAGGGCCATCTCGTATACCACGTCGGCAATTTTGTTTAGCCATCGAATAATGTCGGCACCCGCCCATTTGGGCTTGAAGAAATAAATGGGCTGCATGGTGCTTCCACGCAGAGCTGAATCTGACCGCACACAAGTACTCGAAAACCGCTTAGAGGATCTAAGCCTGCCAAGGTTTCATTGGGCTACAGGACATGAGATGTCATTTCATCTCAATGTCTGGTAAAAGTCCCACAAAATTGGAAGCAACGTCTCCAAAATGACCTTTATAGTGTTAACGGGGACGTTAAACATCAAATCAATTAATCAATAAATTAATCAATCAATCAATAAAATCGAATGATGTCTTTGGGTTCAAAGGTCTACGCCATGATATTGTTTCTCAACACTAGTTCAGATTATGATTTTCCTGGACAATATGCACACATTTATACTGGATGAGTTAAACCTGCTACGAAAGCCCATGATAAAAAATGTGACAAAACAAAATTGTCCACCGGGGAACTACGGTCGGACATTGCATTTCACAGAGACTGCCTATAAATCCCCGAAGTTGACGATTTTCAATATATTTATCCCTGTTCCTGTGGACATATCCAATTGCTTTGTTTCAGTGTTGATGTTTTCTCATCAAAAGTCAAGCGTTGCTATCACCATAAAACCAAATACCTACGGAACCCGGGAAGGGACATAATTTTTTATTTTCATTATGTTGTGCGAACAAGATAATATCTTGAGCGGACAAGATATTATCTTGTTCGGACAACATATTACCTTGTGCGGACAAGATATTATCTTGTGCGGACAAGATATGATCTTGTTCGCACAACATAATATCTTGTGCGCACAAGGTATTATCTTGTTCACACAACATATTATCTTGTTTGCACAACATAGATCTTGGGAAGCTGTGCGGACAAGATATTATGTTGTGCGGACAAGATATTATCTTGTCCGCACAAGATAATATGTTGTCCGCACAAGATAATATCTTGTCCGCACAAGATAATATCTTGTCCGCACAAGATATTAACTTGTGCGAACAACTTATAAAATAAAAAAAAAAATCATGCCCCTGCCCGAATTCCGTAAATACCCGCCATGAAAAGCGATACAATCTGATCGACAGTGTATCTACGAACATACCGGCGGCGGCAATCTTTTACGCAGTCTGGTCAGACGTCCAGTTACATTTGCAGATACGTGATGACTGATGAAGCGATTTTATTTATTTATTTATTTATTTATTTATTTATTTATTTATTTATTTATTTATTTATTTATTTATTTATTTCATGGACTTAATAAAACAGAAATCTGTTATAAAGTTTAAACCTTATCTTGCTGTTCATGACAACCCCTATCTTTAGTTTAAACAGTATTTATTGAATGACAATACCATACATTGAACAATACAAACAAAATGAGAACAGGATTTGACAGAAAGCACTTTGGCTTATATTGGTCATCTCCTGTCTTTAGAAACAGTGTAGATCCAGATCAGATGGCTTCTAAAGAAGCCATCTGATCAGGATCTACACTGTTTGACATTCAGTTTATGAATTTGTAGGAATAAATTACATCAAGTAATCTGATTGGTTCAAAATCAGAAATGGGTGTGGCTAAACTGAATATTCAGCAAGAGAAGGGTTAAGATTATATTTACTTATGGTTCAGATGATCAGATGTCACAAATATATTGCCAGTTGGACACATACACGTTTTGATGTTACAATAAGCATCCTCAACAATCGTGCGTGCGTGTGTACGTGAGTGTGCACAAGTCTATGTGTGAGTGTTATTTCTATTTAAAAAAAGTTTCGAAATCCGACGTGACAAAATAATTTCCTTAGTAAAGGAAATCTAAATGCTTACCTCAATATCGTTTGCAGTATCTGGGACTAGGCTTTTGAAAGCATCCAATATTGGACGATATCCTGTGATAATTATTTACAGAAAATAAATATTGCGAAAACTCATGCACAAAATGACATTTACAGCAGGATAATACGTGACTGAAGATATTTGAATCTCCTGGCTCTTAAGCTGACATTATTTCGGTCGAAAATCCGTGATACTGTCCTCATTTACATACCAAACATAGATTGAAGGTGCTCGTTAGAACCGCCTCAATGGGGTAGTCCTAACGAGTGCCCAAAACCTATTTCTTGCAGCAGAAATAACCAAAATAGTGTCTTCTGATCTGAGTCTTCGGTGGTCGCTCAAGCTTTCTTGTAGATTTTGTCATGCGCTGGGTCATACATATATAAAACGAGCCTTCCAAAGGATAACTCCTTCTAGAACTTATTTAACGTCACTACAGCTGTTGTCTGGGAATGTGTGGCGACGTAAAAAGTCTCATAGTGTAGTTTATATTTTCTTGTCTTTGGGATCATTGATTCCATTGTGGAATTTTGAAAATACTTGAGGGTCACTGATGAGGCCTAAATGGCCGAAACTAGCTAGTCTGGCCCAGAAAACATGTACACTCCATATTTTCCAGTTCTTTTGTGTATTCCTTGCTCCCAAAGGATAACTCTTTCTAGAACGTATTTGATATGTTATAACAGGTTACTTATTAACATACTAGAAGCATCCATGGTGATGTGGATAAGCTACCCGCCTCGCCAACCAGGGTTCGTGGGATCATTTTTTTTTTCAGATTTATTTGTTGGCGGGAGGTAAACTTATCGGTTTGTTTGTTTGTTTCTGGGTTGATGTTTTACGTCCCCGTCAACACTATTTAGGTTATTTTGGAGACGCTGCTTCAGATTTTGTTGGAGTTTTACCCGACACTGGGATGGAATGACATCTCAAGCCCTACCACCAATTGAAACTGATAGGGTTTAAGGAGCAGTCCGACTCGCATCACTTTTCCTGGGCAGGGTTAGACCTTAGGTGTTTACTAGTGCTAAAATTCGGTCAGTTTCAGCTCTGCGCGGAAGCACCATGCAGCCCAATCTATTTCTCTAGCCCCGGACCGCCTCGTGGTCATTTAATATGAGATTTAAGAAACATGCCTTCACTGGTGGTCATTTCAATGATTGTGTTGTTCCATCAAATTATTCCGACCTTTGGCCATTGATAAAAAACGCCGCCTTTACGGGATGCATGGCATGCACTAAGGTCCTTTTGTAACGTTGTTAATGCGAGAAAATTATGAAAGTGTCAAATGTCCAAGAATTTTCGAATGACGTCACAGAAAGGGCGGTTTTAGGGCCAAAATCTTAATCCAAGTAATTAATTACAGTTTTCCGTTCAGCCAACCTCAGTAGCTCAGTCGGATGCGCGTCTGACTGGTTATCATCAGGAGGACGTGGGTTCGATACCTGCAGGGGTTGGCAACATTGATCATTAAATATTTTCTATACGATCATTCCATCCCTTCCGCTAATTCAAGAAGGGCATTTGTCAGTTTCTGGCGAAAGAATGTGCACTGTACTGGTAAACCGCTTACGTATGAGCCTGCCCAGAAAAGTGTGGATGGGTTAACTGACCGGCTCAAAAATGACCTAAATAGTGTTGACTGGGCCGTTTAACTTCAAAACAAACAAACAAACGGACTGCATCACAAGCACGTACCCAGTAAGCATTCTACATAAATCTACAGCGGGCCGTTAGCGGTCCGTCAGGGTAGCTGACGGGCCGCTAACGGCCCGCTGTAGATTTATGTAGAATGCTAGCAGGGTAAGTCCTTTTTGTAACTTGTTGATGCGAGAAAATGACTAAAACCGTACAGTGTGAAAGAATCTTTTGAATGACGTCACAAAATGGCGGTTTTAGCGCCAAAATCTTAATCCAAGCGATTGATTACAGAATAAATCACAATGCCTTTCCACTGACTATATAGGCTGCACGATGCTTCCACGCAGAGCTGAAACACGCACACGAGGACTGGTAAACTGCTTAGAGGATCTAAGCCTGCCCAGGCAAAGCGGTGTGAGTCGGCCCGTCCGTGATTATAAACCCTATTGGTTTAATTGCGCGACAGGACTTGAGATGTCATTTCATCTCAATGTCGCGTAAAAATCCACAAAATTGGAAGAAACGTCTCCAAAATGACCTATACAGTGTTGATTGGGACCTTAAACCTTAAATCAAACAAACAAACATTGCCTATATAGACGATTGTTTGTGTGTCATTTTGGAGATGTTGCTTCCAATTTTGTGGGACTTCGCAAGCTCTATCGCCCAATGAACCCAATAGGGTTTATAAGCATGGACGTTCCGACACTCGCACCGCTTTGCCTGGGCAGGCTTAGATCCTCTAAGCGGTTTACCAGTACTCGTGTGAGGCTCGGATTCAGCACTGCGTGGAAGCATCATGCAGCCAATCTATTTCTTCAAGCCCCGACGGGCGGGGGCCTATATAGACGTGCCGTGTCAGAACTTACATTCAGAATATAAATTCAGAAAAATTTATAACCGCAATGACTTCAGCACCCAATTTCGTAAAATCATTCTTCGATATAAAAAGATTGGCTACAACATGGATGTTATACGACAGACTACATGCATGGTAGTTAACCCAATCACGGTTGGCAACCTTGCTTCCCTCTTTAATTGCACGCCGGTGGGTCAGGCCTCAGATTCTATGACGGCTCCAACGTAAAGGCTTATTGAGAATTAGAGAAATCTAATTCTTGGTAATGTTGGTTGGTGCCTGATGCTCTGTCTCTGGTCGGGCCCATCGGAGTCTGACTGTTGGTTTTCTTTTGCTCCAGCATTTCAGTGGTTTCTTGCTGTCGAGTCCTCACCATTGTTTCACCTCTGTGGTTCTTTGATTTTTTTGTGTTCACGGAGATGTTGCACTTATGAGTTAGGAGGCCTTCATGCGGACTGAACAAATTATTTGTCTAAATCGCGACGGAGGTAAGGGCGAGGATTGTGGCCACGTACAATCGATTTAAGCCCCCCAGTTGAAATCTTTCCACTGGCCGTTCCAAGGCGGTTCTTCTGTGGCGGTTTATTAATGTTGTTGTTTGTTACTTGCTGTGTGTATCCCTTGTGTCTTTTTATTTTGGATGGCCATATGGCCATTTTGTGGGAAAGTAACTGTCATTTTGGCCTTCCTTTGTTTAGGTTTCCATTATGGTCTGGTCGCTTAATGTTTGTAATTGTTTCCTTTTGGTGTCTTTGTTGGGTGGAGTAAGTTAATTGTATCGATTCCTGATCTTTGTTTTACTTCTACTTTACAATAAGTTTGCTCATGCGCGACGGGCATACATACACATGCTGCGCTGGAGCAAAATGGAATATCAAAATGGTATGTTAACATATATATAGAGGACCCGCGTTATAACGACTGTATTTGTTCCCTATTATTTTGCCATAATCAATTTGCCGATATAAAGAATTTCAGTTAGGATTATGAAAGGTCTTTTCCAAATAATTACTCCAAGAAACAAATGTTATAGACATTTGTTCGAAGCGCCTCGATGAAGCAATTCAAGACATTTCATAGAATCGCCTCGATGAGGCGATTCTAAAAAATGTCTATAACATTTGTTTCTTTGAGTATTGAATTACAAGGATATTTCATGACTACGGATTCGATTTTAAACCCGAGGGAAGCCAAAGCCGCTCGGATTCGAGGCTAAACCTTGAGCTAAGAATTCACTCCATTGAAATTGTCGTTATAACGAGTTTTACCGTTATACCGAATGTCGTTAAAACGCGGGGCCTCTGTACGAGCAGCAAAGCATAACATTTCCGTTGAAAAAGCAACACTGTGTACTCACCAGTACATCTACAAAGATTTCCTTCAAAATGGTCTTCAACAAACTGTTTAGTCATTTTGGGGTACTTCTGAGTCAGGCTGTAAATTAAGAATGAAATATTTCACAGATCCCGCGTTATAACGACAATATCGACAATGTACGACTTCACCTGGAGCCAATGGCTAGCTTTGGCTTCTTTGGTCTATGTTCCATTTTCCTATATCACGCCTACGGCAAGGATCAAAGTTAGGCAAATCCATAAACAGCAAATCAAAAACGAAAACTGCTACATGTACCTCCATTTTAAAGAGTGGTCATGAGTGCGCGTGCGTGAAAAACCGGACTAACCATTCCTCAAGGTACGGTACCATTGGTTTTATTGACATACGCATTGACTGAGCACATGTCCTGCCAATAGCACTAGCCGTCTATGTTCAACTGATAGGGAGCTTTACACTAAATGTTTTCCATAGGCGACAATAGTAACCTTTTACCTGCTCCCACAAAAACTACACATACAAAACTTTTCAAAACTTACTTGTTTATAGAACCATTCTAGCCCAACAAGTTAATGAGAAAAAATCCACAAGTTAACCTGCTCCTTTTCAAGATACAGTCAACCATGTTTGTTTACATACTAGAACAAAGTAAATACAAACCAACATATTTAAAGGAGGGGTGACCATATAAAATCAGCAAAACTTTCTTTGAGCTTGCAGATATATTTATAAAACATGCATCATTTTAGTCCCTTATACCTATCATTTTCTCACATTGAAATAAAACATGGGATATATATCCAATGGAAGCAAGTCTGGTATTTAGAACGCAACTAAAAGTTCTGTCCTAAAGTGATAAAACCGGGTACCTCCCAGTATTTAGTGCAATGCTACCGATACCGTCGTTGCCATTTGACGTACTGTGGTTCGAGGTGAAGTCGGCCAGTATCTTTCTCTTATACAAATATTCACCAGTTTTGCATTATCAATATGGGAAAAACAGCTTACACATTATCAATATTGGTAAAACAGGTAACCAGACCCCCCTGACCTTTCAAAGTCAGGGGTGTCTGGTTACCTGTTTTTCCAACACTGATAACCTTCAGACTAGGAACCAGCAGATAATACAAAAAGGTGATTATTACATTTTCTAAGACTTCTGGGTGGATTGTAAATCTATAACTCACTCAGTGAATTATTTCATTTGAACATTTTAATGTCGTAATTGCTAGGGGACGTTGCTTTTGTCGTTTGTGACAACAGTACTCGTAACAATAGTTGATATTTGGCGGAAAATGTGATAAAATCATAGAAATAAGACTTCAATTTTCGCATCCATTTGACGTTTTTGAGAAAGGGATATTTAATTCAATTCGAGCCAATCGTTATTCAAAGATGGACGAAAACAGATGAACCCGGTGAAAAACAATATGACCTTCCGCTGCCGAACTTGGCGTCTCAAACGTGGACGGAGTGAGGCGCGAAGGACAGCGGCGATACCTAATGGTTAAGAGTCAACGTTCTTATCCACTAGGCCCGTGTCTTCCCGTTAATACGTTGGTCAATTGTACGCAAACTCATTGTCTCATGTCCAGAAATATCAAACAAAATTGTGATACATTGCATATTTATATTTGAAAGAAAAATTGTGATGTTACTTAGAACTGCCTCAACGAGGCTGGACTAGTAATTGGCATGCCCTGCTAATCTGAGTAATTGTGTTAAACAAACGGGATCCACTATGCTCACCTGAAACGTCAGACTGGTTTCAGTTGAAAATTGTTAGAAAATAATTATTTGATAGCGTGATTTCATTTCCACGTACGTACTGGCGATAGATACAAGATATACCTACCCATACATGTTCATAACATGCCCAGGGGTACAATATCCACACTGAGTTCCGTTGAAATCTGCCAACTTTGACTGTATCAAGTGCATTCCAGTTCTGGTGTTTCCAAGACCTTCAACTGTAGTTATATCCCAACCATCACATAGGAAGAGGGGACAGAGGCACTGAAACCCATCATGTTTACAAGTCCGTAAGAATAAAGCTCCAGTAAACCCCACTTTATACATAGAAAACTGGGGCTTTCTTGGGTATACTTTATCTTCTTTATTCTTTCTCAAAAACATAGACTGTGGGTACTCGTTACAACCGCCTCATTGAGGCGGTTCTATCGAGCACCCACAATCTATGTTTGAAGCAGAATCAAGAAAGAGATCGCATTTTTTGTCTAATATATCTGACTTCTGACACCATGTTGTTCACCCTTAGTTCATACAGGCATGTTTTGCTACTGCGGACGAGCCACATAAAGGAAAAAAGTATCTTTGGTCACGTATGTTCAGAAGAGACTCATATAAGCCGTTGTTAGCTCTCAATCTGAATATATATTTCCTTGCGCCAACATAGCTCCCCCGCAGGTATACAACGCTGCCTTAACGTTAAACCAATATTGAAAAGAAAAACGTTTGCGACGTAGTTAAACCTTGATTTAACGTTGAGTGTCCGCTGGCTTCAACTTAATTTGGAGGACGCATGATTTTTTTTTTCTCATTCATATAAACACGAGGCGCTTCTAACAATTACGCACAACGTTGGTTTTCAAAGTGAAATCATTGTTATATTTTATCTGGAGCCTTTGTAGAATGTAGATCTACATGAAGAAAATTTTATCAACGAAATGCCACGTTCCTTTGAGCGACAGTTGGGAAAGAAGGGAGTAGTATAGAGAGGACGGTATGCGCCGTTCTTGCTCAGCCTCAGCCATCTGTCCAAAAAAGAGGACATTCCCAGTATTAGCCAGGTCAACTGTACTCCTCGAAATGTCATTCATCAAACTTGACAGGCATCCGGTAACTCGAGACTACGGAATGTTCCGGTAATCTGATCTGAGTCTACACTGTTTATTGACATATTAAGGGCGATTTAGCGGTCTCTGATCTGGATCTACTTTCTGAAGAAAGTTGACTCGTACGGAATGGATCATTTCTCCGTTTGCAGACGCCTTCAGCTCATTTTTTTTTTCTAAACAAAGACTCTAGAAAAGATTTCTGTTTAGTACGGAATTTAACGGCCCAGTCAAGGCTACGAAGGTCATTTATGGTCTTGAGTATGTAATAGTGTAGTAACGGTATGGCTACGAGCTGCGTCTAATCTGGGTCTGCGTTCTGTATTTGTCAAGTCTTCGGTCCAACTAACCTCATAACGATAAGCGTAGCGCGGTTACTGGAGTCGCGCGGAGATCGGCGACGTAAAGCTTCTACGCTTAGTAACATGTTGGGTCGGTTCCTTCGATAACCCGATATATATAACGCATAGGAAATAGGTAGATCAGGACCTTCACTGTTTGCTCATTATATTTTCGTTTGTTCCCGCATTCTGGGTTTACCATATGTTTAGTACATAAAATGGATTGTGATAAACGAAGAATCTGTTCGGATGTAGCGGCCTCTGATCTGAATCTGCACTGAACATAAAGACGGAATGTTGTAACAAAAAAGAAAAGGGGTTGAATTACGCTCAAATTAAATGATTGTCTATTGTCAACGGGGACAGATACACAAAAGAAATCTAATTACTTCCATTTATCAACCCAGCAGTCTTCTATTCCATATTACTAAGGAATTTAATAACTTTGAAAGTGTTATTAACGCAGAAAAATCTGATCAGATGTAGCGGTTTGTCGTCTCTGATCTGAATCTACACTTACATTGATTATGGATTCCAGCTTTGTGCGAATACCGCACAAATCACAGCGTTACGTTTATAAAACCTTTTTATTTTATTATAAACGATGAGGGTACTGCTGTTATACAAGTTATGCGCAGTAAAGACACAGATCAGAGACCGTATCTACATTGCGACATAATAAGACACGGAGCGTGTCAAGATACTCAGGTATCCGGTTACCCGATACGCAAACGGACTATACGAGACGATAGGTATAGGTTTTTTTATATACATGTTATACGCAGTGAAGACACAGATCAGAGGCCATATGCTCAATGCGACATAATAAGAGACGGCGTGTGCCAAAAAAAAAAAAAAAAAAACACAGGTCACGTTTACCGCTAGTTCTGCATATTTGTAATGCTGATTTAATAGTTTAGTAACAGGGTGGCTATAAGCTGCGTCTAATCTGGGTCTGCATTCTTATTTGCCAAGTCTTCGGTCCACACTCTTTAAGCAATAAGCTCATAACGATAAGCATAGCGCGACTTTATTAAATTGGAGTCACGCGGATATCGGATTCTGTGTCTAATCTGGGAGTGCAGTGTTGTGCCAAACCTGAATTCAGTCCACCCTCTTTACGCAATAATCTCATAACGATAAGCATAGCGCGGCCATACTAAACTGTTTACTGGAGTCACGTGGATATCGGGCTTAAGGAGGGACGAAGGAAGGTCGGAGGAGTTATTACAGCGAATCATAATACAATGAAAACCAAATATATTAAACTTTAGCGAAAGAAATTTTATTTTTATCATGCATTCAAACAGAAATGTTATTGTACACATGGAATCCGTTCAGAAAGTATATCAACACAGAAGGTAATAACGTGGTATCCAATTGCGTTTAGTTTTGTTCATATATGTCACTATTCGTCCTAACCTACTCTTTAGCACGTTTAGCAGAAGGTTCCTCGTCATCACTACTATTATCGCCCACTTCATTATCCCGTAGTTTGGGGGGATAGTAATCCTCCAAGATTGCCTCAAACAGAAATTTTCTTTGTTCGATTGCACTTTTCCAGGCTTCCCGAGGGCTGTAGTCATCCAGTTCCATGAAATTAGTGGCTGTCCTCTTAATGGCTTTGTACACGGGAGTTTTGCGAAGAGCATCGAACCATAACATTCTGTCCGCAAATACGCCGCTGACCGCTTTTCTGTAGGTGCTTCTCATGTCATGGTATACACGCGATCTAGCCTCTTCTCGATCAAAGTCCCTTCTCTGTACGAGTTTGGTCACCTCCTCCTCGAACCGATCTTGACACTTCTCGGAAGCCTTCTGAACCACGCTTTCCCAAGGATCGTACTGGTCTCCTCGCGGCTGTCTCTCTGTGTCACTGGCCTCATCCGCGCCGGACATTCCATAATTTGTACCGGAATCGGTTGTCTCTGTGTCAGACGGCTCCGATTCTGTCGACACCATGTCTTTCTCTCCGTGTTTCTGTTTCTTGTGTCGCAGCATGTTATCGCGACGTTTAAAGTCTTTCATACAGATGTCACATGTGTTCATGTTGAAGTTCAGAGTAGAAATGAAGCGGAGGAGGAGGTTTGCCTCCTCATCAAAATCCGGAGGTATCGTGCGCGGGAATGCGCTTCGGTGTTACATCAGAAGACCCTCCTCGTTGGTCTTCGCGTTTTCTTTTCCTCTCTTTGGAAGCCGGCGCTGAAGCCTTGATTCTCCGAAGTTCGCTCTTTACCCTCTCGTTTTGCCGTTGCACGGGAGTCACTGCCTCGATGCGTACTATCTCTGACTTAGGCTGGCTGGGTTTTTTGTCTTCAATCGGAATGATTCCTTTGCGGTAACCAGGCGTCACGATGCGATTCGGCGTGCTATGTCTATCTTGAAAAAAGCGCGCCCATTTTTCCGGATCAGGTACGTAGGTATGCATATCTCTTGTTTGGTGTAGCGTCATCCACTAATACCAGACATTCACTATCGTCTATTTTATACAAAACAGGTTTAGTATTCATTCAGTGAACGCGGACGCTAAAGAGTTATGTACAACTAACAGGGACATCTTGATGGTCGTCCCCCACATGCAGGACATCTGCTTGCCCAGGAGTCATATGTAATCCTGGACCCTGTAGTTAAATAGAATGGAGGCTCTGTAGCTTCTTGGTCCCAGTCTTCCGTCAGGGAAGCACAATCCTGCTCTGTCCTGGGTGGCACCTCACCATTCAGCTGTTGCCCATTGTTAAACTCTACTGTCCTCTTTGTTATTTCTATCACTCGATCCAAGTTATCGAGGGAGAAAAACAAACCTTCACCATGTCGCTTGTCTATATTAAACGAGACCACCAGGTCTCTCATCCCACTCCTCAGCGACTCAATCTGTTCTTCCAAAGCTTTGAAGTAGATTTCACTGTTGTGAGCCATCTTCGATTTAACACAGTAGTACGAGGAAGTAGGCAAACTTTGGCAAATGCATCGATATTTATTCAGTGAACGCGGACGCAAAAGAAGGCATTTTGTTGCGAGTCGCAAATCCCTCTTTAAAGTATATAGTCCACATCAGTCCATCCTCTCCCCAAAAAACTCCGACTTCACAACGATAAGCATAGTGGGGTTATAATTTATTATTAAAATCAATAATTGTCACGTGGTCTATTGTCTGTCACGGGGTCTTTGTTTGAAATTAACTTGACGATTTTAGATCCGTGACGCTCTGAGGCGGCTTGAGGAGGAACGAAGGAGGTACGGAGGAGGTTTGAGGAGGTACGGAGGAGGCTTGCGGAGGCACGGAGGAGGCTTGAGGAGGTACGGAGGAGGCTTGAGGAGGTACGGAGGAGGCTTGCTGAGGGGTGATAGGATTAATAAACCGAGTAATTTGAACCTCAAATCAAATAAAAGATTGAAGAAACACGTGCGCTTGCCCAACCTAGGGAGTTTAAACATCCGGTAAGGGAACTCGTGCGCAATAAAATCCGACATTTGACAATGACAATGGTTACGTCTTGTAAAAGAGGTGCGATTCGGACCGTTCCTGCATATAAACCCTTTGGGTTTGTTTGGGCGGTAGGGCTTGAGGTGTCTTTTCCTGTCAATAAAAGATTGAAGAAACGCCTGCGCTTGCGCAACCTAGGGAGTTTAAACATCCGGTAAGGGAACTCGTGCGCAAGCGCAGGCGTTTCTTCAATCTTTTATTGACAGGAAAAGACACCTCAAGCCCTACCGCCCAAACAAACCCAAAGGGTTTACATGCAGGGACGGTCCGAATCGCACCTCTTTTACAAGACGTAACCATTGTCATTGTCAAATGTCGGATTTTATTGCGCACGAGTTCCCTTACCGGATGTTTAAACTCCCTAGGTTGGGCAAGCGCACGTGTTTCTTCAATCTTTTATTTGATTTGAGGTTCAAATTACTCGGTTTATTAATCCTATCACCCCTCAGCAAGCCTCCTCCGTACCTCCTCAAGCCTCCTCCGTACCTCCTCAAGCCTCCTCCGTGCCTCCGCAAGCCTCCTCCGTACCTCCTCAAACCTCCTCCGTACCTCCTTCGTTCCTCCTCAAGCCGCCTCAGAGCGTCACGGATCTAAAATCGTCAAGTTAATTTCAAACAAAGACCCCGTGACAGACAATAGACCACGTGACAATTATTGATTTTAATAATAAATTATAACCCCACTATGCTTATCGTTGTGAAGTCGGAGTTTTTTGGGGAGAGGATGGACTGATGTGGACTATATACTTTAAAGAGGGATTTGCGACTCGCAACAAAATGCCTTCTTTTGCGTCCGCGTTCACTGAATAAATATCGATGCATTTGCCAAAGTTTGCCTACTTCCTCGTACTACTGTGTTAAATCGAAGATGGCTCACAACAGTGAAATCTACTTCAAAGCTTTGGAAGAACAGATTGAGTCGCTGAGGAGTGGGATGAGAGACCTGGTGGTCTCGTTTAATATAGACAAGCGACATGGTGAAGGTTTGTTTTTCTCCCTCGATAACTTGGATCGAGTGATAGAAATAACAAAGAGGACAGTAGAGTTTAACAATGGGCAACAGCTGAATGGTGAGGTGCCACCCAGGACAGAGCAGGATTGTGCTTCCCTGACGGAAGACTGGGACCAAGAAGCTACAGAGCCTCCATTCTATTTAACTACAGGGTCCAGGATTACATATGACTCCTGGGCAAGCAGATGTCCTGCATGTGGGGGACGACCATCAAGATGTCCCTGTTAGTTGTACATAACTCTTTAGCGTCCGCGTTCACTGAATGAATACTAAACCTGTTTTGTATAAAATAGACGATAGTGAATGTCTGGTATTAGTGGATGACGCTACACCAAACAAGAGATATGCATACCTACGTACCTGATCCGGAAAAATGGGCGCGCTTTTTTCAAGATAGACATAGCACGCCGAATCGCATCGTGACGCCTGGTTACCGCAAAGGAATCATTCCGATTGAAGACAAAAAACCCAGCCAGCCTAAGTCAGAGATAGTACGCATCGAGGCAGTGACTCCCGTGCAACGGCAAAACGAGAGGGTAAAGAGCGAACTTCGGAGAATCAAGGCTTCAGCGCCGGCTTCCAAAGAGAGGAAAAGAAAACGCGAAGACCAACGAGGAGGGTCTTCTGATGTAACACCGAAGCGCATTCCCGCGCACGATACCTCCGGATTTTGATGAGGAGGCAAACCTCCTCCTCCGCTTCATTTCTACTCTGAACTTCAACATGAACACATGTGACATCTGTATGAAAGACTTTAAACGTCGCGATAACATGCTGCGACACAAGAAACAGAAACACGGAGAGAAAGACATGGTGTCGACAGAATCGGAGCCGTCTGACACAGAGACAACCGATTCCGGTACAAATTATGGAATGTCCGGCGCGGATGAGGCCAGTGACACAGAGAGACAGCCGCGAGGAGACCAGTACGATCCTTGGGAAAGCGTGGTTCAGAAGGCTTCCGAGAAGTGTCAAGATCGGTTCGAGGAGGAGGTGACCAAACTCGTACAGAGAAGGGACTTTGATCGAGAAGAGGCTAGATCGCGTGTATACCATGACATGAGAAGCACCTACAGAAAAGCGGTCAGCGGCGTATTTGCGGACAGAATGTTATGGTTCGATGCTCTTCGCAAAACTCCCGTGTACAAAGCCATTAAGAGGACAGCCACTAATTTCATGGAACTGGATGACTACAGCCCTCGGGAAGCCTGGAAAAGTGCAATCGAACAAAGAAAATTTCTGTTTGAGGCAATCTTGGAGGATTACTATCCCCCCAAACTACGGGATAATGAAGTGGGCGATAATAGTAGTGATGACGAGGAACCTTCTGCTAAACGTGCTAAAGAGTAGGTTAGGACGAATAGTGACATATATGAACAAAACTAAACGCAATTGGATACCACGTTATTACCTTCTGTGTTGATATACTTTCTGAACGGATTCCATGTGTACAATAACATTTCTGTTTGAATGCATGATAAAAATAAAATTTCTTTCGCTAAAGTTTAATATATTTGGTTTTCATTGTATTATGATTCGCTGTAATAACTCCTCCGACCTTCCTTCGTCCCTCCTTAAGCCCGATATCCACGTGACTCCAGTAAACAGTTTAGTATGGCCGCGCTATGCTTATCGTTATGAGATTATTGCGTAAAGAGGGTGGACTGAATTCAGGTTTGGCACAACACTGCACTCCCAGATTAGACACAGAATCCGATATCCGCGTGACTCCAATTTAATAAAGTCGCGCTATGCTTATCGTTATGAGCTTATTGCTTAAAGAGTGTGGACCGAAGACTTGGCAAATAAGAATGCAGACCCAGATTAGACGCAGCTTATAGCCACCCTGTTACTAAACTATTAAATCAGCATTACAAATATGCAGAACTAGCGGTAAACGTGACCTGTGTTTTTTTTTTTTTTTTTTGGCACACGCCGTCTCTTATTATGTCGCATTGAGCATATGGCCTCTGATCTGTGTCTTCACTGCGTATAACATGTATATAAAAAAACCTATACCTATCGTCTCGTATAGTCCGTTTGCGTATCGGGTAACCGGATACCTGAGTATCTTGACACGCTCCGTGTCTTATTATGTCGCAATGTAGATACGGTCTCTGATCTGTGTCTTTACTGCGCATAACTTGTATAACAGCAGTACCCTCATCGTTTATAATAAAATAAAAAGGTTTTATAAACGTAACGCTGTGATTTGTGCGGTATTCGCACAAAGCTGGAATCCATAATCAATGTAAGTGTAGATTCAGATCAGAGACGACAAACCGCTACATCTGATCAGATTTTTCTGCGTTAATAACACTTTCAAAGTTATTAAATTCCTTAGTAATATGGAATAGAAGACTGCTGGGTTGATAAATGGAAGTAATTAGATTTCTTTTGTGTATCTGTCCCCGTTGACAATAGACAATCATTTAATTTGAGCGTAATTCAACCCCTTTTCTTTTTTGTTACAACATTCCGTCTTTATGTTCAGTGCAGATTCAGATCAGAGGCCGCTACATCCGAACAGATTCTTCGTTTATCACAATCCATTTTATGTACTAAACATATGGTAAACCCAGAATGCGGGAACAAACGAAAATATAATGAGCAAACAGTGAAGGTCCTGATCTACCTATTTCCTATGCGTTATATATATCGGGTTATCGAAGGAACCGACCCAACATGTTACTAAGCGCAGAAGCTTTACGTCGCCGATCTCCGCGCGACTCCAGTAACCGCGCTACGCTTATCGTTATGAGGTTAGTTGGACCGAAGACTTGACAAATACAGAACGCAGACCCAGATTAGACGCAGCTCGTAGCCATACCGTTACTACACTATTACATACTCAAGACCATAAATGACCTTCGTAGCCTTGACTGGGCCGTTAAATTCCGTACTAAACAGAAATCTTTTCTAGAGTCTTTGTTTAGAAAAAAAAAATGAGCTGAAGGCGTCTGCAAACGGAGAAATGATCCATTCCGTACGAGTCAACTTTCTTCAGAAAGTAGATCCAGATCAGAGACCGCTAAATCGCCCTTAATATGTCAATAAACAGTGTAGACTCAGATCAGATTACCGGAACATTCCGTAGTCTCGAGTTACCGGATGCCTGTCAAGTTTGATGAATGACATTTCGAGGAGTACAGTTGACCTGGCTAATACTGGGAATGTCCTCTTTTTTGGACAGATGGCTGAGGCTGAGCAAGAACGGCGCATACCGTCCTCTCTATACTACTGAAGGGGGCATGTTCGAAGGCCAATCTTTGCATGTCACGGATAAACCAATACCTCTTGTCGTCTGCAGCAATCGAGATTACCGGTAAGACAGGCCTAAGTACACAGTGCAGACTGGTCTAAGCAAACAGTGCAGACCCAGACCAATCTCCTCCTAAAGGAGCAGTCTGATGAGTATCCACACCGTTTGCCATATTCCGTCTCCACTGCGCGACTAACTGTGATGAAAGATCGCGGGTTTTTCCTGTCGTGTCGGCGACATCCGTTCGTGGTGACTTAACATGAAATTGAAGTGAAGACAATAATCAGGAATCGATACAACTGCCCAACATCTCCTATCAGAGGCATTAACATGAAATAACTAGACCCTTATGAAACATAACAAGCGGAAAGTCAAATCGATAGGATAGTTACTTTCCCATCAAATATATAAGCAGTTTATACACGCAAAGACAGACTGTATCAAAATAAATCGCGACAGAAGAACCGCCTTGGAGTAAAAAGTATTTCGACAAATAATTTTTTAAGTCCGCATGAAGGCATTTTAGCTCATCAGTGCTTCATCTCCAATAACATAGAAATAGATGGAACAACTATAAAGACTCGACAGCATGAAATATCTGAAATGCTGGAGGGAAAGAAAACCAACAGTAAGACTCCGGCGAGCCCCACCAGAGACAGAGAATCAAGTACCAACTAACATAACCTAAAAAATGTAAGCCTTTACGCTGGAAGCGTCATAGAATCTGAGGCCTGACCCACCGGCGTGCAATTAAAGAGGGAAGCAAAGATGTCAACCTTGATTGGGTTAACTACCAAGCATGCAGACTGTCGTATAACATTTATGTTGTACCCATCTTTTTATATCGAAGAATGATTTTACGAAATTGGGCACTGAAATCATTGCAGGCATATTTTTTTCTGAATTTATATTCTAAGTCACCATAAAATTCGACTTCCGATAGGCCTTGTTACAAAAGCGATAATGTCCAACATTGAATTTTGAAACTTAATCGGCAAGACGTATGTAAAATCCTAGTTTATGATACCAATAACCCTGATTAAGAAGTGAAGCAGCTAATAATTTATTATGGGTGTTGAAGTCAGTTACATGACTAGACACTCTGGCAAATCGAATAAAATGCGAAATATGTACACCATAAGTATATCGCACGAGGATCATCACTATCCAAGAGAGAAAAAACTACAATCTCAAAATCAAAATCATCGCGTTTAACATAACTCTTGCAGGTAACAAACCCATCTGCAATGGATGAATATAAATCCAGAAATCAAACCATCGAGTAGGTGTTGTCAATATTTAATAAAGCATCCAAATAGCTAGACGTCGAGCTATAAGATTCAATGAAGTCTCTCTAATAAAAAAACAAGAACAAGAACAAATCAGCCACAAGGGGTGCGCAATTCATATACATCTTTTCTAAAACTTACTCTAGGGTCATTCTCTTACTTCCGCTGATTCAATAAAGGCCGTTGGTAGCTTCAGGCGAAAGAATGTGCAAGAACCGATTAACCACTTACTCATAAGCCTGTCTAGGAAAGATGTGGTTAGTTAAGCTGATCGAATCGATATGACCTATATAGTGCTGAATGGGTCATAAAACTCCAAAACATGGACTTGCTCACGTGTTGTATGAAAACTGTATTGTAGTTTGACTCACAGCATTCAAGTTAGCGGCTACTTTGGGCTTCGACGGTTGCAGTTGCATCTTGGCCTCAACTACGCATATGCCACATCCTCCTTGTTTACACATGATCTTCGTTCCCATGGAAACCCGCTTCTGTCGCAGGAAGTCAGCCAATGACGTTGAGGCACTGAACTCGTTGCCAGCTGCAAGCATATTGTGAAGAACAAATGATAAAATGCACAAAATGGTTGCAATTTTAAGATTAACGCATTCAAAGTAGTTGTTCGATTGCCATTGATTGTAAGGTTGGAAACAGCGCTGTCCAGGGACTAAGACTTTCTTCTCTATACTTTAAGCAAACTGTGGCGTCTGATCTGGGTCTACACTGTTTTCCAAGCCCAACACATCGGACCCAAACCCACTTGTCACAAATTCTTACTTCACAACGAGAAGAATAGCGCAGTCATAAATAACCGCATCCTGGATTTTGTTCAATTCAGTGATAGGCATGTGGTCATCAGCAATATATAACTAATGCGCTTAGCAACTTTGCACACACCTGATTTTGAAGGCTTAAATTGGGAAAATATTTGTAGTAGCAATATGCCGTGACACAGTGTATTTCCTTCAATTTACATGTTCGCCCAGCGAAGAATCAGATCAGCCTGCGCATCCATATCGTCTGATGAAAGACTTTTCTTGCTGCATGATAGAGCATAAAGCGCACAACTAACGAAGACTGATCAGAATGCGCGAATGCTCCGTCTGAGTCTTCACTGGTTGCACATGTAAACTATAGGAAATGCTGTGCCTCGGCTCAATTAATTCTTCACATTAGCCACGTCATCGGACAACATGACAACTAGAGGTGCTGGGCAGATGGTGCAGATGTGCAGTCTACTCAGCAGCTCTGTTCGTATCCCTGTAGTACAATACTTCTACATGTCAAACATGATGCTAGTCTGTGTAACTCAGTAGGCGGGGTTGTATCTTTCTTGGTTTCTCGCGACTGGTTTAAAAATCATCGTCACAGAAGGTTTTCTCAAATTCATTACATTTTGTTGTCCTTTCCTAGAGCATTCTATTCGGGGGGTGGGGGGATGGGGGTGTTGAGCTTGAAAAGGGTATAAAGAAGATAAAGCCGAAGATTGTGACATGTTGTGTGCCCTTCTTCAGAATTCCCGTTCGTGTGTGAAACTCAACGGGTGGGGCGGGGTGTGCCTCAATCCTATCATCTAAATGATAAGTGATTGAGCGAAAACCTAGACGACCGTAACCTGAACATTCCAAATGTCTGACTTCATCATGATATTAGCGAAATCTACAGTAATTCTGTGATGACATACAGAACAGGCTGTATCTGTTTGTTTCATATCACGAACACGCACGGGAGGACTCACCACGTGAAAACACTATATCCCGCACAAACACGATTTGCAGCCAGAGCCCGGGTTGGTGTTGATGCATATAAAAAATAAAAATCACCGTTTCTTTAATGTTTGACTCAACGTGAAATCTTGAATATAATGAACAGCAATGTATCTGGTTATGGAACAACATCCAGAACGCTAAAAATGAAATTATTGACCCACGCGACGTCATAAGATCACTACGTGACACCAAAAGTAAATTTTAACCCTCAGACCAGAAAACGGAACCCGGGAAGGGACATGATATTTTTTTATTATTATGTTGTGTGAACAAGATAATATCTTGAGCGGACAAGATATTGTCTTGTGCTGACAAGATATTATCTTGTTCGCACAAGATATTATCTTGTGCGGACAACATAATATCTTGTCCGCACAACATATTATCTTGTTCACACAACTTAATATCTTGTACGCACAAGATATTATCTTGTCTGCACAAGATAATATCTTGTCCGCACAAGATAATATGCTGTGCGAACAAGAAAATATATTGTTCGCACAAGATAATATCTTGTTTGCACAACTTCCGAAGATATATGTTGTGCAAACAAGATAGTATGTTGTGCGAAAAAGATAATATATTGTCCGCACAACATAAATTATGTTGTCCGCACAAGATAAAATCTTGTCAGCACAACATATTATCTTGTGCGCACAAGATAATATCTTGTTCACACAACTTAATATCTTGTTCGCACAACATATCAAAAAAGAAATTCATGTCCCTTCCCGGGTTCCGTACCAGAACGTTTCGTATTAGGTAGAAATTAATACAAAATAAGGTTTTTTTTTTTTTTGTTTTTGTTTTTGTTTTTTGTTTTTCTCACGTTCACTGCAGTGAGAAATCATCGGGTCACGACAAACTTTAAGTCTACCCCTTCTACTCTCCACGTAAATAAAGAATATCAGAATCATGTCTTTTGATCTGGCAAGGCGTCGACTTCGAGAACGCTTGTAGAATCGCGAGGCTTGTCGAGCGATTCTACATGCATTCTCGAAACTTGATACCAAATGACACGAATCTGGCATTGTGTTTATCTGCAGTTTATCCCATTGTACATTCTTAAATTGGCAATTTACGATACCGTTATGATCCATAGGCCTAAGCGAACAGTGCAGACCCAGTTCAGTCTGCTCCACAATCGGACTGTTCCTGCAGTCTGGTCAGGACCTACACTGTTTGCCATTCCGTCTGCACCTTTTGTACTCCTTGCTTGACCATGACAATTGTTTTAAATTTGAGGAGAATTACAGCAAGTCCTCAAGGTCTCATTTTTGTATTTAGGATTTTTACCTCATAACCTACCTGTATATGCGACTCCATTGACAGTGAAAGAAATACTGCTTTTGAAAGGTGGGACATCTCGGTACTTGAAGAAATGGCCACAATTTTCACAGTTTGCCGCGAAAACACCTCTCTGCTTCTGATCGTCCCTAGGAATATGCCTGAAAAAGGCATCGAGGTAACAGGTTCGTGTAATGAGCACCGTTTCAAAGGAAAACTGGGGTTTACAAAGGAAAATATTACATTAAAATTCCTATATCATTACGCAAACACGCCTATACAAATACATTGCCACCTTTATCGCCGAAAAAAATGAACATTTTATGATGAAAAAGTGTGATATTTTCCTTATTTCAGCTTAAATTATAGATTGTGGGCACTCGTTAGAACCGCCTCATCGAGGCGGTTCTAACGAGTACCCACAATCTATGTCTTGTAGCAGAAATAAGAAAAATAAGATTTACCCCCGTAAACCCCCGTTTTCTCTATATAAAAGTGGGGTTCAAGGGGGTCAAAATTATATAGACGTGATGTTTTCGTGATGTTAAGACCACATTTGTGACTGCTCAAAACCGTTCAAAATGGTCTATAGACCACCTTTGAACAGTCCAAAAGGTGGTTTCTTATTTGAAGACACTGGCTTTAAAAATAGAAAGAGAGAATAACTGAAACCTTGCCAATACCCTTTTAAAAGCAGATTTATTCTTCTGTGGCGATTTATTTATGTTGTTGTTTGTTACTTACTGTGTGTATCACTTGTGTCTTTTTATTTTGGATGACCATATGGCCATTTTGTGGGAAAGTAACTGTCCTTATGGCCTTCCTTTGTTTAGGTTTCCATTATGGTCTGGTCGCTTAATGTTTGTGTTTCTTTCCCTTTGGTGTCTTTGATGGATGGAGTAAGTTAATTGTATCGATTCCTGATCTTTGTTTTACTTCTACTTAGTCTTACAGATCAAGTGCAACGATTTTTTGTTTTCTTTAAAAGTCAATGAAAGTAAAGGCCTAGTTTCACAAAATATGGCACTGAAACCCGTGTTGAAAAATTCCAAACGGTTCCAAAGATATACAGGTTTAACAATGGCCTGTTGTACTCAACTTCACAAAAGTTTTTGCATTTCTCATTAATATTCATGAGGGAATTTATGACTTCATGTGAAGGTTTTTAAACATTTAAAAAGTGTTGATTATTTTTTTAACTTTTAAATTCTACTTATAAAGCACAAACTGACAAATTCTAGTGGTATTATTTTTTAAATATTTGTACTTAAGAATAACTATTGCCAATGTAAACCTAAAATGTGATGATTATGGTGATTTTTTTTAAATTTTAAATTTCACTTAAAACATTTAATTTTATTTTCATGGTACAGCTGGCATTTTTTTCTTGCGGATCCTTTTATTTTTTGGCTTGTTCTTATAAGTAAAAATAAAATAAATTTCTTCATTACATGACATGTTATCGTTTCATGATATATTTTGAATTGTTTAAACTTTTTTAAATATTAATTTAAATGATTATATTATAGTTAAATTTGCTTTTGTCAACATTTATTTATTATAAATTTTAATATAAGTGATTTTATTATCCTTTACGCAGATATGACTTACATCAATTCTGTTTGTATAATTTGAAAGTTTAAGTTTTTTTTTAGTAAAATTCTAAATCTCATATGACATCACAAAAGGATGCATTATTGGATAGGAATCTATTTACAGTAACACAAACTTTTCTGACATATATAAGTGATTACTGACTTTGAACAGTCATAACTTCTGAACGAAATGGATTTTTTTTTATGCGGTTTTCAACACATTAGTCAGTGATTAATGATCTTTAAACGGAATGTTATAACCAAATATGCAAACTTTTCCTTTCACTTGACCTTTAATTTTGGACCGTCTTAATAGCGGAATTATGTTCCAAAACATACACTATGACAACTCGTTAGAACCTCATCCATGAGACTGTTCTAATAAATATCTATAGTCTTTGATTTTTTATACATGAACTGAGTTCTGATTTACATCGGGGCTTGGAGCAATAGATTGGGCTGCATGTTGCTTCCACGCCGAGCTGAAACCGACCGCACATGATAAATCGCTTAGAATGTCTAAGCCTGCCAAGGCAAAGTGGAAGGAAACGGGCCGTCCCTGCATAAAAACCTCATTGGGCGGCAGGGCTTGAGATGTCATTTCATCTCAGTGTCAGGTAAAAGCCCCACAAAATCGGAAGCAACGTCTCAGTGTCTATGGGAACGTTAAACCTCAATTCAAACAAACAAAACAAAGGAAAGCAATCAATTATTTTGTCTTTTAGTTTTGTTTTGTTTGTTTGTTCTAGTTTTTAACCTCCCAGAAAAAATTATCTACGGGCATGTCAAATCGAGCCAGGGCAGTACAACAGAACTGTTTATCGAGGCAGAATGACCATAAAGGACGCCCAAACTCCGCGAAAGTATGTATTTTTTGCCAGTGAAAACCTTATCCCACACGGATCCATCACGACAACAAGTCCGTGTAATCATCACCCGTCAAACCCCCACTTAATATAGAGGAAACTGGGGGTTACGGAGGTATTTATTATTTTCCTTGTTTCTGCTCCAAGACATAGATTGTGGATATTCGTTAGAACAGCCTCTTCGAGGCGGTTCTAACGAGCACACGCAACCTATATTTCGACTTTACACAAGAAAAATATCACAAATTTTCGTTTCGGAGAAGGTAAAAATGCAATGTTCCTCACGTTCGTACATGTAATCATAATGTCTTTTAGGTCGAGTGCCAAGTAATTAAGTGCAGTGGCTTTACCTGATATTACGGATTTTGTACAAACTACATATACTGGTTAGCTATTACCGCGCTATTTTTGTCGTTGAGACGTAATTGTTGGTTTTAGAAGTTATCCGTAAAAACGTAGACTGAAGGCATGTTGGGTTAGGCAAACATTGTAAGCATTCTAATCAGGGCATACAGTGTGAGCATAAAATACAGACATTTACAGTCCGTCCAAGTTGAGGGACAATTGACCCATAAGTGCTGTGAGTCATTTGATGTTGCTTCTATTTTAGAATAAAAACACGGATGATTCAAATATAGAAGTCATTAGTTTTGTTGAATTTTCAATTGATTCAAATATTAATAGCATTACGCAAACACGCCTTTACAAATACGTTGTAACCTTTATCGCTGAAAAAATGAAAATTTTATGATGAAAAATTGTGATATTTTTCTTATTTCTGCTAAAATATAGATTGTGGGCACTCGTTAGAACCGCCACATCGAGGCGGTTCTAACGAGTACCCACAATCTATATTTTAGAGCAGAAATAAGAAAAATAAGGTACACCCCCGGAAACCCCAGTTTTATTATATAAAAGTGGGGTTCATGGGGGTCAAAATTATATAGGCGTGTTTTCGTGATGGCTAAAAGCCTACTACACTTCAAATTATCTCTAAAAGCCTCGTTTTTTATTATTTTTTTTTCGTTCAAATATTCACACCACCATGCCTTTCTTTTTCCGACCACCTCGCCAGCTCATAGTATAACCAACCAACAAATGGCGGTGTGAGATCGCGCATAAAATACATTAAGGTAGTGTTTCCAAAATGGCCTAAACCGTGTTGACGTGGACTTCAAAACTCAACTCAAATACGAATCAGCTAGCACTATTACAATGAAACTTCAATGGTTCGAAAACCGATGGTTAACTGAAAATCATCATAGAGTTGCAAAAGAATTTGACCTGTAATTCCTAATAATAAATTGTTAGGGGATAATTCATGATCATATTTTATCATGAAATGGAATGTTGTGTGTACTCATTAGAAGCGCTTCATTGCGGCTATTCTAATAAGTTCACACAGAAAATCTATATTTCATAAAAATGTTTTGCCTCCGGACATGGCGCTATGAAACCACTCAGTGGCTCAAACTGCCCCTATCTCGAATAGATTTTGATGGTCCCAAAGGTGTTCGAACCACTGAAGTTTACAGTAACTGACTCCGCGTAATGACCAACTTGTGGTTCGGTTAATAATGCATTTAGAATCTGTTTTCAGATCTGACAGTTTCTATTTGATAACATATAGCGGTGTCACAATAAACAAAGAATGATTTTATCACATGACGTCGTTGATAAGCAGTGGCTAACGTCGTGTAATAAAAATCGTATGACCACACGTGTAATAACACTTTGGCGCGATTAAGTAACGTCATGACGACGTCCATGTCAACCATGCATTTTTTTCATGGAAAAATTGTCGAAATTCAAGGCGACAAAGTCCAAATTAAAGTGGTCATATGATAAACAGAATCTTACACTCGTGGTCATTTCATATGAAAATTATGAAACTCGCCAAAGGCTCGTTTCATAAATTTCATATGAAATGACCACTCGCGTAAGATCCTCTATTTTTCTGATGAAAGAGTGTGATAATCTTCTTCTTTCTGTTCCAAATATAGGTTGTAGCTGCTCGTTAAAACCACCTCATTTTGGCGGGTGTTCAATGTTCTAAACTCTATGTTTTGAGCGAACATCGGGGAAACCATGTGTACTTCTGTAAACTCCGCTTATCTATATTTAAGATTGGATTTACGCAGATATGCCTTTCAAAGAATTGTTGACATGATGAGAAATTATGTTAAAGACAGTTCTAGTTGATCTTGGACGATAAAACTTCAATAGCTCGGAAAAAGGTGATTTTCCGTGGTTAGTTAGAACTCTTTCTTCATTTTTTATGTTTTTGTTTTTGTTTTACGGCCCTTTCATATGGAGCCGATTGTTAAATCAGAGGTGGGCGAAAACCGGCGTACCCGGAGAAAAACGTAGTATCCTTTGAATAGGCGAGTCCATTGACTGCGAAGGATATACTGTTCTTGAAAGACGGGACATGTCTGTATATGAAGAAATGGTCGCAATTTACACAGTTTGCCGCAAAAACACCACTCTGCTTCTGCTACTACTTATGGGTATGCCTGAAAGCACCTGACCTTCTGTTGCAAAGCTTTACGTCTCACATGTGTCCTGAACCAGAATTGAACCACAGCTGTGAGACAGAACTAATGATTAGGATTTAGGAGTCAGCGCTTTTATTCACTAGGGCACGGAGATCCGTCAGCTCTTTCTTGTGTCCATAAAAGATCTCTTCTCACAGCGGCTTCATAGAGGATCTTACATGAGTGTTCATGTATTATTGAATTTATTAAACGAGTTGAGGAAAAGGGATAAAATGCGAGGAAAAGCCTCGCATTTTATCCCTTTTCCTCAACTCGTTTAATAAATTCAATAATACATGAGCACGAATGCAAGATTCTATTTATCATATGACATTTAAAACGCATTTTATTTAAGAAATGAAATTTATTTTTCTGCAGTTCATGGAAGTATGAACGCAGTGGGTCGCGTGCAAAGTAAATGAACCCCGAAGGGGTTCATGTAAACTTTGCTGGCGACCCACTGTCGTTCATACTTTCATGAAAAGCAGAAAAATTAAGTTTATTTTTTTACATTTACATTATTTGCCCCTCATCGCTGGGCGAAAAAATCCATGTAGGGCAAACTGTTAAAGCTGAAAAACATTTACACGCTATTTTTCTACAAAGAGCGGAGCAGCGTTGACGTCATCAACGCCCGTAGAGAACAATGGTTTAGAATGACGTCATTTAACGTCACTGAAATTCATGTGATTCGATGCGTTCATTGGCGTATGAACGCAATTGTTTTCTATAGGTTTACATTAGACTTTACACTGGAAATGTGAATATTAACGATTGTTCACAAAAATATCAATATTCCGCCATTAGTAAACGCGACGTCATTAAGGACGTCGTACATGTAACGTTACGAGACGTATCTAGCTAATTTGCATATTTAATCCACAAGTGTAGAGTGAGTGTTTCAGTTTTACGTCCCACCAACAGCTAAGGTCATACGGAGACGGGACCTCGGTTTAAAGACTCATCCGAAAGTCTGGAGAATCCCGGGATCGAACCTGCGAACCCTGGTTTACAAGGCGAGTAGCGTAACCACTCGACCACGGAGGCTTCTAATCCACTAGTGGATTATCGAAAATATTACATAGAGGTTATTATATGGTAAAGGTGGGCCAATATGACTTCCGGTGCAAATATGACTTAGAGGCACACCTTCACCATATCATAACCTCTTTATTACATCATTTATATATCATAGTTATATTGCAACGTGAAGAAATGAAGGCAAAGAGAATATTTACTTTTTAAAGGTTCATCGAGTGTGTTGAGGATATATTTTCGGTTTCCGCCGAAAAAAAGAAATTCCTTTTAAATTATATAACTGATTAGTAGGCCTACACTAACCATGCTCACGGTAATACAGTAACATAGTAGTGCGCAGCAAATTACGTCACAAGTGACGTCGCAACTGTAAGTTTCAAAATAAAAACAAATCGGCATTTTAAATACAGAATTTCTGCAGTTCAAAGAATGCTTTTTGAGGTGTTTTACAGAATGTTTTGTGCTTATTTGAAGACCATTTTAATTTTAAAGGCCCTTAGTGTCATTCATCAAGCTACTGCATAATCGATTCCGTGTGTAGCAGTCGGTCGCGGTGGTTGTTTACGTTAAAATACAAGACAATTTTGGGGGACATTTTTCCCTCCCACAGATTTTTTCCGCACAATTTCCAGCTCCTCATAAATGAAGGGATCTGTTCGTTTAATGTTGTTGCCAAGACCGTATTGTTTCAAATGTTGGGACAGCCCTGCTGTGCTTGAAAGCAACGTCCTTCGCAATGCTTCCCAAACGTGAGTGAACTTATTTTAAAAAAGTATTTTGTTTTTCATTTTTCATACTTGCCACGAAATATCAGACTTTTCTCAAAATCTTTTGTTATCACTGTCTTCTATCGCTCTGTCTAGGTCCAGAAGTCTGGTTGACATTGCTTCAAGTGATTTTTCTGCGGCCATTTTGAAGCTTATGGAGTTCGGCATTAACGTTCTATTGCTATAGTAACAGAGTGGAGCCGTGCCAATATGGAAAGGCAGTGTCAAAAATCCATATTATATGGATTTTTGGCCCCGTCACGTGACTGTGCCATCAAAATCGCGAAAAAATGAGCCTGTATTGAAAGATTCTAATGTAATTTTCCTATAGTAGGTATGTAATAAATGGTGTTATTACACTCTCAGGCGTGATGTCATATGATAAATATGTTTTCCATTGGTTAAATAACTAACTATGGGTTTACTTTTTTATCTGAAAACGTATGTCGCGTGACTCATTAGAATCGCCTAATTTATTTCGAGACAACTAAGATAGTTTTTTTTTCTCTTGTTATTATTGACAAACTGTATGCCGTGTGTGCTCATTAGAATCGCATTACCGAGCGCTTCTTCCCGTAGAAGCATTCAGAAAGGGCCTATCTCACTGCTGTGTTTCGCGCCTTGCTCGGGTCGCGTGTGAGACGCCAAGTTCCCTGCAAAAGACGGGCACTCCGGTTTTCGCCCACCTCTGATTAACGATCGGCTGAAAATAATTGAAAACCAAAACCGAAAAAAGACATTCCTAAAGTTTCACCATTTACTATGCATTTAATTTGGCCAGACCCAGTAAACACTCAACATTGAATTAAGATTGAAACATTGTAAATGTTGTTTCAACATTGATTAAAAGTTGAGCCAACGTTGTGTGCCTAGGGGAGAATACTGCTAATAATTCTGGATGGCTAGAACTAACACTAAGTAAACAAGCTTTTACAGATCAAAAGTGATCGGGCTTTTGGTCAGAAAACATGTACAATTTATACTTTCCAGTTCTGTGGTGTATTCCTTGCTTCCGGCCAAATGATAACCCTTTCATGGAACATTTTTAACACTTATCCCGCTGACCACGACAACCCCTACCTTTGCAAAAACTGTAGACCCAGATCAGATTACTTCTGAAGCTCTTTACTGTTTGTCATGCAGTATGAAAATTAAACGAATATATTATATAAAATAATTTGGTCGGCGGATAGTCGGAAATTGGCGTGGCTAAATTAATGTATTCAGCAGGATAAGGGTTAAACCCTTCTGTGCACATGTATATAGTATGCTTACCTAGTTTTACAGACAGGGCACTGCACGAGAGCGGCTCTTCCCTCCATTTTACTGTCTATCTCTCACAATGCATAACTCAACAATGTCCTGGTTAAACGGAGGCTGCTGATAACAGCGGGTCGGATCACAAAAAAAAAACAAAATCCAACGCATCTGATCATCCGACTGATATATGCGTTTTTCCATGTGCGCGGTCTTACATGTGTCACGCAATGTAAGTCCGTACTCATGTTTGTTTATAGTATAATTCCACCAACGACCTTGACTTTTCTACGTCGTAATGCCTTGTCTGAGCTGGGTTTTCCCTGAGCGCGGAATAATAATATTTTGCTATTATGCTTTGACCTGCAATCTACGTTGATACGGGACGCAAAGATGGTCAAGTAAGTTGTGCAATCCTGGGCATGTCTAAAATAACCTTTACAACTCAAGCCCTGTGAAACAAATAGGGCTTATAAATATGCATGGCCTCGCACCACATTACATTGACAGACTCAGTTCCTCTAAGCGGTTTACTAGTACACGACGATTCTTACACATTTGATTTACACAAGTAGTTATTGTAATACAGCAATTCTTACATGAAGGTTTTACATGATCTTCTAGCTGTTCAGCAAGAAAGGGTTGATTAATAGCGTAAAGACTGACTCTGATTATTTTACATACTCGAGTACCATATAAAAAGCTAAGTTGATGAATATTATAAGGTTGCGTAAGGAACTTAGTGACACTTTGCATGGGAAGTTGTGTTTCAAACTTACCAACTTGTACATTTTGCTGTGCCCTGACTGTGGTTAGGCTCACTTAGAAGACGTATGACTGCTATAAGCACTTTAGTCACAATAATTAATATAAAGATGTCCACAAGATATCGTTTTATTATGTGTCTCATTTGTTTCAAATGAAGTTCATAAGGACAGAAAACTTATTAACAATTCATCCATAATAATCAGATAATGCTGTGTTTCTTGACTGTAAAAATACATTTTTCTAACAATTCAATTGAAGATTGTGGTTGAAACATTATAAGGGCTACAAGAGCATGTTTACGTGATGAAAACGAAATTTGATAATAACTAGCCAATATCGTTTGTAGGAACGTACAAAATAATAATAATAATAATAATAATAATAATAATAATTATGATATCACAACAGCAACTTCTTCTACTGCTACTACTACACATAATCATGTTAATAATGAAAACGATGATGAAAAGAATAAAACTACTACATGGGTCTCTGCCCATCGGGATTTGACAAAATAAAATGTGTTGCATAATGTTTCCACGCAGAGCTGAAACCGACCACACATGAGTACTGGTAAACCGCTAAAAGGGTCTAAGCCTGCTCAGGCAAAATGGTGCGAGTCGGACAGCCCCTACATATAAACATTTTGGTTTGTTTGGGCGCCAGGGCTTGAGATGACATTTCATCTCAATGCGGTATAAAAGCTCCACCAAATTGGAAGCAACGTCTCCAAAATGACCTAAACAGTGTTGACCGGGATTCAAACAAACTACTACTACTAATTCTGCTACTTATGATAATGATAATTTTAATACTAAAAACAGTTATAATAATAATTATACTGTAACTTCAACTCCTACTACTAGCCCGCTCAGGCAAAGTGGCGCGAGTCGGACCGTCCATGCATATAGACCTTATTCATGTATTGGTTTCATTGGGTAGCATGACTTGAGATGTCATTTCCTCTCTCCGCAAAATGGGAAGCAGCGTCTTCAAAATGACCTAAATGGTGTTGTCGGGGATGTTAAACAAACACTACTACACTTATAACTACTCCCACGACTTCTACTTCTACTGCTACTACAATAATAATAATGATAATAATAATTCCAATAATCCAAAGGATGAGTATAATAATTATACTTACTACTAATTCCTCCATTACTTCAACTGCTACTTTTACAACAAGTATTATGATTTTGATTATTATTATTATTATTATTATTATTATTGCAATATATGTGTTGAAAAAAAAATGAATGAACACTTTCTGAAAATTCATCAGTGATAATAAAAAGTATAGAAAACGATTACTGAGTTGTTGATAATAATAATAATAATAATAATAATAATAATAATAATAATAATAATAATATATAAACACGCACGGAATTAATGGACTCCTGTTCTTTTTGGTGTTGAAAAGGAGGGTGTTAAGTACATGTATAAAAAGACCAGTCTCTTTGTGGTTTGTTATATCCCTAAGGCTGGGCCCATTGATCAGTTATTGTCGAATGCAACTCTTTTACACTGCTAAATTCAACACAGTTTTCCACAAACATGACCAAACTGACAAGACAACCGGTAATGTTGAATGTGATACCGCAAATTCAGTGTTCAAGTCGACACGGTCAAATAATTCTAGTGTATACGTTTATAACTGAACGGTTGCATATTAATTTCCCTTTGCCTCTTCCTTTCCAAAACAGTGCAATGCAATCACAATCGAGTCACTTGGTATGGCACTTTGTGTTATATCTTATCTTGTTTTTAATGTAGCTTTCTCGGATTATTATTATTATTATTATTATTATTATTATTATTATTATTATTATTATTGGGTCGATTGATTATCAATCGGCCCAAAGGTATAAAGGACAAAACCTCTATTAGTGCTTGTGTCCACGTGACTATCACCCACGCAGATTATTTATAGAATTTTATCGGAGTGATGTCAGCGTGTTTACGTAAAAGGTTACCTGTAAAATCTGGGCTGGAATCATGGGTTGGGCCAGGCAAACAGTGTAGACCCAGATCAGACGCCGCAAAACGCGGCGTCTGATCAGGAACTTCGCTGTTTGCTTAGAGTATAGGAATTTAAGGGTCAGGCGCCGAAAAACGCAGCGTCTTATCATGGTCTACACGGTTTGCTTTCAGTAAAGGAGTTTAAGGGTTAAACGAAACAGTCCACGCTCAGGCCCATTTTTCCTAACTACACCCAGAGACAATCGACCCACCAGTACTCTCAGTGCTTTGATTATTATTATTATTTGATTTTCATTTTCTGTGCTGTTGCATCGTAATCACCCCTTGTGGGTTGCTATGCTGTTTGTTGTTCGTTTAGTTCCTGTTTTGCTTTCTTCACTGTTAGTTACTCTTACTGTTCATTACGAAAACATCCCTATACAAATACATTGCCAATTATTTGGCCAAAAATTAGAACTTTTAAGAGGAAAAATTGTGATATTTTTCCTTATTTCTGCTCAAAACATAGATTGAGGGGACTCGATAGAACCGCCTCGTTGAGGCGGTTCTATCGAGTACCCACAATCTATGTTTTTGAGCAGAAATGAGAAAAATAATGTATACCCCCTTGAACCCCACTTTTACTATATAAAAGTGGGGTATGATGGGGTCAAATTTATATAGGCGTGTTCTCGTGATGTGGTGCCATGGGCCTATTGTGGCTTTTCCTGGCTATATGTTTCTAACATTTTAGGCGATCAGATAAGATACAAACCAGCCTGCTCAGCTACACAGACTAGTTTTTGTTTGTTTGATTTGAGGTTTAACGTCCCCATCAACACTGTAAAGGTCATTTTGGAGACGTTGCTTCCAATTTTGTGGGACTTTTACCCGACATTGAGATGAAATGACATCTCAAGCCCTGTCGCCCCTTGAAACCAATAGGGTTTATTAGCCTCGCACCGCGGTTCCTGGACAGGCTTAGATCCTCTAAGAGATTTACCAGTACTAGTGTGCGGGCCGGATTCAGCTCTGCGTGGAAGCATCATGCAGCCCATATATTTCTTCAAGCCCCTATGGGCGGGGGCTTAACACAGACTAGTAAGAGTCTTGAAAGTAATAGGTACGGGCTACTAAGTCTTTGGTTGATTTCAGGTTTAACGTCCCCGTCAACACTGTATATGCCATTTTGGGGACGTTACATCTAGTTTTGTCGGACTTCTACCCGTTATGAAGATGAAATGTCATCTCAAGCCCTGTCGCCCAATGAAACCAATAGGGTTTGTTAGCATGGACGGTCCGCCTCGCACCGCGGTTCCTGGACAGGTTTAGATCCTCTAAGCGATTTACCAGTACTAGTGTGCGGGCCGGATTCAGCTCTGCGTGGAAGCATCGTGCAACATATATATTTCTTCAAGCCCCTATTGGCGGGGGCTTAACACAGACTAGTAAGAGTCTTGAAAGTAATAGGTACGGGCTATCTAAGTCTTTGGTTGATTTGAGGTTTAACGTCCCCGTCAACACTTTTTAGGCCATTTTGGAGACGTTACATCTAGTTTTGTCGGACTTCTACCCTTATGAAGATGAAATATCATCTCAAGCCCTGTCGCCCAATGAAACAAATAGGGTTTATAAGCATGGGCGGTCCTCAGCGCTTTACATGGACAGGCTTAGCACATGTTGCACTGATGAGTTAGGAGGCATCATGCTGACTGAACAAATTATTTGTCTAAATCGCGACGGAAGTAAGGACGAGGATTGTGGCCACGCAGAAGCGATTTAAGCCCCCAAGTGAAATTCGTTTCACTGACCGTTCCAAGGCGGTTCTTCTGTCGCGGTTTATTTTTGTTATGGTGTGTCTTTGAGTGTTTACATCGCTTATACTATTTTGTTTTCGATAGCCAATTGGCCATTTAGTGGGAAAGAAAATGTCCTTTTGGCTTCCCGCTATTGTTTTTTCCATTAGGGACTGTTGTTTCATGTTTCTGTTTCTTTCCCTTTGGTGTCTCTAATGGGAGCTGAGGGCTAATTGTTTCGATTCCTCATCATTGCCTTTACTTCTATTTTGATCCTCTTAGCGGTTTACCAATATTCGTGTGCGGTCGGTTTCAGCTCTGCGTGGAAGCATCATGCAGCCCATCTATTTCTTCAAGCACCGATGGGCGGGGTTCAAGTGACGAACACAAAGGTTCAGATCAGACTGCGCAAGCGCGCAGTCTGATCTGAACCTTTGTTGTTGGTAATTGGCAAAAGTAGGTTTTCTCCAGCCGTATTTCATATTGTTTTCAAAATTATAATAATCTGATAATATATAGATATGATTTTCAACTTTTGATAACATGTCATGAATGTTAACCCGACTTAATGATTAAGCGAATTTCTATAACACAGAACTCATAACCTTACTAGCAAACAGTTTTGTGTGTTTGTTTTGAGGTTTTACGTTCGCGTCAACACTATTTATGGCATTCTGGAGACGTTGCTTCCGAATTTTGTGGGACTTTTACCCGGCATTGAGATTAAAGGTGATCTCAAGCTCCAACCCCCTTCCCCCCCCCCCCCACACACACACACACACACCTAGCAAACAGTAACATCTGCATTCCCACAATATTTCAGAAAAGCGTTCTCATAGATGTTGCACTGATGAGTTCGGAGGCCTGCATGCGGACTGAACAAATAATGTGTCTAAATCCACACATACACATACACACAGACAGTGGAATTCACTGACCGTTCAAAGGCGGGTCTTCTGTCGCGGTTTATTTTTATTATGGTTTGTCTTCGAGTGTGTGTATCGCTTATACTTTTTTTGTTTTGGATAGCCAATTGGCCATTTTGTTGGAAAGTGACTGTCCGTTTGGTGTTTCCATTTGGGTCTAGTTATTTCACGTTTGCGTTTTTACCCTTTGGTGTTTCTGATGGGAGCTGTGGATTAATTGTATCGATTCCTGGTCATTGCCTTTATTTCTATTATGGGACACCGTGGTAATTGCATTGGACCACATGACGAAATATGCCCATACAATACTATTGAAAGAAACCATGGCTCTTATTTTTCTCCCTTTTTATGGGTTGGCGTGGAGGAGGGGGTTACGGCCCTTTCAAGATTATTTCACTCATATCCAGCCGATCGTTAATCAAAGGTGGGCGAAAACCGGAGTAGCCGGAGAAAAAACACAAGAGCTTCCTTTGCAGAACTTGGAGTCTCACATAACATGTGACCCGAGCCGGGCTCGAACCATAGCGGTGAGAGACCTAATGATTAAGAGTCAGCGGCCACGGAGGCCCGTTAGGCTAGTATTTTACACAGAATCTTTCACCCAAAATTGAAATTACTGCATTTCAAGAAATAGTGTAGACCGTAGCAGACGAGGTACTTTGCGGCGACTGATTTCGAGCTTTCGTTCCCTTTGGTGTTTTTGATGGGTGGAGTAAGTTAATCGTATCGATTCCTGATCTTTGTTTTACTTCTACTTTGCATTGCTCGCCAATGTTCCGCGAGTTCGGGACGCTATGCATACTGGAGGCGTTACACAATGGGGCTGATTGGCAACTCAATGGGGTTAGAAAAAAAAGGATGGGGTTTGACGAGCTAATGTACCTGTTTTTCTTTAGACATGTTTCGTAGAAGACAATTGGGCTTATCCAGATGAATCTACCCGTGTTTCCTTGGAAGAAAATAGAAATTGATATGTGAGTGCGTTTGAGGTTAACGTTCCACCTACAGCTAAGGTCATACGGAGACGGTACCTCGGTTTAAAAAACTCACCCGAAAGTCTGGAGAACCCACGAGCCCTAGTTTATGAGGCGTGTAGCTTATCCACTACACCACAGATGCATCTTAAATTGATAAGGTGACCATACATTATAATATACAAAAATATTTAAGTAAGATCATTGCTCAGAAAACTTAAAAAGGCCATGAAAATTCATTCTCTTGTACATTAAACAAGCCTGAATTTATACCGTATTGTTTTCTCAAAGTCAAAGCGATATGTCAGCAGTCAGGGATTTTTGGTAATGCTGCAACACAAACACACATTATCAAAAATACAATTATTCTTCAGACAAATACTTTGTTTGGTTTGTATTGGAGTTTAACGGCCCATTCAACAAAGAAAGCCTCTTGATACCGGACAGTAATCCTCGGGACGGATTTTTCTATCCACCCCTGACACCTATGTAAGATTCTTATATTCTCATACCTTCAACCCAAGACAGGAAAGGGATTACGCAACGTCAATGTAATAAGCACATTTCAAGCACAAAAAGAAAACAAAAACAAAAGTACATTTTCCGACAAAATGGCCAAACGGCTATGCAAAACCCACGGTATTTACAGTTTTACGTATCAGACTGCTGCCACAACGTAATTTGTCTACACAACCTTTTATAACCAATTATCTAAGGAGACAAATAAAAGAGAAATAGTCATGTGATTAAAAGATGTTTGTTTGTTTGTTTGCTTGAGGTTTAACGTCCCCGTCAACACTGTAAAGGTCATTTTGGAGACGTTGCTTCCAATTTTGTGGGACTTTTACCCAACATTGAGATGAAATGACATCTCAAGCCCTGTCGCCCAATGAAACCAATAGTGTTTATTAACATGGACGGTCAAGCAACCATATCTTTCTTCTGTGACTGTTTACTGGTCTGATGTTTCAGAAATGACTGTTTGAAGTTTCAGTTAGCAATGCAGTGTCTCAGAAGATGTTTCTTTGTGTTGATTTTTTTCTCTCATCAATTTGGGAATTTTTTAATTAAATTGGGAAAAATAAAGGCTATTTTCAGTTGGGAATGGGGCCCTTTTTCGGCCCCTGAGGAATAGTAGAAAATCGCGCCTGCAATGATTGAGCTGTAATGTTGTTTTGTTTCTAGTCAGTAGAGTCTGTTAATGGAATATGTATTACAGATTTTTGCTTATTGGCAAGACTATAGTTTGATTTTTATGACTATGGGTCTTCCTACAGTTCTTATATCAGCTATTGTGACAGCTAGAGGATTTTATGACAAAGTTTAAAACATGTATCTCATATGTGTATTTTCTTGTCACTGATCATCCCTAGTATAAAGTAAGCTTTGCACAGAAACTATAAGAAGTTTCATAAAGAGGATGAAAACATCATTTTCAGTGAGTTTGTGTTCGAAAATTATTGATTTTGTCATTTATGATACCAATTTTTCCGCCCAAAAAGATATTTGAGATGCAGCAAAATTGCAGTCAGAATAGACCCAGAATGCAGGAAATGACGTCCAAGATTTCAAATTTTCCGGTGGGGAGGGGGGGGGGGGGGTATAAACCCATGCGCTTTGCGCGTGAATATAAAAAAATAGTTGCCCCCCCCCCCCCCCCCAATATTACAAACCTTCCTACGCCTATGTGATCTATTTTACAACTGACCTCCAAACTGTGATTTATTACTCAACAAATCACAGCTAGAGCTGATCTATTTCTTAAGCAAAACATACATGCACAGAGAAACTATAACAAATAATAAACCATTACGAAGGACCCGCCTGAATGTCGGGTACGAAGCAACCTCTCCAAAATGGCATCAATAGTGCTGACGGGGACATAAAACCTAAAAACAAACAAAAAGAAAGACAGATAGTATGGTTGTTAGTTTGCCTTATATTGCGAATAGCCACCTTGACTGACAAAAACGCTCCTGATCCCATTATGAAAACACGCAGGTAAAAATACATTGTAAATAATATCGCTGAAAATGTAAAATATTAAGATGAAAATGGTGATATTTTTTTCTTATTTCTGCTCAAATATGGATTGTACGTACACGTTAGAACCGCCTCATCGACGTGATTCTAACGAATACCCACAAGCTATATTTTAGAGCAGAAATAAGAAAAAATAAGGTTTACCCCTGTATACCCCAGTTTTCTTATACAAAAGTGGGATCAAGTTGGTCAATATTACATAGGCGTGTTTGATGTTTGCATAAAGACTAATGACGTCAGGGATCAAATTATTTCATTCAGCTTGAAGGACATTTTGAAGGTTTCTGAAGTTTGTGTCGGAGCACTAGTCTACCCAGTTCCCCACAACTCATGTGTTCGATTGGGACTGAATCCGGGCCTTTGGCTGGCCGTGAGAACGTTATGGTTCTGACAGCATGTGGTCTAAAGAGTGACCTGTTGGTCTTGCCGGGTGCTAGAATCTGATTAATATACCCATGAGCATTCATATTGTCATTCACTAAGACGCGTCTTCAAGCCCCCATTATACCACCCCATATCATAACACTGTTGCCGCCAAAGCGGTTCTCTGACGGACGCAGGCATTAGCAGATCGCTTTCCTACAGCCCATATATTTCTCCAAGCCCCTATGGGCGGGGGCGGATTGTCTCATGTCTCATTGAGCGACCCACTGGAGGCTAACTGTTGGTTTTTCTTATGTTCAAGCATTTCAGTTATTTCATGCTGTCGAGTCCTCACCGTTGTTTCATCTTTGTAGTCGTTTGATTTTTATGTTCTCGGGTAATGTTTCATGTTTTATTGCTAATATCATTTTATTTTGGATAGCCGTTTTGGTCAATTTGTGATCAAGCCTGTAAACAATGTCATTAAAATGATGTTAAGTATTATATGTCTGTTACTTTCCCTTTATTGTGTTGCACACTGGCGCTTATCAGAAGTATAGGTGATATATTTCATTATTTCTATAATTGTTATTATAGATAATTTCAATGAAAGATAGATTTGATAGATAGAAAAAACACTAGATGTAATTTTGTATTTTATATGTTTTTGTTTGATTTTTTCTTATTAGATTTTTCGTGAACTTATTTGAAAATACACTTCGGGAGATGATCATTTAACCCATGCGGATGATATTTTATATTTTCATTCTTTCTATATATACTGAAACACCCCCTCACTAGGATTACGTGCAGGTGTACTTTACATACACTCCAGGTTTGCTGGATGGGGGCCTACACAGTAATCATAATATTACGGTAGGGATCTTTTACCTGCTCGGGGGATGGTTCTCCCTCCACAGTGGCCTCCAGTTAGCGTTCCGATCCGAATGACGGTGCATTTTGTGGCATCGATCCCTGCAAATAATGCCAGTGGAGCGTGTTCGGACACCTCGATTTTATTACTCCTGTCGGGAATCGAACCGGCGGTCTCTAGCATGATAGGCAAGTGCACTGACCACTGAGCTACCAAGTTTTGCAGGTGGATATGTGTTTTTGTTGTTGTTTTTTTCTACTTCATGTCTATGGTCGGAGATAAACAGAAAATTTAATCCATAGAAAGTTATTGACAGTGTTTAAGTTTTTTACACTTTTTTGTCATTTACCTCTAAGTATGACCTTGACCTTAGTGGTATGGACCTGGGTTTTGTGCGTGGCATCTTGTCTAATGATGGTGAATATTTCTGCAAGGTAATTACAAAATCCATACAGAAATAAGAAAGTCATTGACCGTGTTTAAGTTTCGGGCCCTTTTTGGACCTCTGACCTCTACGTATCGACTTTGACCTTAGAATTACGGACCGGAGTTTTGCGTGTGAAACATCGTCTTATGATAGTGAACATTTGCACCAAGTAATTCCAAAATCCACCAAGAAGTAAGAAAGTTATTGACCGTGTTTAAGTTTCAGACCCCTTTATTTTACCTTTGACCTCTAAGTACGACCTTGACCTAGACAGTACTGACCTGGGTTTTGCGAGGAACACATCATCTCTTTATGGTAAACATTTCTACCAAGTAATTTCAAAATCAATCAAGAAATAGGTAAGTTATTGACTGTGTTTAAGAATCGGACCCTTTTTTACCTTTGACCTCTAAAACCACATTGACCTTGGAGGTAAGGCCCCGGGTTTTGTAAGCTACACATCGTATCATGATGATGAACATTTCTGCCAAAGTAGTTTAAAAATCCATTCAGAAATAAGAAAGTTATTGACTGCATTTAAGTTTCGGACCTTTTTTTTTTTAATTTGACATCTAAGTATGACCTTGACCTTAGACGTATGGACCTGGGTTTTGCGCGCGTCACATCATCTCATGATGGTTAACATTGCAAAATAATTTTACAATCCATCCAGTAATAAGAAATTTATTGACCGGACGAACGGACGGACGAACGGACGGACAGGGCAACACTATATGCCCTTTCCGTCATTCTCCGAATGGCGGGGCATAAAAATATGTGGCAAGTGTAATTTTAAACAGGCTTGATGTTTGTTTTTGCAAATCCATCACGAAAACGCCTATATAATTTTCACCCCCTTGAACCCCACTTTTATATAGTAAACCTGGGGTTTCCGGGGTATACCTTATTTTTCTTATTTCTGCTCTAAAATATAGATTGTGGGTACTCGTTAGAACCGCCTCAATTAGGCGGTTCTAACGAGTGCCCACAATCTATATTTGGAGCAGAAATAAGAACAAATATCACAATTTTTCATCATAAAATTTTCATTTTTTCGGCGATAAAGGTGGCAATGTATTTGTATAGGCGTGTTTGCGTAATGATTCGCTGCAGCATTTTCCTTCTTCATTTAATTAATTCTGGAAAATTCAAGTTTTGTCTGAATGAAAAATAAAATGGCTTCAGACGAATTTGAAAACGTTTTACATGTAATAGAACCGTGAGATAAGTAAAATAAATAAATAAATAAATAAATATGAAATTTACATTCTTGGGACGTGTTGGCCCACGGAAGTAAAGCTTAATGTAAGTAAATCTCAGTAAACTTTTGATAAATAAACAAAGTTGATATATAACTAAATAAGCAAACAAAATGAAAAAGGTATGCTCCATCATAAAGTAAAAGTATAAGGAGGATTTGGAATCTGATTGTATGAATTCCTGATCGTTTTTCTTTTCAATTTGCAATGTTATCGTACATGTAGCAGGGCGATGGTGGTGACATCCGAACTTCTGAGAGACAATAAAACTATAATTTATTTATTATAATTTTCGAAAATATATTTCTTTGGTCACATATAGGACACAGTGAGTACATAACTTCCTAACGTAAAAAAGTAATGTTTTTAGCCATAAAGCCATACTTTCAATGTATTTCCTTTATGCGCAAACAGAATCTGTATCCGTGACGTTATCGATGGCCACATAACCATCTTTAATTTTTAGAAGCCCTGTTGTATCGATTTTTGATCATTGCCTTCACTTTTAATCGTGCTCTGACATATTCGCAGTTTTTCACTAGTACATAGAATAATATATTACATGCATTACAGAGTCTACCAGACATAAACTTGGTATTTTCCTTTTTGCTAAGAAGAAATATTTCCTCTTAGCCGGGGAAATAAATCCCTTCAGCTGGAACTACTTTATGTACAAGATACGAGATACCGCTTTGCAGTGAAATGGTTCTATTCAAACGCGGGGAAGTTTCAATCACGGCGACGTTATTCATGACGTCATTGTAATGGCGTCTAAGAAATATCAACAGACGTTCAGAATGCGTGTCGTTTGAGTCGGATGCAACGCTGAAACAAAAGAAAACATGGATATGACCATTGATTAGGATGTAAGTTTTGCTTTATTTAATCTAACGTTTTACTTGTTTTATCACTGAAACACTTTGTTTCTTCTATTTTTGTTCAAAACTGTAGAAAGCGCTTTCAAAATGGCGCCCATCAAGTTGTTCTTCCACCCAGATTCTGTAACACTTCGCTGATTGAACCGTTTACATGGGCTGTAAACAGTCAACTGAACGGGCATTCAGATCCAAAATTCAAGAGCCAAACTCTCCTAAAAGTCTATGGAAGTGCATGTAATATACAGATTATACATTTCTCCTATTTGAAATATGGGATTTATAAACCTCGGGAGGTAAAACAATCCGTTAAAGAAACTCGTGCTTCGCACTCGTTTCTTTATCGGATTGTTTTACCTCCCTCGGTTTATAAATCCCATATTTCAACTAGGAGAATGAATAATCTATATGTTTATAGTTTTCTGACGGTACATAATGCGATTCATATCTTAATAACATGCGACTAAATTGCCTCGCGCACCGTCATCGTGCGCGAAGCAATTTAGTCGCACGTATTAAGATATGAATCGCATTATACTCGCGTGCATTATATACGTTGCGTAGGTGGTATAACTGACGTCATCAACCTTTGAATGACTTGAAAACGTGCGTGACGTAATTTATTACATACCTCAATAACGTTTAGCTAATTGACATTGACAAAACAGAAACTATATGTTATTTTTGCTGATACATCGAATTCACAAAAAGTGAAAATAAAAACCGTAGTTTTGCTGTTCGTTAGACAGTGACATATTGATTTCGATTCCACAGTGAAATCTCTATATTTCATTGTAAAGTAGTAAGAAAAATATATCTGAACACAAGAACTACTCCTGTACAAGATTTCTCCTCCATGTGGACAGGATGCAATGTAAACATGTTTAAGAAATTCATAAATATTGTAACCAACTTTGAAGTATGAACGACATGAGGTCACAAGCAAAGTAAGTAAACGCCATACGAGTTTCATTGAAATGCTGAATGGGGATCACTGAAACCGATGGAGGTTATTGTTGTCATATTTTCTGAGTTTTATGGACGTCATTTCGATTACATTTCAAACGTTCAATGCTGAGCTTATATCTCTTTTGGAAAAAGGATGTCGCTGTGTGTATGAATTCGGACCGCTATACATGCTTGCAGTGGTTTCGCCCGAAGGGTCGTTCTTCGATGAAGGAAGGTTTGATGCAGCATGAGTGTTGCGCGGTAGGCTGCGTGAGTGACGGCTGACACAGTCACGGTTGGTGGCTTTGCTTCCCTCGTTCGTTGCCTGGCGGTGGATCGGCTTCAGGCTCTGTAGCGGCTCCCACATGAGAGCTTGCTTTGACTTTACTGGGTAGTGTCGGTTGTCATTACGATAACACACCTGCGCCATGGTGCATTCTTTTCACATGTCCAAAATGGCTACTCTTCTGATGAAAAGCCGTAATTTATTCTTATTTATACTGCAAACTTAAGTTTTGGGTGCTCGTTAGAGCCGCCTGATGGAGGCGGTCTAACGAGAACACACAACCTATGTCTTGGGGCAGAAACAAGAAAACATAATATTTACTCCCGCAAACCACAGTTATCTCTATATAATGTGGGGTATAGAGGAGTCTTCGTTTCACGGACTTGTTATCTTAATGGGTAGTGTCGGTTGGTGCCTGGTGCTCTGGCCCTGGTCAGGCCCATCGGAGTCCTTAACGAGTCGAGTTGTTTCATCTCTGTAGTTGTTATGTTTATGGCAATGATGAGTTGGAAATCCTTTATGCGGATGTAATCACATGTTTGGGATGCTTGGCATACATGGGTATATAAATGAACAAAGAAAAAAGAAAATTAAAGAACCCTTAAGAGTTTCTCTTTTTATTATTTTGTTTGGGGATTCTTGTACCCAGAGTAAATCCGCTGCACTTTCCGTTGCAGAACATGGCGTCTCGTGTGTTCTCAATATTAATTTGATGAAACAAAAACAGCCAAAGTCTACCTTATCAGCCCCCACTTAAGCGGCAATCCAACCGCCAAAGCTGTCAGTTTTTATACCATATGAAGCTGATTGTTTCTGGGTAGATGGTAACAATTTCAAAGAAACAGACGATCTTTAGGATAGTTTATACAAAAATAAATTATTTTTATGCGAGCTACCTATGGCCAAAGTTCCATCACTTGGTCTGTAAGCCAAACACCGTGGAGTTATCACTTCGTCTCCGGGGATTATCAGTGTTTTGTATTTTTTTCCTGACGCCATTATAATCTGAACATCGTTAGTCTCCGTATCAATAACAATTATATTGTCTTTCTCGTCCAGATACATGCCTCCTGGTTCGTACTTTGCTTTACTTCCTTCATTTCTGTATTGATAATGCATCGTCCCGTCAATTGTTAAACAGGTTACTTTTCGGAAATCCGTAATGAAGATAAGTTTCTTCGATTTATTTACAGCGATGCTTCTTGGGATATAAAATTCATATCTACTCGTATCGATTTTTCTGTGCAGTTTCCTGTCGGCGCCATACACCCGTACTTCACTCTTCTTATTGCCAGTAGAACATAAAACATATATCCGATCGCCAATGACGTCAACACCAGTGCATTGGTGGCCAACGGTTATAGATCGGTCTTTCTTTAGAGACGGTAACACTCGGATAAACTGTACTTGCATCACATCAGCTAATGCGACAACTATATTAGAGGCATCAAAAACAGCTAGATTTAGAGGAGTGTTAAGCATTTGTAAGCTTTCTTTGAATACAAGGGATCTATCTAACACCTTAATCTTTCCATTCATTACATCGCTTAAGACAAGTTCACCACCAGGCATGAAACAACAGCTGTAGGCGGTAGGTATCTCTTTATCGCGTTTGTATCTATCACCAGACTCTTTAATATTCACTTTCATAGATGGCCTTAATTCCAAATCTAGAAGCCCATTATTTTTATTCATACTTGCTGATGAGCCTTCTTTCGAACTAGGAGATGTTGTAGCTTGGACTGACTCCTCACTAGGTTTGCTTGAAATATCATTCCGTACCGTGATATCTTCTGGTTTACCGGACGAATTGCTTGTTTCGGGTGATTCTTCACTGGGCTTTGTTGACAGGTGGCTGAGCTGAGTTGATATATCAGCTGTCTTTGATGTCATCATATTAGCTGATACAACAGTATGACGACGTAGTTCCCGGAACTTTTTGTGTGAATCCTTACAAGATTCACATATAAATGAGTTACATTCTTTACAGAAATGCGATGCGTCTGATTTCTTGCCTTCTGCGAGACAAAGTCCACAGACCCTATTCTTTTCTTGGGTCGCCATTTTATGTTTGTCCCTGTCTGAGGATCAGCACGAACTCTCCTGAGCAATTTTCTTTAGATGACCTTGACCTATGTTTTTTCAGTGCCAGGTTAGTAAACAATGCCAGGAACGTCTACAAGAAGAAACAAATAACAACATTATATGAGCCCCGCCAAGCGAATTTGTGTCTTCGAGCATTCCGTCATGACAAATTTTAACTGCGCATGCCCAGCCATTCAGATGGGCCAGGGATATGGCTTTCTGTCTGAATGTTCCTCTTGATTCACCGCTTGTATGAGCGAGCAGCGAAGGTTCTGGCGAGACAGCGCGGATGTGCACGCTCGCCTGAACCTTCGCTGCTCGCAAAGGCAATAAGTACCAAAATCGCTTGACGGGGCCCATATTATTACTGAACAATAAAATCCGAGCATCAACATGTCGTGAAAATTATCATGAAAATATCTAATATTGCACCCTTACTTGGATGCCTTCGAATTTTACCGTAAGACGTCATTGCATCTATCATGAAGTCTTACGGTTAAACCATAACGATAACACTTTCGTAAGACAAAGTGCATTTTTAACGATTAATGTTCAGAAGAAACCATTTCGATACGAAATAGAAGTGGAGGCATCGATACAGTTAACCCACAGCTCATATCAGAGACTTTAGAAAGGAAAAGAAACAAAAACATGAAAAACAGAACCTAATGGAAACATCAATAGCGGAAAGCCAAAAGAACAGTTACTTTCGCAGAAAATTGATATGTTGTGAGCCTCGTACTGCAAGAGGTACGCATGCATGTTCTTTTTAAGCCCTACTATTCTCTGACTATATAGGGCCGTGTACCCAAGGACTGGTGTCATTTGGTCAGTTTATATCGACGAGGTAGCACTCTAAACTAAACACGACAAATATGTCCTAGAAAGCAGCTTTTGCAAAATGGACAAACTCGGTGAAAGAGCAGTGGCCCAATATTTGCATAAAAAGTTTAACACCAGAGGATATCCATAATCATATGGCAGCAACACCAGGGAAAGATGCCCCTTCATATGCTACTATGAAAAGGTGGGTGGCAGAATTTAAGCGCAACAGACCGAGCCTTGAGGATGACCCCCGTTCTGGAAGGCCTTTCAATATTGCAACCCCAGAAATGGTCAATAAAGTCCATGATATTGTTATGACTGACTGACGAGTCACGGGAAAATATATTACCAGTAGAGTTGGCATTTCAAAAGAAAGAGTACATTCCATTCTGACAGAGGATCTTGCAATGAGACAGCTTTCGGCCCGATCGGTACCAAGAATTCTGATAGTTGATCAGAAGCACAGCACATCGCGTGATAATCTAAGCCTTTTTGAGGAAGATCCTGCCAACTTTCTTCAGAGGTTTGTCACTATGTATGAAACATGGGTCCATCATTTTACCCCAGAGTCCAAACAGCCATCGAAATAATGGAAGCACCGTGGTTCACCCCCGCCAAAAAGGTAAAGCCTGTTCCATTAGCTGGGAAGGTTATGGCCTCGGTTTTCTGGGATGCAGATGGTATTCTGCTTATAGATTATCCCCGAAAGGGACAAACAATTAATGGCACATAGTATGTTTTCACTTCTGACGCAGTTACGGGAAAATATTAAACTTACGCGCAGCAGAAAGCCCACTAAACGGGCTGTTCCATTAGGACGCTGCTCCTGTTCACAAGTCTGCCATTGCATTGGCTGCCGTTCACGATTGTGGCTTTAAATTGATTGAGCATCCCCCTTATTCACCTGACCTCGCTCAACCAGACTTTCATCTATTTCCAAAACTGAAAACGGCTATTTCAGGCACCCACTTTCAGGCCGATGTTGACGTCATATGTGCAGTGGATGACTTTCTGAACAGCCAAGAAAAGGAGTTCTATAAAAGGGTCACTGAGGCCCTTAAGCACCTCTGGCAAAGGTGTATAGATACTGAAGGGTATTATGTTGAAAAATAATACAATATGTCCGACAAAATTCAAATTCTTCAATATGAGGCTCACAACATATCAATCAGCCCTCGTAACACATCTGTGCGACACGGTGCCCTTTTTACATCTCCAAAATGGCTACTTTTCTGATAAAAATCCGTGACATTTTCTTATTTATACTGCAAACATCGGTTGTAGTTTCTCGTTAGAACGAGTACCCAAAACCTATGTCTTGGAACAGAAATGAGAAAAATTATGTAACCTCCCCACCCCCACCCCACACCCCCTCTATATAAAATGGGGTTTATTTAGAGTTCATTTCACGGACTGGTTCACCTGGTGTTGCGTAAAATGAATACCCCCTAAACCCCACTTTATATAGAGAAAACTGGGGCTTACGGGGTATACATTATTTTTCTGATTTCTGCTCCAAGACAGGTTGTGGGTACTAACAAGCAACCTCAACCTATGTTTTGAGCATTTATAAGAAAGACATCCCTGATTATCACCAGAAAAGTGAGATGTGAAAAAGCGAAGGTATGGAACATCACGAAAACACGCCTATACAAGTTTGACCCCCTTGAACCCCAGTTTTATATAGTAAAACTGCGGTTTCCGGGGGTATACATTATTTTCCTTATTTATGCTCTAAAATATAGGTTGAGAGTACTCGTTAGAACCACCTCAATGAGGCGGTTCTAACGAGTACCCACAATCTATATTTTGAGCAGAAATAAGAAAAATATCACAATTTTTCATCATAAAATTTTCATTTTGTTTTCGGCGATAAAGGTGGCAATGAATTTGAATAGGCGTGTTTGCGTAATAAATGCACTATGTGAGTGAGTATGTCGCTCGGGTGAGTTATCGTAATGTTGCGATATTGTTCTCTTTTTTTATATGAGTACCGTCAACCTTTGTCTTGGAGCAGATAGAATATAAGAATCTTATATGGGTGTGAGGGGTGGATGGAAAATGCGTCTCGAGGGTCACTGTCCGGCATCACGAGGCTTGCCGAGTGATGCCGGACAGTGATCCCGAGGGACGGATTTTTCTATCCACCCCTCACACCCATATAGGATTCTTATGCTTGCATACCTCCCATTTCTATTGCAAATTTTTAATGCTGCTGTCACTTCGGTTAACGACGTCCGCCATTTTTTGATGACAAATCAGGAATGTTTAGTGACGTCACGCATGACGACGCCGCGCATGAGGTTGTATTCAACCAGTGCATTTATCAAACACGCGATTATATTCCATTTTGGGTCGGAACACCAGGGTCAGAACATAAATTTCTATCCCAGGGTAAAACCACGGATTTGCTTGTCTGGTGTGCAAGAAAAACAGTTTCTTGCACACCAGACCAGGAAATCCGTGATTTTACCCTGGGATAGAACTTTATGTTCTGACCCTGGTGTTCCGCCACAGGCAACTAACATAAATGCGCTTCAATTCTACTCAACTGCCGGAACTACTTCCGCACTACTTTTATTTTGTAAACAATATACATCTGCGAGCTGTCAAAACTAACCGGAGGTGTTGTGCAAGAAAAAGAATCCAATATGGGGTTCTGTTGTAGATGGGCGTTTCCAACCCTCGGGATGACCGTGCTGAGCGGAACATCGGCGTAGCCTCGGTTCCGCTCAGCACGGTCATCCCTAGGGTTGGAAACGCTAATCAACAACAGAACCCCATACCAGATTCTTATATTACACCCCTGTCATCCCCAGTTTTATCTGTATAAAGTGGGGTTTAGAGGGATATTCATTACAGGGAGCTGTAAATGAGATGCGTCACGAAAAACATTTGCTACGCACATTGCTATTCTGATAGATCTGAACCTACTTGAAGTGAGTCGAAATATGGGGATTATCATATGGCATTTTCATATCATACCACATATCAGCCCGAGGCCCCCATATAAGACCGTGGGCCAAATTCTAAACAGATGGAGACATCTGGTCATGTCCTTCACTGTTTGCCAGAAATTGCGGCGTGATAGGAAGATATCCGAGTGTTCCGAGGAGTGTCACGTCAGAGGTATGATAAAGCGTGTGTGATATGACTTTTGGGGTGTGATAAAGAGTTTGTCATGTGACATCACGTGCTAACGCCTCAGCTATCATGACACGCGCACAGATTGCACGTTCGTATCGCATAATCAAAAACAAAGTTTTTGTAATAAATATACAATGTATGCTAAATATAATTATCACATAAAGTCGCTGTTTTTAGTGGATAACGTCATGTCATAAAAATCGTATTACCACACGTGTAATAACACTTTGTTACTGGCGCGTCACATCATGACGTCATTACAACTCGCGATAAAACCCGATTTTAAGTCATAATATGATATACAGAATCTCACACTCGTGGTCATTTCATACGAAATTTATGAAATTCGCCGAAGGAAAGTTTGTCTCGGAGTGTATGACGAAAACACGCCTATTCAAATACAGTATAACTTCGATGGCTCGAACACCGATGGCTCGTTTACCATGGATGCGTCGAATCCATTCTTGAGTCCCTAGCAAAATCCTCTACATAAGAAATAGTGGAGGATAATTAAGGAGATTTTAGTCCTTTATCTTGCAAATGCATGCTGTGTGTACTCATTAGAATCGCCTCATCGAGGCGATTCTAATGAGTACACACAGCATACATTTTTCTTTATAAAATACCGAAAAGATATCGACAAGAATACCGTATACCTCCTGGCAGTCTCCCTCAGTGGCTCGAACTACCCCTGTCTCGAACAGATTTTTGAGGTCCCAAAGGTGTTCGAGCCATTGAAGTTCGACTGTATACTGAAAATTTAACCACCAAAAAATGAAAACCTTCAGATAAAACATACCCATATTTTTCATATTTCTGCTCAAAACATACATTGTGAAAACTCGTTAGAACCGCCTGGGCGAGGCGGTTCGAATGAGCACCCACAACGCAAGCTGTTATTCAATGTACCCTTTATGGTATAGAGCATCTTTCTGGCTCGGACATATTATGTATATTATTCTAACACAGCGCGCCTATATAGGCAATGGAAAACAACTGTGTTTTATTCTACAACAAATCACGGCAAGGAGGAGCGTGACGAATGACGTCATTAAAAACTGCAAAGATATGACGTCACTAGTCGATTTCCTTGACGTTAGACGGTGTAGCGTCATTTTCGCGCATCGAAAACGTTAGAAAAGGATATAAATGCATGTGTTTCAGTCGATAATTTTAGCGGGATTTCTTCTAACAATGGCGAAAAGTTGTGAGAATTTGAAGGAAACAACAGCATTATTGCCGAGTTGCAGCGTGTTAGAATCGAAATAGATCAGCTCTAGCTAGTGATTTGTTAGGTAATAAATCACAGTTTGTCGGTCAGTTGTAAGTAGACAAATCACGCGCGCTACGCGCTCGTGATTTGTCTACTTTACAACTGACCTCCAAACTGTGATTTATTACTCAACAAATCACAGTTAGAGCTGATCTATTTCTCAATTTAACCACCAAAAAGTGAAAACCTTCAGATAAAACATACCGATATTTTTCATATTTCTGCTCAAAACATACATTGTGGAAACTCGTTAGAAACGCCTGGGCGAGGCGGTTCGAATGAGCACCCACAACGCAAGATGTTATTCAATGTACCCTTTATGGTATGGAGCATCTTTCTGGCTCGGACATTCTATGTATATTAATAGAGAATCGTTTAATATGAAACTTCGAGAATAAGATTCTGTTAATCATGTCGGACTTTATCGCATCCATAAATTCCGCCCCCGTTCATAGGGGCTTGAAGAAATATATGGGCTGCACGATGCTTCCACGCAGAGCTGAATCCGGCCCGCACATTAGTACTGGTAAACCGCTTAGAGGATCTAAGCCTGTCCAGGAACCGCGGTGCGAGGCGGACCTTCCATGCTAATAAACCCTATTGGTTTCATTGGGCGACAGGGATTGAGATGTCATTTCATCTCAATGTCGGGTAAAAGTCCCACAAAATTGGAAGCAACGTCTCCAAAATGACCTTTACAGTGTTGACGGGGACGTTAAACCTCAAATCAAACAAACAAACAAAATCGCCTCCATAAGAATACACCGGGTTGTTACAGACGGCGCGCCAGTAATCTCGTGTTCTTGCATAAATAACTGTGCACATGGCTGTTTGAAGCCAGAGTCAAATGGACCGAAAGCCGTGCTAAAACAACAAAACTCATGTTCAACTAATGAAATTCACCTGCTGTTTGAAAATGGATTTTGACCTTCTGATATCACAAGATGGATCTTGCTTTGTTTACGTTGCGCTGAGCGACGTAACGTTATCGCCCTGAACTTTGAGTTTTAGAATTAAGGAATAGATCCGCTTTAACTGTGATTTGTTGAGTAATAAATCACAGTTTGGAGGTCAGTTGTAAAGTAGATCAAAACATGAGCGCGATTTATTACCCAACAAATCACAAACTAGAGCTGATCTGTTTCGATTCTAATAGGCTGAAAATCGGCAATAATGCAGTTGTTTCCTTCAAAATCTCACAACTTTTCGCCATTGTTAGAAAAAATCCCGCTAAAATTAATGACTGAAACACATGCACTTATATCCTTTTCTAACGTTTACAATGCGCGAAAATGACGTTACACCGTCCAACGTCAAGGAAATCGACTAGTGACGTCATAAATTGGCAGTTTAAATGACGTCACTCGTCACGGTCTTCCTCGCCGTGATTTGATGTAGAATAAAACAGAGGTATTTTCCATTGCCTATATAGGCGCGCTGTGTTAGAATTCTTTTTTTTTTTTTTTTTTTCTTTTTTTTTTTCATATGACGTCGTGAGAATGTAATAACGCCATGTAATAAATTCGGCAATCCAATAGTGGATTAAATATACAAATTAGCTAATTAGCTAGACACGTCCCGTAAGGTTAAATGAACGACGTCATTAACGGCATCACGTTTACTTATAGCGGAGTAAAACAGACGTAAATAAAATGCGTTTTATTGAGCAACGTCATTGTAAACCTTTCATGGAATGGCGCAACTTTCTGGCTCGGACATTCTACGTACATTAATAGAGGATTTTACACGACTGGCCAGTAGAAGGACGCGGGTTCGATACCTGCCGGGATCGGCAACATTCTTTAGTGGAGATTGGTCATGAGAACTGTTCTTCGGTCATTCTCTTTCTTCCGCTGATTCAAGAAAACCAGTTGTCAATTTCTGGCGAAAGAATGTGCAGTGTACTGGTTAACCGCTTACGTATAAACCTGTCCAGAAAAAATGTGGACAGGTAAACTAACCGGCTCAATAATGGCCTAAATAGTGATGACTAGGAAGTTAAACTCAAACACGAGCGAGAAATACAACAAGTTACATGGAGGATCTTACATGAGTGTTCATGTATTATTGAATTTATTAAACGAGTGGAGGAAAAGGGATAAAATGCGAGGCGTTGCCGAGCATTTTATCCCTTTTCCTCAACGAGTTTAATAAATTCAAAAATACTTCAGCACGAATGCAAGATTCTGTTTATCATTTGACATTTAAAATGCATGTATTGTTTTGTTTCATTAGAGGTTTAACGTTCCCGTCACTGAACACTGTAAAGGTCATTTTGGAGACGTTGCTTCCAATGTTGTGGGACTTTTACCCGACATTGAGATGAAATGACATCTCAAGCCCTGTCGTCCAAAAATGCATGTTATTCACGATTTTTTTTAACATAAAATTTCAACACTTCGCCCATAGTAAACGCAACGTCGATAAGGACGTCGTACGTGTAACGTTACGGGCGTCTCTAACTAATTTGCATATTTAATCAACTAGTGGATGATCGAATTTATTACATGGCGTTATTATATTCTCAGACCCGACATCATATGATAAGTTACGATAATACACCCGTGCGTCGTTCTTATCGGTACAACTAGTTTTTTTTAGATGAAAAAGTTCGATATTTTTTCTTATTTTAAGCCCAAATATAAATTGCAGGTGTTCGTTAGAAGCGGTTCTAACAATTAACCACAATCTATGTTTTGGGGGTCAAAATAGGATATTAATGGATACTCCAGTAAAACACACTTTTCTCTCCATAATGTAGGGTTTAAAGGGTGTTCATTACAAGCCCATGTTTGCCTGTTTGCCTGATGTATTCAGGCAGTTGTCACGCGAACACAATGCTTTCGAATCCTTCAGGGCCCCTAATTTTGTTTGTTTTGGAGTTTAACTGCCCAGTCAACACTATTTTAGGCACTTTTGAGCCAGTAATGCTACACATCCACACTTTTCCTGGCCAGGCTTATACGAAAGCGGTTAATCTGTACTGTGCACATTCTTTGGCCAGAAACTGACAACTGCCCTTCTTGAATCAGCGGAAGGGAGATAATTACCGTAGAAAAGATTTCATGATCACAGGGCTAATTAACATTTACTAAAAACTGATAGTTTCTTGGTTAAGCCTTTCGTTACAACTGCCTCATTATTATTATTATTATTATTATTATTATTATTATTATTAGATATGTAAATTACCTGTTGTATAACTCCTACGCCACAAATCGTACAAAATGAAAATTTAACTGTCTGTAAATATTACCTTTCTCGTTTAAAAATAATAATCAATAGCCCCAATGTTTTGCCGGTTATGAAATAGAACTTAAAATTGCAGCTCAATATTCCAATACTGTTATGGCTACGGTCCGAACGTTCCCAGATCAATATTTGGGTATTTCAATATCAATATGCAGTGTATATGTAGAATGTTAAACTACCCAGCCATTGATTGACCTCAATAAGCTGAGCCCACACATAGAATTTAGATTTTTTGTCGAATATAGGCCTACTTTAGATACATTCATAACGAAAACACGTATATATATTTTGACCCCTTGAACCCCATTTTTATTTAGAAAAACTTGGGTTTACAGGGGTAAAGGATATTTTTCTTATTCTTGCTCGAAAATATAGATTGTGGGTACTCGTTAGAACGGCCTCAGCGAGGCGGTTGTAACGAGTACCCAAAATGTATATTTTGAGCAGAAATAAGAAAAATATCACATTTTTTATCTTAAAATTTTAGTTTTTTTCGGCGGGGAAGTTTACAATGCATTTGTATAGGCGTGTTTTCGTAATAAGAAGTTGCTTCTCAATACGAAAACACGCCTATACAAATACATTGTAAACTTTACCCCCGGAAAAAAAGAAAATTTTAAGATGATGAATTGTGATAGTCTTATTTGTGCTCTAAAATATAGACTGTGGATACTCGTTAGAACCGCCTCGTCGAGGCAGAGAGCCACCTCGGCAACATTCAAATGAAATTCGAATCAAATTGGCTCAAGGGTTTAGGAGGAGCTTACATTTAAAGCAAATTATTGACTTTTTTTTTTGTTTCTTTTTTTTTTTTTTTTTTTTTTTAGCTCTGACGACCATTTTGCTCATCAGAGCGGAACCGTTTAGCTAATCTGGTAGAGAGTCACATAAGTATAATTTCGATGACGTTTGATTAAAATTGGTCAATCTGAAAAGTCGGAGTTGTTTTAAGACTTTTCTATTTTAGCTCAGGCGCCATTTCGTTCATCGGAACGGAACCATCTTAGTTATTAAGTAGAGAACCGTCTACGTAAGCTTCATCGACATCACAAAACACGCCTATATAATTTTGACCCCCTTGAACCCCACTTTTATATAGTAAAACTGGGGTTTACAGGGGTAGACCTTATTTTTCTTATTTCTACTCTAAAATATAGATTATGTGTACTCGTTTGAACCGCCTCCATGTGGCGGTATCAACGAGTGACCACAATCTACATTTTGAGCAGAAATAAAATAAATATCACAATTTTTCATCTGAAAATTTTCATTTTTCGGCGATAAAGGTGGCAATGTATTTGCATAGGCGTATTTTCGTAACGATTTGCCCAAAGGTTTAGGAGGAGTATGTAATGTACACCTGCGGTAATGGTCAAATGTGACCGACGCAGTATCAGTAGACAGACAGACAGGAGTTAGCATTTAAAGCAAATCGTTGACGATTTTGTATATTTAACTCTGGATTGAAACTGAGCTATCTAGGTAACATACAATGATATTTGAATGAAATTGGCCTAAGGGCCTAGGAGGAGTTTCCATTTAAAGCAAATTGTTGACAATTTTCCATTGTTATATCTCATCACGAAAACACGCCTATATAATTCGACCGCCTTGAATCCCACTTTTATATATTAAAACTGGGGTTTCCAGGGGTAAACCTTATTTTTCTTATTGCTGCTCTAAAATATAGTTTGTGGCTACTCGTAAGGTTCTGACGAGTACCCACAATCTATATTTTGAGCAGAAATAAGAAAAATATAACAATATTTCATCTTAAAATTTTCCTTTTTTCCGCGGGAAAGTTTACAATGGTTTTGCATAGGCGTGTTTTCGTAATGCTGGCGGCCATTTTGCTCATCAGAGCTGAATCATGGGAGAAAGACACCGAAAAGCAACATTTCTTTGACGTTTCATTACGATGAGACACCAGTGCGACATAGTGCATTTTCTCACATCTCCAAAATGGCTACTTTTCTGATGAAAATCTGTGATATTTTACTTATACTTTAAACGTAGGCTATTGGTGCTCGCTAGAACCGCCGCATTGAGGCGGTTCTAACGAGTACCCACAACCTATGTATTGGAGCAGAAATAAGAAATATAATGTATAGCCCCGTTAACCCCAGTTTTCTCTATATAAAGTGGGGTTAAGTGGGATGTTCATTTCACGGACTTGTTCACGTGATGGAATGGGACTGGCCTAAGGGTAAAGGAGAAAATTGTAGGTTGAAGAGTTTTCTACATGTATCTTAAGCTCTGGTGGCCATCTTATTCATTGGAGTTTGTATGAAATTGTCCCAATAGTTAAGGAGGAGTTGTCATTTTAAGAGTTTTCTAATTTAAATTCCGGTGGCCATTTCTTTCATCGGAGCGAAACGATTTTAACCATTCTGGTAGAGTGCCTCCTAAGCGACATTATTGTGAGGATAAATTGATAAATTGAAATTTACCCAAGCATTTTGGAGGCGTTAGCATGTAAAGAAAATTGTTGAAAACGCAGGACGCACGACGGACGACACGCAAAGGACATTGACCGATCGCAACTGCTCACCATGAGCACTTCGAGCAAAGGCGTGCACATTACGATAACTCACCCTTGCGACATAGTGCATATTTCAAATCTCCAAAATGACTTCTTTTCTGATGAAAAACTTTGATATTTTTGTTATAAATGTGCAAAACATAGGTTGTGGGTACTCGTTAGAACCGCCTCACTGAGGCGGTTCTAACGAGCACCCTCAACCTATATCTTGGAGCATAAATAAGAAAAATAATATATACCCCTGTAAGCACCAGTTTTCTCTATATAAAGTGGGGTTTAGGGGGTCTTCATTTTACGGACTTGTTCACTTGATGAAAAAAAAAACGTGAACATCACGTGAACAACTCCGTGAAATAAAGACCCCCCTAAACCCCACTTTATATAGAGAAAACTGGGGTTTACGGGGGTAAACAGCATTTTCCTTATTTCTGTTCCAAGACATAGGTTGTGGGTACTCGTTAGAACCGCCTCAATGAGGCGGTTCTAACAAGCACGCAAAACCTATGTTTGGAGTATAAATAAGAAAAATATCACACATTTTCATCAGAAAAGTAGCCATTTTGGAGATGAGAAATATGCCCAATGTCAAACGGGTGTGTTATCGTAATGTTTCGTTGCGTTCCTTTAGTGTGGCCTTTTATGAGTGGCCTTTTCCAATCAGGAAAACACGCCTATATAATTTTGACCCCCTTGAACCCAACTTTTATACAGAAAAACTGGGGTTTATAGGGGTAAACCTTATTTCTGCTCTAAAATATACGTTGTGGGTACTCGTTAGAACCGCCTCGATGAGGCGGTTCGAACGAGTATCCACAATCTATATTTTGAGCAGAAATAAGAAAAATATCACAATTTTTCATCTCAAAATTTTCATTTTTTCGGCGATTAAGGTAACAGTGTATTTGTATAGGCGTGTTTTCGTGATGCTTCTCTAGTTGCCATTATAGAGCAAAATTTGCCAGGACAGACTGAAGATAGTGTGGTAGGTTAAAAGACATCGAGTGAGACAACACGCCAACATAGCATTACGCGACGTCAAACAGTGCAACATTTCTGATGTCACCATGCCACCGATATACCAGAGACAACACGATGCCCCCGCCCATAGGGGCTTGAAGAAATATATGGGCTGCATGATGCTTCCACGCAGAGCTGAATCCGGCCCGCACACTAGTACTGGTAAAAGGATCTAAGCCTGTCCAGGAACCGCGGTGCGAGGCAGGCCGTCCATGCTAATAAACCCTATTGGTATCATTGGGCGACAGGGCTTGAGATGTCATTTCAACCCAATGTCGGGTAAAAGTCCCACAAAATTGGAAGCAACGTCTCCAAAATGACCTTTACAGTGTTGACGGGGACGTTTAACCTCAAATCAAACAAACAAAACAAGACACAACATGGTCGTTCGAATAAACGTTTCTCACCGATTTATATTCTGTACGAAAACCTGCAAATAAATTATTAATGTAAGCTTAAGAAACTATTTTCGCGGTTTAGACGCCAACTCAGTAGCAGTACGCATTTGTTCCAACGGACCAATCAGATCAGGAAAGCCCGAGATGTTACGAAACTAGCTGAAAAACGTACGTTTGATGTGCTTAATATATCATAGGTCAGTAAAATGCATCATTACCCAATCTAATACAGTCAACCCTCTTTATACCGACATTCGTTATATAATGGCAAAACTCGTTACAACGGCAATTTAAATGGAATGACTACATAGCTAAAGGCTTAGCCTCCGTTCCGAGCGGCAATGGCTTCCCTCGCGTTGGAGTGAGTGAGTGAGTATTTGAGTTTTACGTTCCACAAACAGCTAAGGTCATACGGAGACGTTACCTCGGTTTAGAGTCTGGAGAAGCCCGGGATCGATCCTGCGATCCCTGGTTTACAAGGCGAGTACCCAAACCACTACACCACGGAGGCTTCTCCCTCGCGTTGTAAATGCACAAATCGAGTCAATAGTCATGAAAGGGTTTTGTAATCTAATAACCCAAGAAACAAATGTTATAAATATTTGTTAGAATCGCCTCACCTCTATGACATTTGTTTCTTGCAGTAATAATTGGGAAAAGTTCTTTTATTGCCCGTCATACTCCTAACTGGGATTCTTTAAAACGGCAAATATGGCCCCGCCCATCGGGGCTTGAAGAAATAGATGGGCTGCATGATGCTTCCATGCAGAGCTGAACCGACCGCACAAGAGTACTGGTAAACCGCTTAGAGGATCTATTCTTGCAAACCAGACAAGGAAATCCGTGATTTTACCCTGGGATAGAAATTTATGTTCTGACCATGGTGTTCCGACCCAAAATCGAATATAATCGCGTGTTTGATAAATGCACTGGTTGATAACGACCTCGTATGCGCCGTCGTTAAGGTTGAAGTCACAGCAACGTCACTAAACATTCCTGCAGTATCAACACAATATGGCGGACGTTGGTAACCGAAGTGACTGCAGCATTAAAATTCAGCTTAAGAAATAGAAGGTATGCAAGAAAAAGAATCCAATATGGGTGTGAGGGGTGGACAGAAAAATCCGTCCCTCGGGATCACTGTCCGGCATCACTCGGCAAGCATCGCGATGCCGGACAGTGTCCCTCGGGACGGATTTTTCCATCCACCCCTCACACCCATATAAGATTCTTATAATCCTGCCCAGGCCAAGCGTTGCGAGTGACAGACCGCCCATGCTTATAAACCCTATTGGTTTCATCGGGCAACAGGGCTTGAGATGTCATTTCATCTCAATGTCGGGTAAAAGTAGCACAAAATTGGAAGCAACGTCTCTAAAAGAAGTGCAGACATAAAACAACTAATGGAAACATCAATAGCGGAAAGCCAAAAGGACAGTCACTTTCCCTCAAAATGGCCAATTGGCTATCCAAAACAAAATAATATAAGCGATGCACACACTCAAAGACAAACCATAACAAAACTAAACCGTGACAGAAGAACCCCCTTGAATCGGTAACTGGCACGGAATCCACTGGGGGTGTGGGGTTGGGGGTGGGGGTGGGGGGTGGGGGGGGGGGGGGGTTGGGGTGGCTTGTAATAAAACCGTTATTGTATGGCAGTTTGGAGTATTCGGCATCAGGTCGCCCACAGCACCGCGTGGCGATAGTTTTGCCATTACTCTAAACGGCCATGGCGTAACTGCATAATATAGGTCACTACCGATTATAGCGCGCATTTATTAGTTACTGGAATGGCTGATTCTGCTATAAAGGTACAGGCGGCACATATATACTGCACACTCCTATAGTACTATAAGATAATTTCCAATACTCAAACGTTGCATCAGTTGAGTTGTGGACACAGAGGATATTTACTTTTTTTGAGATGAATACCAAAAATATTTCTTCGAGTGTGTTGAAAATATCAGAATTTTCACGAGTGCGAAGCACGAGTGGAAATTCTGATGTTTTCAACTCACGAGATGAAATATTTTTTATATTTATCGAAAAAAAGTAAATTTTCTTTTTATTTTATAATATTTTGGGCCACTTACTGTAACAGATCAATCGGATCTTACGTCACAATTTTTGACTTGGATATGATGTCACAACTGTCAGTTGCAAACCAGAAACAGACGCCATTTTTAATACAGCATTTTTACAGTTCAAAGAATGCTTTTTCAAGGTATTTTACCGAATTATTTTATAGATAACATGAACTTTGGCGAGAAAAGAAGTCCGGACTGCTACTGTGAAAATAACATGGCCATGTTATTTTTCACATTGTGAAAATATCATTTATATTTTCACACGTTTATATTTTCAGTGTGAAACTATCGCTTTTATTTGTTTCAGATATGCACTGATTTCATTGCTATGTATAAAATAATAAGAGTTTCCTCCAATTCTAAACATGTGTGATTGGCCTCGGTCTGCCTTCGCTGTTGACTTATGCTATAAATGCCGTTTTAATTTGGCGAAGTATATTAGAGCCACGCAATCAGCAGTTTAGCAATTAGACTTCTCCCCGTCTCACGTTTGATGCTATTTGCGAAGAAAATCAAAGAGGCACCGAAAGGTTTGTTATACAATGTTGAACTTTCCATCGGGTGATTCTAAAAAAAAGGTTTTAGAGATGACTGACTAAGTGAGCGGAACGAATCTAGTCTTTCTCAGTTGATTTGACGAAACTTTCAGACAACTGACGAAATGTGAATAATATTTTTGAATATGCAGCGCAAAAACCAGACTTTATGTAGAGAAAACTGGGGTTTACGGGGGTATACATTTTCTTATATTTCAGTTCCAAGACATAGGTTGTGGGTATTCGTTAGAACCGCCTCATTGAGGCTGTTCTTACGAGCACCCACGACCTATATTTCCAGTAGAATTAAGAAAAAACAACCGAGTTTCATTAGAAGAGTAGCCATTTTTGAGATGTGAAAAATGCACTATGTAGCAGGTGTGTGTTACCGTAATGAGTGGAAATATACTGGTGTTCAGTATGCCAAATATGGATTACGTTGTTTTTTTTTTTTTTTTTTTTTTTGTACTTTGACAAACATGCCTGTTGTGACACAAATTCTCGTTCAGAGTGTTATTTTGTTTTGACGTATTTGCACTTTAATGAACAGACGAAAGATGTCGTATTGATAAACTACTAGTTGCGCGGTTGTATTGCGCGCCCAACTAGTGATCAGGAGGTCGATATACCGTACATTCGTTGTTGAAGATTAATCATAATTGGTTTTTCGGTTATTCACCTTCCAACGATTTGCACTGTTATAAATGCCAGTATAACCATTTTAGCATGAGCATCTCCAAAAAGTGTGTTTATCTAAATGACATAAGTATTGTCGACCCGGTCGTTAATCTTCAAAACAAAACAAAAATATTTGTATCATTGTGTTCTTGCCAAGCATTCATCAGCATTTAAAGTTTTTAATACATTAACATTTGCTGTGTCCAAAGGAATCTGCTTGAACACGAGATCGCTAGGCCAAGTGTTCAAATCTTCCGAGGGACCCGACAAATGTTATTGCGATGAAATAACTACGTACATAGCTGTGTGAAGCTATTCTTAAATGGACCAGAATATGTTCTTTATCATATGAAGTCGCGTCTGAGAGTGTAATAAGCCATGTAATATTTTCGATAATCCACTAGTGGATTAAATATGCAAATAAGCTAGAAACGTTCCGTAACGTTACATGTACGACGCCCTTAACGACGTCGCGTTTATCAAATGGCGGAATATTGATGTTTTTGTAAACAATCGTGAATAAAATGCGTTTTAAATGTCATATGATAAATGGAATCTTGCATCCGTGCTCATGTATTATTGCATTTATTAAACTCGTCGAGGAAAAGGGATAAAATGCTCGGCAAAGCCTTGCATTTTATTCCTTTTCCTCTACTCGTTTAATAAATCCAATAATACATGTACACTCATGTAAGATCCTCTATATAATAAATTTCTTAAACTCGTTGCGGTAAAGGGATAAAATGCTAGGCTTTGCTCGGCAAAGCCTCGCATTTTATCCCTTTTCCTCAACTCGTTTAATAAATCCAATAACACATGAACACACATGTAAGATCCTCTATATAAAAGGGTTATCCATGTTAGAACCACAAAATGTATATTGATATAAAACAAATATGGACCTTGTTTTGATAACGTTACGTTGAGCGACGTAACGCTATCGCGCTGAGCGTAGCATTTTATAAATATAAACTGACATCATAGTTCCGAGTCTGCTATTTTCGTTTATTTGGTGTATTCTTTGCTTCCAAAGGATCTAACTATTCAGAACTTATTTATCTTCACTGCAGCTGGTGCTGTGCCGTGTGGCGGCCGTAAAAAGTCTCCCCGTACATGCACCATAGTGCAGATTATATTTTCTGGTCCTTTGGGATCATTGAGTTCATTTAGAATCATTTTGAAAATAGAGTTCTGCTTAAGCCGGTGCTGGGGGGCGTGGCCGGTGTAGCACATTTCAGTACTGGTCATGAACAGACTCAATAAAACCGAGTCTGCTATTTTCGTTTATTTGGTGTATTCTTTGCTTTCAAAGGATCAAACTATTCAGAACTTATTCTATTAGGTAACTTGCGTCATTGTAAACAACATTCTAACTAGGTAGCATGTTTATTTGCCGAAGGATTTATAGGGAAGATTCCCTCTCTCCTTCATGTAATGTAGGAAACGTTCTTTTCACTTCTAAAGAGCATAAAAAGTATACTTTATGGTCTTGTCAGAAAGTGTGTGAGGCTCTCACATTTCTACTTGACAATACTTACATAGCATTTGGTATTATGCTATTAAGACATATTGTGGGTACGAATTGCGCAGTTAACCAGTATAGTGCACACTCTTTGGCCAGAAACTGACAACTGCCCTTCTTGAATCAGCGGAAGGAAGCGAATGACCGTAGAAAAGTTTTCATGATTAATCTCCATGAAAGATTGTTGCCGACCCCGGCAGATATCGAACCCGCATCCTCCTGATCACTAGTCAGACTTTGAGCTACCGAGGCCGGCGACCATTCGACGTTGTAGGTATGTAGGAAGTTAGATAGGTAGATTGAGTTTGTTTGTTTGTTTGATTTGAGGTTTAACGTCCCTGTCAACACTGTATAGGCCCTTTTGGAGACGTTGTTTTCAATTTTGTAGGGTGTTTACCCGAGATTGAGATGGAATGACTTCTCAAGTCCTGCCGTACAATGAAAGCAAAAGGCTTATATGTATTGGTCGGTCTGTCTCGCACCACTTTGCCTGGGCAGGCTTAATCCTTCTAAGTGGTTTACAAGTACTCACGTGTGGTCAGTTTCAGCTCTGCGTGAAAGCACCGTGCAGCCCATCTATTTCTACAAGCCCCGATGGGCGGGGATGACTAAGTAGGTATGAACGTAGGTAGGTAGGTTGGTATGCCGTCCGGCCCCGCCCACCTGGGCTTGAAGAATTAGGTAGGTAGGTAGGTGGGAACGTAGGTAGGGTAAATGGTCTGGTGTGTTCGTGGCTGGGTGGGTAGGTAGATAGGTAGGTACGGACAGACAGACATACATTTTCTTATTTCTAATTGGAACTTCTTACTTCTAAATCCTACGTAGGTAGGTAGATAGGTAGGTAGATTGAGAGGGAGGTCATAGGTAGGCAGGTAAGTAGGTAGGATCGTTGATATGTAAGTTTTGGTAGGTAGGTAATTAGGCAAGTAGGTAGTTAGGTGTGGCATGATGATGAGGTAGGTTGGTTGGTAGATAGGACGATATTTAAATAGGTAGGTAGGTAGGTTTATAGGACGGTCGTAGGTAGATAAGTAAGTAGGTAGAATCGTATGTAGTTAGGATCGTAGTTATGTCTATTTTGGTAGGTAGATAGTTAGGTATGTAGGCAAGTGGGTATGCACTTACGTATATCGATAGGTAAGTAGATGTGAGCACCGGTAGGTAGGTAGGTAGGTAGGTAGGTAGAATTGTAGCGAAGTAGGTATGTAAGTAGGTAGGTAGGGTGAATGGTCTGGTGGGTGCGCATCAGGATGGGTGGGCAGGTAGGTAGGTACGGACGGACGGACATACATACATACATTTTCTTATTTCTAGCTTCGAGCTTCTTACTTCTAACTTCTTCCTAGTTCGGTAGATAGATAGGTAGATTGGCAGGTATGCATGTAGGTAGGTAGGAATGACAGGTTTGTGTTGGTGGCGAGGGATGTGGGCAGGGGGGTGGGGGGCAGGTATGCAGGGAGGGAAGTCGGTACATATGTTTCGGCAGGTAGGTAAGAATGTGGGTAGTTAAGAAGGCAGGTAGGTATGAAGGCAGGTAGGATCGAAGGTAGGGTACGCACGTTCGTACATACGCACGCACATACATAAGTTTGTCGTTTAGCATATTGGTTTCATTGGCGGCAGTACTTGGGATGTCTTTTTATCTCGATGGCGGGTAAAAGTCCAACAAAATTGGTCGCAGTTGGTCGCAATGTCTCCGAAAGGACGTCAACAGTGTTAACGAGGGGACTGTAAACCTCAAGTCAAACACACAAACAAATAAACAATCACCTACCTACCTGCCTACCTTCCCACCCACCAAGACACACCCCTCCTTGCCTACCTACCTACCGACCTACCTACCTACCAAGCAATACACACTCCCAATCCACCCTCCCTCCACTCACACAACCTACAAACTCCCCCATCCCTGTCCCCCGCCCTACCTGCCTACCTACCTACCTACCTACCTACCTAAATATACCCCAACCATCGGGACTTGAAGAAATATATGAGCTGCACGATGCCCGACCACGCACGAATACTGGAAAACCGCTTAAGCCTGCCCAGGCAAAGTGGTGCGAGTCGGGCGTCCATGCATATAAACCATCTTGGTTTCATTGGGCGGCAGGTTTTGAGATGCCTTTTCACCTCAAAGTCGGGTTCCACAAAATTGGAAGCAATGTCTCCAAAATGGCCTAAATAGAGTTGATGGGGACGTTCAACCTCGAATCAAACCTACCTACCCAGCAAACTACCTACCTACCTACCTACATGTACCTACCTTCGTCAGACCCCGCCCATTGGGGCTTGAAGAAATAGTTGAGCTGCAGGATGCTTCCACGTACACAAGCACTGGTAAACCGCTTAGAGGATCTAAGCCTGCCCAGGCAAACCAGTGCGAGTCGGACCGTCCATGCTTATAAACCCCTGGTTTGATTGGGCGACAGGGCTTTAGATGTCAATTCATCTCATTGTCGGGTAAAAAACCCCACAACATTGGGAGCAACGTTTCCACAATGACCTATACAGTGTTGACGGGGACGTTAAACCTCAAATCAATCAAACAAACAAACCTACCTTCGTACCTACATATCTACCTACCTAGCCATCTAACGACTAACCTACCTACCTTAACAACGTCGAAACAAGAAGTTCAAAAAAGAAGGAAGGAGTTAGAAGTTAGAAATGTCCCTACCGTTTTCTTTTTTTTTCCCCTAATTTGATAATCAACACCACTATGAATACGGACCATCTCGACCCTAAGTCCAGTCGCCTTGAGTGATTTCGGGCATTGCAGTTTGGTTTTAGTCAAGTTGGACCAAAGTTCCGCTTAATATATTTGTCTTTAATCGAGTTAATTTCCTTCTACATTCTATAGTCTCTTTTTCTCCTTTGGCCCTCGCCAATCGGGTCTTGGTGAATAATAAAAATAAAAATATAAAAATAAATAAATAAATAAATCAATAAATTAATGACTTAATAAATAAATAATGATAATCATATGATAAAATCACAAGTAACATAGCTTTTAATTTTCTTAGATAGGCTTCTCCAGCATAAACTTAAAGTTTAATTAATGCGCCAGTATAATTTATCATTTAACATACTAAGAGAGTCTAATATAGAGCTATCGTATTACACTTCACACGGCTGAATACTCTCACGCCCTTTCGTGAGGGATTTCAGCCACTTCCGGTGCGACTGAAGAATCTCATAGGATCAATAATATCACGCTATTGCGGTTCTTCTGTCGTTTCCTTCAAAGATAAACTGTGCCAATATTCAATGTATAGGATAGTATAAAACTAGCCATCGGAAGAGATGTCAAATCCCCCGACCAAAAGCCAATATGGCCTTCAGAAGATTATTCACCAATATAAAGTGCACCAGAATTAAACCAGCAATATATTTTGATCTGATATTTTCTAATAATTCGAACACCCGGAACAGTATTTATTTTTTTACTGTTAGAATTAATTGGCCATTTACCGGTAGGTGACCAATTAGTTCGAACACCCTAGCAGTTCGAACACCCAAAAGTATTGCAGTTATGGCCATCACAAGAGATAACTACACAAGAGGCCATGGGCCACGATGCTCACCAGAGCTCCGGCGGGCACTGCCCTCTGGCAGCCAGGTATGGTTTTAATTTATTGATTATAAAGTCTCCCAAATGAATGTGCACTCTGTATCTGAAATATTAGGCGTTTTATGAAGTGGAGGGATGGGAGATGACCCAACAGAGCCCAATTTGATATCATTTAATGCATCATATCATAAGGAACAAGACAATATATGGTTTATGGGTGGGGTTTCACGGTTTCGGAGCTATTGGGCCTTTTATGAAGTGGAGGAGGTGAGGAATGGCCCGGGCACATCCCAAAAGATCCCCAGGTTGGTGTCTCTGAATGCGTGTTGTCATAAGAAACAAGAATATATATGGTTTAGGGGTGGGAATCTGATAGGTTTCTGAGATTTATCGCCTTTTATGAAGTGGCAGGGTGGGGCATGGCCCCGGCACACCCCTGAAGACCCCTAGGTTGGAATCACTGAATGCGTCTTATCATAAAGAACAAGAATATATATGGGTACGGGGTGGGGATCTGAACGGTTTCTGACAATTTGGGCCTTTTATGGAGTGGAGGGGTGTGACATGGCCTGGGCACATCCCAGAAGACCCCCCGTTGATGTCACTGAACGCGTCTGATCATAAGAAACAAGAATATATATGGTTTCGGGGTGGGGATCTGAAAGGTTTCCGAGATATATCGCCTTTTATGAAGTGGAGGGGTGGGGCAATGGCGCATTCCGGGAGATCCCTAGGTTGGTATCACTGAATGCGTCTTATCATCAGAAACAAGAATATATATGGTTTAGGGGTGGGAATCTGATTGGTTTCTGAGAAATTGGGCCTTTTTTGAAGTGGAGGGGGTGGGGCTTGGCCCGGGCACTTCCCAAGGGACCCCCAGGTTGGTGTCACTGAATGCGTCTTATCATAAGAAACAAGAATATATATGGTTTTAGGGTGGGGATCTGAATGGTTTCTGAGATATATGGTCTTTTATGAAGTGGAGGGGGTGGGGCAGGGCCCTGACCCACCCAGGGGGGGGGCAGGTTTCTGTCATTGAATGTGTCTTATCTTAAGGAACAATAATATATAGGGTTTAGGGGTGGGGATCTGTAAGTTTTCCAGATATTGGGCCTTTTATGAAGTGGAGGGGTTGGGGCAAGGCCCCGGCGCATCTCGGCCCCCATAGGTTGGAGTCAATGAATGCATCTTATCATAAAGAACAAGAATATATACGGTTTAGTGGGTGGGGGTCTAAACAGTTTCTGAGATATATGGCCGTTTATGTAGTGGTGGGGGCGGGGCATAGCCCCGACGCATCCCTGGGCCCCCAGGTTAGTGTAACTGAATGTGTCTTATCATAAGGAACATTAATATATATGGTTTAGAGGTGGGGATCTGTAAGGTTTTGGAGTTATGGCCATCACAAGGTTATATTGTCAGGGGAGATAATTAAAAAACCAGGACACGCAGAGTCGTGATTCTTGAACGTGACACACCTGCTTAACCTCATGTACAACTGTACCCAGTACCATCAATATATCTCAAAGAGTATTGGAGATGTGGCCATCACAAGGTAGTGATTCTATATTATTGGAAGGGGAGATAACTAAAAAAAACTATGGCACCCAGAGTTGTGGTTCTTGTGCATGACACACCGCCTCGGCCTGGTGAACAACTGTGCCAGGTATCATCAATATATCTTAAAGGGTATTGGAGTTATGGCCATCAGAAGGTAGTCACTCAATTTTATTGGAAGGGGAGATAACGCAAAAAACCATGACAACCAGAGTTGTGGTTCTTGTGCATGACACGCTGTACAAGGTACCATCAACATATCCCAAAGGGTATTGGAGTTATGGCCATCACAAAGTAGTCATTCTATTTTATTAAAAGGGGTGATAACTAAAAAAAATTGGCTTCCAGAGTTCTGGTTCTTGCGCATGACACGCTGTCTCAGCCTTGTGAAAAATTATGCCAAGAACCATCAAAATCTCAAAGGGTATAGTAGTTATGGCCATTACAAGTTTGCGTCTACTGACGGACGGACGCGCGGACAGACGGACGGACGCCAGGCTGATCGCTATATCCCCCGAACCTATTCGGTCGGGGGATAAAATGGGCTGGCGTTTATGAAACACTATGCCCCCAACACTGATTATAGTTTTACACGGTTGAAAAAGGTGGTTGAAATGCTAACATTGTCAGAGGACCATAACTCAAGAAAAAAATCAGCAGTTTTCAAAACTTTAATCGGGTCTTCCTGCCCTATCAGCCGATAAACTTCAAGGATAACAGTCTAGACTGATGAGGAGATATCTTGCCTACAATGTTTAAATGCCCAAAATACTTGAAGATACAAGTAATCTATATAATTGCCCACATCTCCCTTCAGAGACACCAAAGGGAATATAAGAATCTTATATGGGTGTGAGAGTTGGATAGAAAAATCCGTCCCAATGGTCACTGTCCGGCATCACGAGGCTTGCCGAGTGATGCCGGAAAGTGATCCCGAGGGACGGATTTTTCTATCCACCACTCACACCCATATTAAATTCTTTTTCATGCATACCTTCCATTTCTTAGCACGGAATTTTAATGCTGCAGTCACTTCGGTTACCAACATCCGCCATAGTGTGTTGACACTGCAGGAATGTTTAGTGACGTCACGTAACGTGATGTGACGTCAACCTTAACGACGGCGCATACGAGGTCGTAATCAACCAGTGCATTTATAAAACACGCAATTATATTCGATTTTGGGTCGGAACACAAGGGTCAGAACATAAAGTTCTATCCCAGGGTAAAATCACGGATTTCCTTGTCTGGTGTGCAAGAAAGAAACATGAAATAACAAAATAGAATTGACCCTAATAGAAATATCAGTAGCGGAAAGCCAAAAGGACCGTTACATTCCCACAAAATGACCAATTGATTAGCCAAAACAAGAAAATATAAACGATACACATATTTTAAGATGGCCCCCACCCGTCGGGGCTTGAAGAAATAGATTGGGCTGCATGATGCTTCCACGCAGAGCTGACAGTGACTGCACGCGAGTACTGGTAAATCGCTTTGAGGTTCTAATAAAAATCAAAAATGAGTTCCTTTAAGAGCAATGAAAACATTCATAAGAAAGAAGATGGGCCATACTACGTAGTTTCGGCTAATAAAGCCTCATCAGTGACCCTGTAATGATCCGGCAAAGAAAGCCAGAGGAAACATACTGCAATTTTGCAAATTTCGAATAGGCAGTCGATACAAAGACTGATATCAATCAAATTGGGGTCCAAAAAATTAAAAACCTGTCTAGAATATGAGCCTTAACCAATAATTCATTTCTGATTTCTCAGAATATTCACGCTGATCTCAAAGGACCAAAGGTAAAATATAAACTACACTATGGTTGATGTACGGGGAGACGTTTTACGGCCGCCACACGGCACAACACCAGCTGCAGTGAAGGCAAATAAAAATCAAAAATGAGTTCCTTTAAGAGCAATGAAAACATTCATAAGAAAGAAGATGGGCCATACTACATAGTTTCGGCTAATAAAGCCTCATCACTGCCCAGGAAACGTGGTGCGAGTCGGACCGCCCATGTTTATAAACCCTGTTGGTGTCATTTGGTGGCAGGGCTTGAGATGTCATTTCATATCAATGTCGGGTAGACGTCCCACATAATTGGAAGCAACGTCTCCAAAATGACCTTTACAGTGTAACATCTCCGAGAACCCAAACATCAAACAACCACACACATGAAACAACGCTGAGGACTCGACAGCAAAAAATAACTGATCAATATTCCCTTAACAAAAGGAAACCGATGGACCCGACCAGAGGCAGAGCATCAGGTACAAGTCAACATTACATAAAATTAAATTTTAATTCCAAGCAAGCCTTAACGCAGGAACTGTCACAGAATCTGAGGCCTGACCGACCAGCGTCCAATTAAAGAGGGAAGCAAAGTTAACAAACGTGATTTGGTTTACTACCATGCATAACATTTATGTTGTAGCCAATCCTTTTATATCATATACGGATTCTACGAAATTTGGTACTGAATAATTGCACGTATATATATTTTTTCCGAATTTATATACTAATCCACAATTAAACCCCAATGAAAACATGAAATATATATAAAGAATTTGTTCGAAAATTATCATCATCTCGAATCTATCGAAAAAGTTTGAATATTTTTTAAGATAAAAATTGCCCGAAGGTAAAAATAGCCCAAAATAGAGGTGGAGGAAATGATCAGAAATTGATACAATTAACACACATCTCCAATCAGAGGCACCACAGGGAAAGCACCACAAACACGAAATAACAGACCTAATGGAAACATCAACAGCGGAAAGCCAAGAGGAAAGTTACTTGCTAATAGGCTATCCAAAATAAAATAACACAAGCGACACAAACACCCAAGAACAAACTGTTACAAAAATAAACCGCGACTGAAGAACCGCCTTCGAACGGCCAGCGGAAACAAGCTCCCTTTGTGTGTGTGGGGGGGGGGGGGGGCGGAAATCGATTTTACGTGGCCACAATCCTCGCTCTTACTTCCGTTCCAAAGTGGCATAACTCATGAATAATTTATCAGAATTTACTCGAAAGTTAATAAAGTCAACTACTCATCTACTAATCATTATCAATCCATTCAACTCGTTGAGAAAAAGTGATAAAATGCTCGGCAAAACTCGCATTTTATCCCTTTTCCTCAACTCGTTTAATAAATTCAATAATACTTGAACACTCATGTAAGATCCTCTATGATTAAAATAAACAGAAAAAAATACCGAAGTAAATACCCCGGAAAAAACACAGTCAAAGATCCCAGCAGGCACTCAACATTGAACTAACGTTGAAACAACGTTAAAAACGTTGTTTCAACGATAGTTCAATGTTGAGTCAACGTTTTGTGCCTACAGCCTACGGATGGCAGCGAGCGGAAGAGAAACTAACAATGAGGAAAACAACATCAACAACAACCAAAAAAAAACCGAATCACAAACAGCAGAGCAACCAGCTGTTTCTTCCTCAAAAGAGATGATCAAGATGCAACAGGCACGATGAATGATAATTAAATAAATAATAACACAACCATACTCACAAACAACGTGAAGAGCCCCGTCGAAAAATCCGACCAAGCTACATTTAAAACAAACAACAATCAATAAGGGCAGTTGTTAGTTTCTGGCGAAAGAATGTTCACTGCACTGGTTAACTGCTTACGAATATGTCTGCCCAGGAAAAGTTTTGGATAGGTAATCTGGTCGGCTCAAACATGACATAAAATACTGTTAACTGGGCCGTTAAACTCCAGTACAAACAAACAAACAAACAAACAAAACATACAACATTAGAGTCAGTGCCTAAGGACGGTCAGTAACGAGATGTCTGGCCCAAAATATAAGTGAAGGCAATGACCAGGAACCGATACAGTTGGCCCACAGCTCCCATCAGAGACACCAAAGGGAAAGAAAAAACTTAACTCTAGGTTGTACATGTAAAATTATTTGCAATACACAGATTAGTTGGTCCACCTGAAGGTTACTTTTTTCAATCAATGGAACATCACATAATAACATCCAAATTAGAAAAAAAACGTAAATATAAATTACAGTAGATCTTCGATGGCTCGAAAACCGATGGCTCGTTTACCATGGCTGAGTCGAACCCAATTATTGAGCCCCTAGAGAAATCCTGTACATAAGAAATAGTTGGGATAATTTAAGAGATTTTCGCCTTTTTACTTGCAAATTTATGCTGTGTGTACTCATAAGAATCGCCTCGATGAGGCGATTCTAATGAGTACACACAGCATATCGGCCCCCGCCCATAGGGGCTTGAAGAAATAAATGGGCTGCATGATGCTTCTACACAGAGCTGAATCCGGCCCACACACTAGTATTGATAAGCCGCTTAGAGGATCTAAACCTGTCCAGGAACCGCGGTGCGAGGTGGACCGTCCATGTTAATAAACCCTATTGGTTTCATTGGGCGACAGGGCTTGAGATGTCATTTCATCTCAATGTCGAGTAAAGTCCCACAAAATTGGAAGCAACGTCTCCAAAATGACCTTTACAGTGTTAACGGGGACGTTAAACCTCAAATCAAACAAAAAACAAAACACACAGCATACATTTTCATTATATAACGCCGAAAAGATGTCCAAAAGTATATCGTATACCTCCTGGTAGTAACCCTCAGTGGCTCGAACTACCCTTGTCTCGAACAGATTTTCGAGGTCCCAAAGGTGTTCGAGCCATTGTAGTTCGACTGTAAATTGAATAAATGTGATGAATTAAAAATGAGGGCTCGTAGCTTTTCCACACACTGCAAGCTGGAGCTAAAGAAATCCACCAGATAGACCACGAAGAGTCAAATTAAAGACAAAAAATCAGCCACCAACCACTGATAAAATACTTTTTAAAGTTTTAAGTTGGGACCGTCATCGAGTCAGAAACATGATCCCGTCGTGTAATGAAAGAGGCAAGTAAAGTCATCAACCATGTCTGGGATATACTGGGTGTGTCTGTCGCGTAGCACTCATATTGTACTACGGTCGTTTATGGCGCTTACATATCTTTTTGAATTGATTCTTAATATCAGATGTCTTCATGAATTTTCAGCGAAAATCTGTTCGAGACAGGGGCAGTTCGAGCCACAGAGGGTAACTGCCAGGAGGCATAAAGGGATTATTTTTTTGACATCTTTTCGGTGTTCTATAATAAAATGTATGTTGTGTGTTCTCATTAGAATCGCCTCATTTACACACAACATACATTTTCAAGTTTAAAGTCGAAAATCTCCTTACTTATCCCACACTACTTCTTATGTAAAGGAATTCCCTTGGGACTCAAAAACGGATTCGGCTCAACCATGGTAAACGAGCCATCGGTGTTCGAGCCATCGAAGGTCCACTGTATGTGAAGCTGACGGTTTCTGGTATAAGGCTAAAATGTCAAAGATACAGTCGATTAATGCAATATATCTTTAGGTTTATACACAAACAAATGATTGGTAGCCGTGCCGCCTATAGCAAGTGTTCCATCGCTTGGTCTGTAAGCCACACATCGTAGTTGCATTTTTTCCTCTTTATGTGCCAGCAGCGTTTTATATTTTTTTCCTGTGGACATTATAAGTTGGACTTCATTAGTCTCTTCATCACAAACAACTACATTGTCTTTTTCGTCCAGATAGAAGTCTGATGGCTCGAACTTTTTCCTACCTCCCTCATTTCCGTATTGATAACGCATCGTCCCGTCACTTGCTAAGCAGGTAAGTGTGCGCAAGTCCGTTATGAAGAACAGTTTCTGCTTTTCATTTACCGCGATTCTGTATGGAAAATGAAACTCATATCTACTCGTGTCGATTTTTCTGCATAGCTTCCTGTCAGCGCTATACACCCGTACTTCACTTTTCTTATAGCCGGTAGAACATAAAACATAAATCCGACCACCAACTACATATACACCAGTGCATTGGTGACCAACGGTTATGGCTCGTTCTTTCTTTAGAGATGGTAAAACTCGAATTAGCTGTACTTGCTTCGCATTCCGCAGGGTCACGACTATATTAGAGGTATCATACGCAGCTACATCGCCAGGGATATTTAGCAATTCTAAGCTATCTTTAAATACGAGGGCTCTATCTAATACCTTAATCTTAACATTTGCATCGTCGCTCAAGACAAGTTCTCCACCTGGCATGAAACAACAACTGCTAATGTAAGGTGTCCCTCTATCACGTTTGTATCTCTCACCTGACTGTTTAATGTTCACTTTCGTAGATAGCATTACTTCCAGATCAAGAAGTCCATTAGTTGTATGTATTGATGAGCCGTCTTTCGAACTGGGCGCTGTTGCAGCTTGAACTGACGCCTCAGTAGGTGAGCTTGAAATATCATTTACCTCTAAGGCAGCTTCTGGTTTACCAGACAAATTGATTGTTTCAGTCGATGTCGATTCTTCGCTGGGCTTAGTTGAGAGGTGACCGAGTTGAGTTGAGATATCAGTCGTCTTTGGTGGCAGCATATTATTTGATACAACTGTATGACGACGCAAATCACGAAATTTGCTGTGTGAATCCTTACAAGACTCGCATATGTTTGAGTCACAGTCTTTGCAGAAATGTATTGCTTCTGACTTCTTTCCTTCTGCAAGGCAAAGTCCACAGTAAGTTTTTCTTATTTCTGTTGCCATTTTATATGTATCAATGTCTTCAAACGGGAACGAACATTATCTAAACAGTGCCTTTTAGATACCGAGGTAAGTGAGCGAAGCTAGTCACATCTACAAGAAAAATAAATCTGTTATTATTCATCCACAAAAATCACAGTCCTGGATATTAGCTCGAGAACCGGGCCTCCTTGGCCTAGTGGAAAAACCCACCGACTCTTAATCATTTTGACTCTTAATCAATAGGTCTCTTACCGCTTTGATCAAGACTCGTGTAAAACTTCATGTTCTGCAACGGAAAGTCATGTCTTTTTTATCTTCGCGTACTCCGTTTCGCACCCCTCTCATGAACGATTGGTTCGAAAAAAGAGAACTATACTTGAAAGGGCTTTGGAACCAAAACGAAGGAAAAGGAAAATCAATTAGCACGACAATTTGACCTTACAACCATACATGGATTTCTTCGAATTTTACCGTTTTACATTCCATTTGTCATGCTGTCCTTCACAAATTTTCTATACAAGCGAGTATGTCCCGATAATTGATTTTGAAGCTGAAATAACAGGCAATGACGAAAAATATATTTAAAGGTACGCGTTAAATTGGCGACAACACTTATACTATTGATTTTTTCCTGTGAATCCGAACTGGAGCGAGACAATTTAAATACAAAAAGATACACCGACAGATGACAACAGCTCAGTGCTTCCATCGTTTAGCTTGGCCATTTTGTGAGGCAGTAACTGTCCTTTTGGCTTTCCGCTATTGATGTTTCCATTAGGGTCTGTTGTTTCATGCTTGTGTTAGTTTCCCTTTGGTGTCTCTGGTGGGAGCTGTAGGTTAACTGTATCGATTCCTAATCATTGCCTCCACTTCTTCTTCATCACGAAAACACGCCTATATAATTTTGACCCCCCTCGAACCCCACTTTTATATAGTAAAACTGGGGTTTGCGGGGGTATACCTTATTTTTCTTATTTCTGCTCTAAAATATAGATTGTGGGTACTCATTAGAACCGCCTCCATGAGGCGGTTCTAACGAGTGCCACAATCTATATTTTGAGCAGAAATAAGAAAAATATCATAATTTTTCATCATAAGATTTTCATTTTTTCGGCGATAAAGGTGGCAATGTATTTGTATAGGCGTGTTTGCGTAATGGATTTTGAAGATGAAATAACAAGCAATGACGGAAAATATATTTAAAGATACGCGTTAAATTGGCGACTATTGAATTTTTCCTGTGAATCCCAACTGGAGCGAGCCAATTTAAGGACAAAAAGATACACCGACAGATGACAACAGCTGCTTCCATCGTTTAGCTTGGCCATTTTGTGGGAAAGTAACTGTCCTTTTGGCTTTCCGCTATTGATGTTTCCATTAGGGTCTGCTGTTCCATATTTGTGTTTCTTTCCCTTTGGTGTCTCTGGTGGAGCTGTAGGTTAATTGTATCGATTCCTGATCATTGCCTCCACTTCTACTTTATAACATGTACAGATCCTATTAAAAATAGGCGATTACATTACGAAAACACGCCTATATAAATACATTGTAAACTTTACCACCGAAAAAACGAAAAATTTTATGCGAAAAATTGTGATATTTTTCTTATTTCTGCTCAAAATATAGATTGTGGGTACTCGTTAGAACCGCCTCATCGTACCGGTTCTAACGCGCACCCACAATCGATATTTTGGATGGATACTCGTTAATGAGGCGGTCCTAACAAGTACCCTCAATCAATATTTTAGAGCAGAAATAAGAAAAATAAGGTTTACCCCTGAAACCCCCAGTTTTCTTAAATAAAAGTGGGGTTCAAGGGGGTCAAAATTATATAGACGTGTTTACGTGATGAGGATTCGAATTCTGCATCCAAGATAAGGAAAATGCTTAATTTAACCCTGTGATAGAAATTTGTTACATACAGTCTATCCTACTCACGAATATATTAACCCTTTTTGTACCAAATGGAATCTTCCTCCTTATATATAGCAGGTTTCCATTTCAAAATTTAGTGGTGTTAGGTTGTGTTTTCTTCAAAACGGCTAAGGTTTTTGACGCCGAGTTCTGTTCAGACGCCGAGTTCTGCGGCGTCTGATCTTGGCCTCCTTTATTTGCCAGGGTACCCTTTTAAAGTCCCGTTTTGGGGTTTCTGGTACAAAATGGGTTAAAATCGAGAATTGTCACGTGCTTTACACTTGTTGGATGGGACGTCACCTACATCGCCGTTAAGTTTCACTTCTCTGCACATAGAGCTTAACCCTTATCTTGCTGTTCACGACAACCCCTATCTTTGGAAACAGTGTAGATCCAGATCAGATGGCTTCTGTAGAAGCCATCTGATCTGGATCTACACTGTTTGGCATTTAGTTTATGAATTTGTAGCAATAAATTACATCAAGTCATTTGATTGGTTGATAGACAGAAATGGGTGTGACTTAAATGAATATTCAGCAAGAGAAGGGTTAAAACGCAGCATTGCTGTCATCACCATGGATATGCTTTCGGAATGAAAATTCACTCTAATGTCTAATGGTGTCTGTTTGTTTGATTTGAGGTTTAACGTCCCTGTCAACACAGTATAGGTCATTTTGGAGACGTTGCTTCCAATTTTGTGGGACTTTTACCCGACATTGAGATGAAATGACATCTCAAGCCCTGTCGCCCAATGAAACCAATAGGGTTTATAAGCATGGACGGTCCGCCTCGCACCGCGGTTCCTGGACAGGCTTAGATTCTCTAAGTGGTTTACCAGGACTAGTGTGCGGACGGTTTCAGCTCTGCGCGGAAGCATCATGCAGCCCATATATTTCTTCAAGCCCCGATAGGCGGGGCGGCTCTAATGGGTGTGAGGAATATACTGAAACATCCGCCCATCGGGGTCACTGCCCGGCATCACTCTGCAAACCACGTGCTGTCGGAGCAGATACTTCTATCTACTCCTGGCACTCGTGTAAACTTCATATGTTATCAAAACTGTCTTTACGCATTGCGAACAGTGTTATCCAATATGAACCGTCGAAGAAAGCAGGACATTGGTCAATGTCCCTAATGTGGTTATGCTACACTTCTGTGGCTCTGTTGGGAATAAGTTATTTGACGTTTAAAAAAAAGAGGTATCTGTATTTAAAATAGTTTTCATTCTTGAGAGTTAATTTGTGCAATTTAAGGTCGGAAATAAGTTTAAAGGCCTCCTAAAATTGTAATCTCCACATTGCATTTATTCAACTGTTTTGTCAAAAATGTAGTGAAAGCTGTTTAAAACCAGTGCTTCAGCTGAAGTGCACGACCCGTCGGATGCTTTTAGCTTTATGAGTGTTACCATATATGGGTATGGCGGCCATTTTGGCCATGTGACCTGGACCTAAAACGGTTCCCCCAATAAATGCGCCTTATCGTAAGGAGCAAAAATATATCTTATACTTTAGTACTGTATTCTGAATCGTTTGCAGGATAAAATGCATTCTCACTTTTCCAATACAAAAGCATATGTGTCAAAGTTTGACCTAGGCACAAAGAAGGTCAAGGTCAACCCAGGGTCACCATTTTAGCAATTTATAATGGGCCTACGTCCCAGATGCTATTTATCTAGTTTCGTTGAAATCTGCCAAGTGGTTCTGGAAGGGTTTTTACCATATATGGCTTGGCGGCCATTTTGGTCTTGTGACCTGGACCCCATAAGCAAATTTTGGTTTCCCCCATCCCATAGAGGCTCCATATGAAATTTGACTTCAATCGGCCCAACGGTTTCCGAGGAGAAGCAGTTCGAAAATTTTCACATTTTTCGCCTCGGCGAGGCTATACTAAATGGAATGTAATATTTCGCAAGTTCATTGGTTAGATCTCATTGATATCTATCAGTATGCCAAAAATTGTTTAAATATTCCAAGCGGTTATGTCACTATCACCAATTTTCACAAACGGGTTACGGACGGACAGACAGACAGACCATATATGGCTTGGCGGCCATTTTGGTCATGTGACCTGGACCACATGAGCAAATTTTGGTTTCCCCCATCCTATAGAGGCTTCATATGACATGTGACTTCAATTGGCCCAACGGTTTCCGAGGAGAAGCAGTTCGAAAATTTTCACATTTTTCGCCTCGGCGAGGCTATACTAAATGGAATGTAATATTTCGCAAGTTCATTGGTTAGATCTCATTGATAATTATTAGTATGCCAAAAATTGTTTAAATATTCCAAGCGGTTAAGTCACTATCACCAAGCCCATCGGGGCTTGAAGAAATATATGGGCTGCATGTTGCTTCCACGCAGAGCTGAATCTGGCTGCACACGAGTACTGTTAAACTGCTTAGAGGATCTAAGCCTGTCCAGGCAAAGTGGTGCGAGTCGGACCGTCCATGCTTATTAACCCTATTGGTTTCATTGGGCGACAGGGCTTGAGATGTTATTTCATCTCAATGTTGGGTAAAAGTCCCACAAAATTGGAAGCAACGTCTCCAAAATGACCTGTACAGTGTTGAAGGGGACGTTAAATATCAAATCAAACAAACAAACAAACACTATCACCAATTTTCACAAACGGGTTACGGACGGACGGACTGACAGACTGACAGAATGACATGGTGATTTTAGGGCACTCTTAGAAAATCAACCGACTTCAGTCGGTCGCTTTTTCTGCGGGTCGTGCAATTCGTCAGCCAATAAAATACGACTACATTATTATTTTTTGTTTTCTCGGGAGACATGAAAATTACCTGTTGTAAAACTCCTGTTGCCACAAAGAATAGGAAATGAAGTGAAGGTTAACATAACATTTTTTTAAAAATGAGAATCAATAATCTCAGTGTTTTGTCGCTTTCAGCGAGGCAGGTTATACAATAGAACACACCCCCATATATGTCAATGGAATTTTCCACTTAGAAGATTTGGAGTAGTCCACTGTCTATTATAGGGGTGTTAATTTTGTTTTGTTTAATGTAAATTGAAATAAAATGTATCAACGTTTAGTAAACAGTGTAGACTCAGATCCAACTCCGCGTTCTTTGGTGTCCGATTGGAGTATACCCTGTTTATCAATGTCACAAAAATGGGACGCTAGACAAACACGCGTTAAATATGCAATTCATTATTTCAATATATCTAACATTTCCCCAATCAATAGTTCGGTTATTTCAATATCAATAAACAGCGACATGTAACCATCAAGAAAACATGTCTACAGTAGAACTTCGATGGCTCGAACACCGATGGCTCGTTTACCATGGCTGAGTCGAACCCGCTCTTGTGTCCCGAGGGGATTTCTCCACATAAGAAAACGTGAGGGTAATTAAGGAAATGTTCTCCTATTCTTTTGTAAATGTATGCTGTGTGCACTCATTAGAATCGCCTCATAGAGGCGATTCTAATGAGTACACACAACATACATTTTTATTATAGAACACCGAAAAGATGTCCCAAAATTAGCCCCATTAGTCCTCATGGCAGCAACCCACAGTGGCTCGAACTACCCCTGTCTCGAACAGATTTTCATGGTCCCAAAGGTATTCGAGCCATTGAAGTTCGACTGTATATAGTTTTGACCCCCTTAAACCCCACTTTTATATAGTAAAACTGGGGTTTACAGGGGTATACATTATTTTCTTATATCTGCTCAAATCCATAGATTGTGGGTACTCAGTAGAACCGCCTCAACGAGGCGGTTCTAACGAGTATTCAGAATCTATGTTATGAGTAGAAATAAGAAAACTATCACAGTTTTTCATCTGAAAGTTTCCATTTTTCGGTGGTAAAATTTACAATGTATTTGTATTTGTTGGATTCAATGTATGACGTCCCCGTCATCACTGTAATGGTCATTTTGGAGACAACACTGAAAAGTTCATTTTGGAGACGTTGCTTCCAATTGTGTTGGACTTGTACCCGACTTTAAGATGAACAGACCTCTCAAGCCCTGCCGCGCAATGAATTCAACAGGGGTTATATGCATGGATGGTCCGACTCGCACCGCTTTGCATGGGCAGGCTTTAGATCCTTTAAGGGCATATGCGTGTAAATACTTCCCACATTGAAAACTGTTTCAGAGTATGTATATGTTCAGTTTCATATTTGGGCTTACCACATTTGAAGTAAAAAGACATATGTCACCGTGCTGAATCTTAAGTAATCTGAACTTTAAGGAGATCACCCAAGCTGTTTTCCAAGAAATATCAGAAAACAAACATGTTAGTAAATAACATGTCAAAAATGACTTTTGCCTAGCTTTAAAACATTTAATTCCAGCAGAATGATATAGTAAAAGATACTGCAGCTTTTCTTTAGCCTATTTTTCAAGCTCATAAAAAGTTCTGCAAAACCAATTTTTGTCATCAGCCAAAATATCTTTAAAAATAATTAATTTTCTGTAATATTTTGGTCCATACAGAAAAATGATACATTGAAGTTTTCATAAAACAAGATTTTTCTCTAGGAGATGTGATCAGAGAATAGGAAATTAAAAGAAAAGTAGGGGTCACCGTGCGAATTTCTGTTTTATTGAACAAATCGTTCCCCTACCCCCAGTTGAATTAAATGGTAAAAGTACATATAAATTCTAAGAAAAAATGGCGCATCACTGTCGGCAACTTGGATTTTACTTGTAAATATTAGCTGGCCATAATATGCATCACGGCAAATCATTTAAGTAAGTCTGTAACTATTTTGGTAGATCTCATCTTGAGTAAATGTCGAAAAATTAAAAGTTTTAAAAATTGCAAAGTTGCTGTTTTCGTGAAGTTTATAGCCAAGTTGAACATGTTTAATAATAAAATAAGCCCAAAATAAAGGTTCATTTTAAAAGGGAAGGCTTGCCTGGTTTTAAGGGTACTGTTCCTGGTGTAAATGTAGCCATAGTACCGCCACATGGATGTACGAGTTGATGTAGATGAAAGTACTGGTGAGGAAGCAAATTGCACTGTTCTTGTTAATGGGACATAGACTTTTAATGCAGTGTACTCAAAGGCAATATATGGTTCATCTACACATTGGAATGGACAAACCCATGAGGTGTCAATTTTCTATGTAGAACTACCCTGACATTTATTGGAAGAAATATTTCAATGTTAAGGTAACTGAGGCATTGACATGTGACCCAATGATCACATTCTCACTTTTGACCAACTATGATAGTAAGGGATCATTGTGATGACCCTGTTTTATTGAAATTTGCTCAGTAGTATCTGAATAGTAGTTGGAAGAAGACATTGTTAACAGACAGACAGGAGGAATAATGGACTTATAGAGCACGGATGATATGCGATTTGGCAAGTAGAAATGGACAAACAAAACAAAATAAATGTCCCTAACAGATTTATGAGAGACAATAATGTGGTAGAACACATCATACATACTGTTTGTTTTGCTAGGTTTTACGCCCGTTCAACAATCTTTCAGTCATATACAGGCGGGTAGTTTCCTAACCATCGTTCCTGGAAAGTACCAGTACTAGACTCCGATCCTCCGACACAAACTACCAAATGTTCTCACATAAACGATCATGGCCGGTGGCGGAGCTCGAGCCCATGACCCTCCAGTGATTACAAGTCAGCGACCTTAATCACTGGACCACGGAGGCGGTTTTCCATACATACTGAGTATACATTCATGTCATGTGGTCAGTAAACATGTAATTGTTAGGTGACGACACAAATATACATACAAGGTAGTATAAGACGAAGGAGGAAGAGACATTAAATGTTAACATCTTTTATTAGCAAAGTATAAAAATATTATAAACAAGAGACAACCAAAGTTACCAATGTTAACAGTTTTTATCTGAAAGTCTAAAAAGAAATAAACAGTATAAAGCTATTTAAGGTGAATCTTAATCTTGATAAAAACTGGACCGATTGACTGTCAGTACGCCGTAAACCGTGTTCATTTATTGGTGGTAGTAATATAACTAGAGCTGTCAGTGAAACTGACTAGCGCCCCGGCAGCGCTATCAGAGGAGTAGGAAAATATTGATGTTAAAAAACTATAAAGAACAAGGAAATGAAAGAACGTAGCTCAAAGAATCATTTTGAACATGATAACTCGGTTTTAGAAACCAACTTGGGTTTTGCGCACAACACATCCTCTCATGATGATTAACATTACTGTCAAGTTATTCTAAAATCAATCCAGGAATAAGAAAGATATTGATCGGATACGATAAAAAAGAAGGGTTTTTTTACCTTTCACCTCTAAGTATGACCTTGACCTTTGAGGTACGGACCTGGGTCTTGCGCTTGACACACTGTCACATTATGGTCAATAGTTCTGCTAAGTAATATTTAAATCAATCCAGGTATAAGAAAGTTATAGATTGGACACAATAAAAAAGACGCTTTTTTGACCTTTTATCTCTAAGTATGACTTTGACCTTTGAGGTACGGCTGTGGGTCTTGCGCGAGACACTCCGTCACATTACGGTTAACATTTCTGCCAAGTAATATTTAAATCCATCCAGGAATAACAAAGTAATTGATTGGACACGACAAAGACCCTTTTTGACCTTTAACCTCTAAGTATGACATTGACCTTTCAGGTACGGACCTGAGTCTTGCACGCAACACTACATCACATTATGGTTAACAATTGTAGACTGCTACACTGATGATTTATGAATGTGGTCAGGTAAACTGTATTGACGGTAGTGCTGAGTTGACCGTGGCCTAGTGGATAAATTGCGCTTCGGTGTTTGGTTAAACTTTCGTACAGAAACGATAGCTCTGTCACCAGACCATCTCTCACTAAACTGGGACCCTGTATTCTATTAAAATATGCGAAAGCTATTGAGCTATAGGGTGAGGGAAACAAAACACCGGAAAAAGCTGACTGTATCTCTGATTTTGTTTTAAAAAAAAACACCTGAGGATCCAAAATAACATAGAAAGAGAAGTCTAAAACCGGAACCACTTTTCCAATCTCACTGGCTTGCAGCCGTCGCTGCAAGCCAACAACACCTGTTCCACGACTTTCAACCATTTCCTCACCCAACAACGGTAAAACATTGGCTCTGACATAAGGTTCATTTTTGATGGTTATACAAAAATGGCGAATTACCCGCATATGTCTTTAAGCGGATTACCAGTACTCGTGTGCGAGTCGGGTTCAGCTCTGTGTGGAAGCATCATGCACCCCATCTGTTTCTTCAAGCCCCTATGGGCGGGCCCGACTTGTATTTGTGATGACGTAAAACAACTTTAGACAATGAACGACGTCTTGTAGCTGTACAGAGTAAATACATGGTTAGTGTCTTTAATAATAAAATATAATCGGTGAGCCTTAGACAATTTTATAGGGGCGAGCTTTAGTGAGCCCCTATAAAATTGTCGCGGCGAACCGATTATATTTTATTATTAAAGAAAAAAAAATCATGTATTTAGTTAATACCGCAATACAAAACAATTAAGGGTTTTAGCAAATTTAAGCAAAAAATACAGCATACAGTGTGGCATGTTAAACGACATTCAGTGCCATTGCGCGCACATGTAGTATAACGTGACGTCAACGAGTGCAAAGTTTCTGACGTCACCGCGCCAGAAAGACGTGGGAAACAACATGTATGTTCGAATAAAAGTTTCTCAGCACATTACATTCTGTATGAAAAGTTGCAAATAAATAGTTTATTTTATTAGCTTTAGAAATTATTTTCGGTGTTGAGACTCAAGTGCAGTAGCAGTGCGCAGTTATTCCAACGGGCCATTCAAACATGGAAAGGCCAGAGAAGGCCTGAATTTAGCTGACATTTCTGAAAATAATTTCAAATAAATATTGCAAAAGGATTTAACTTGCAGTTTTGTTGTTTTCCCGTGTATAAAAGGTTGCATGTTATTGTTTGCATTTGCGAATAAGAGACCTGAAAAGTAGGTCCAATCTATAAACGGTCACTAGACGTAGGCCTATTATAGGTCAGTAGAAGGTATTGTAGGTCACTACCGATTATAGCATGCAGTTATTCGACCCCCGGCTTTTTTAGGTTACTAGAATGCCTGATTGCGGTACAAATAAACATTTAGGATCTTACACTTGTGACTATTTAAGTGGAATGGGAACACCTGGCTGATTTTTCCGCCATTTTTCAAAGGGAGACAACTTTCGGGACTTCCTGTTCGCCTTTCTATAAACCCTGTCCCACAGAAAAAGGGGTCTACTCTTAAAGGAAAGAATTTGCTCCTTAGGAGCAAATTCTTTCCTTTAAGAGTAGACCCGTATTGGCATGGGACACAAAAATACTTTTTGCAAGAGTTGCCTCCCCTGAAGGTGTTCCCATTCCCCTTAATACTGAAGTCCACTAAAATTGCCTCGGTGAGTTTCATTAATTACGGCGTAGCCGTTATGGTTTTGCTTTTGTCCTACATTTTTCGTTACTCCATTGGTCAATAAAACCACATGTCCAAGGAGATGACCATTTTATTGGTCAATGATTTGCATAAATAAATCTACTCAAAAAATACGACAGTTTACCGAAGTTTTAACCTAGGAGATGTTTCATTTTTTATGTGAGACATGAATGAAAAATATATATAGTTTCGGCTTGCTCACCGTCTTGTCCTTTGATGACCATACGTCATATGTATAATTGGGATTCTAGTGAATTCTGTAACTGCTGTGGTGAATAGCTATTTTTACCTAATTTCACGTGGTTGGTCTATATAGCGAAAGGAACCATTTCGCGAAAGGAAGGTTCCTTTCGCGAAAGGAAGAATTTTCTGCGAAAGGAATTGTTTGTTTGATTTGAGGTATAACGTCCCCATCAACACTGTGTAGGTCATTTTGGAGACGTTGCTTCCAAGTTTGTGGGACTTTTACCCGACATTGAGATGAAAGACACCTCAAGCCCTGTTGCCCAATGAAACCAATAAAGAGATATAGCATGACAAAAACATGTAATAATCGCATTACAAATTGACAGATGTTTAATTTACAATATATGCTAAATAAAAGTTGCAGTGTATCATTTGTCTTCAGCATACTTTATGTCCTCCATTTTAACACAAAATGGACATTTTCGAATATCATTAATGTTAAATAAATTCTGAAAAGGAATAAGTGTAATTTGAGTTTTAGTTAGGTGCACATAAGATCAAGTTTCCGTCCGTTTGTCTGCTCGTCCGCTTGTTAACCCTAAATGTTAACCCTAGAATTTGTGTTCAAAAACAGTGAATGATAACGTTTTCTTATTTGTTGTGCATATACTTGAGATCATATGCTCTTGAAATGAGGCCTATTTTTTTATCCTTGACCTTTTACATTGACCTTAGCTCAAACAGGCGGGACACCGCCCTCTGCAAAGCTATTTTTCCTCGCGTGACATCTGAATTGTTTGAATACAGTAAACCACTTCATAGCTAGACAATTGTTGTTGTCACTATTGTAGCTCATATTGCACGACCCGCAGAAAAAGCGAGCGACTGAAGTCGGTTGATTTTCTAAGAGTGCCCTAAAATCACCGTGTCATTCTGTCAGTCTGTCTGTCCGTCCGTAATCCGTTTGTGAAAATTGGTGAAAGTGACTTAACCGCTTGGAATATTTAAACAATTTTTGGCATACTGATAGATATCAATGAGATCTAACCAATGAACTTGCGAAATATTACATTCCATTTAGTATAGCCTCGCCGAGGCGAAAAATGTGAAAATTTTCGAACTGCTTCTCCTCGAAAACCGTTGGGCCAATTGAAGTCAAATTTCATATGGAGGCTCTATGGGATGGGGGAAACCAAAATTTGCTCATGGAGTCCAGGTCACATGACCAAAATGGTCACCAAGCCATATACGGTCTGTCTGTCTGTCTGTCTGTCCGTCCGTAACCCGTTTGTGAAAATTAGTGATAGTGACTTAACCGCTTGGAATATTTAAACAATTTTTGGCATACTGATAGATATCAATGAGATCTAACCAATGAACTTGCGAAATATTACATTCCATTTAGTATAGCCTCGCCGAGGCGAAAAATGTGAAAATTCTCGAACTGCTTCTCCTCGGAAACCGTTGGGCCGATTAAGGTCAAATTTCATATGGAGCCTCTATGGGATGGGGGAAACCAAAATTTGCTCATGGGGTCCAGGTCACATGACCAAAATGGCCGCCAAGCCATATATAGTAAAAACCCTTGAAAATATTCTTCTCCAGAACCACTGGGCAGATTTCCACGAAACTTGATAAATAGCATCTGAGACGTAGGCCCATCATAAATTGCTAAAATGGTGACCCTGGGTTGACCTTGACCTTCTTTGTGCCTAGGTCCAACTTTGACACATATGCTTTTGTATTGGAAAAGTGAGAATTCATTTTATCCTGCAAACGATTCAGAAAACAGTACTAAAGTATAAGATATATTTTTGCTCCTTACGATAAGGCGCATTTATTGGGGGAACCGTTTTAGGTCCAGGTCACATGACCAAAATGGCCACCATACCCATATATGGTAACACTCATAAAGCTAAAAGCATCCGGCGGGTCGTGCACTTCAGCTGAAGCACTGGTTTCTAAACAACCTTCCAATTAAATCTACGCCGCATATCTTTTTTAAAGATATTTCTTGTTTCATATGAAATTACCACAAGTATAAAATTTAGTTAAGAAATAAATCAGCTCTAGCTGTGATTTGTTGTGTAATAAATCACAGTTTGGAGGTCAGTTGTAAAGTAGACAAATCACGAGCGCGTAGCGCGCGTGATTTGTCTACTTACAACTAACCGACAAACTGTGATTTATTACCCAACAAATCACTGGCTAGAGCTGATCTATTTCGATTCTAACACGCTGAAAATCGGCAATAATGTTGTTGTTTCCTCCAAATTCTCACAACTTTCCGCCATTGTTAGAAGAAATCCCGCTAAATTTATCGACTGAAACACAGGCATTTATATCCTTTTCTAACGTTTTCGATGCGAGAAAATGACGTTTCACCGTCTAACGTCAAGTAAATCGACTAGTGACGTCATAAATTTGCAGTTTTTAATGACGTCACACGTCACAGTCTTCCGAGCTGTGATTTGTTGCAGAATAAAACACAGTTATTTTGCATTGCCTATATAGGCGCGCTGTGTTAGAATTAATCATATTACGATTCTGAATTGGACTGTGTCGCTTAAGAAATAAAAAAACATAGGGCCGTATACGTAACGGAAGACATCAAGACGTTATGCGCCAAGAAGCATGTGCTATTACACGAGTGGCCATATAGAGAAGCATACATGCGTGTTCATGTATTACAGAATTTATTAAACGAGTTGAGGAAAAGAGATACAATGCGAGGCTTTGCCGAACATTTTATCCCTTTTCCTCAACGAGTTTAATAAATTCAATAATATATAAGCACGAATGCAAGATTCTATTTATCATATGACATTTAAAACGCATTTCATTCACGATTGTTTACAAAAATGTCAATATTCAGACATCAGTAAACGCGACGTCGTTAAGGACGTCGTATATGTAACGTTACGGGACGTACCCAGCTAATTTGCATATTTTATCCACTAGTGGATTGTCGAAAATATTACATGGCATTATTGCACTCAGAGGCGACGTCATATGATAAATGATATTTAAAACATGGCGTTATCCACTAGATAAAAAATAACTTTATTTGATAAATAGAACATTCGCATTTGTCATTTTTGTTTGCCTGTATTTGGGGTTTATGTCCCCGTCTGTGATATTAACGTCATTTTGGAGACGTTGTTTCCGAACTTTAGGGACTTTTTCACGTTATTGAGATGAGAGGACATTTCAAACCAAGCCGCCAAAAGAAACCGCTATGGTTAAAGGAGTGTTCTTGCATAAATAGCTATGCGCATGGCTGTTTGAATCCATTGTCAAATGGACCGAAAGCCGTGCTCAAACAGCAAAAAACATGTTCAAATCATGAGTTTCGCGTGCTGTTTGAACATGGATTTCGAGCTTTTGATATCACAAGACTGGCCTTGCTTTGTTTACGTTACGTTGAGCGACGTAACGTTATCGCCCTGAACGTAGCGTTTTAGGATTCTATGATGACGTCAGATGGTTACTGCGTAACAACGTCATTGTAAACAACGCTCTGAACGGGCCGCCATGTTGGTTCGCCGGTCGCATTTGAAGAGTTTATATGGAGTTTATATGGAGCTTTTGGGCGTTTCGTCAAAATTTGTTGAGGGAATCGTAAGTTATGCAAGAACAACGATCATCCATGGTTATTTCATTGCATTAACATTTGCCGGATCCCTCGGAAGATATTTGAACATTCGGCCTGGCGGCCTCATGTTCAAACAGCTTCCTCGGGACCCGGCGAATGTTAATGCATGAAAAACCATGGTTGATCCCTATAATCCAGCTCGTAACAGTTTTCCTGCCAATATTCAAATATAGTCGGTTTCAACTCTGTGCAGAAGCAACGTTGGACCCATTCTATTTATGTGTTTCACCAAGCCCCGATGGACGGTGCTATTTTTGCCGAAAATATAATAGCTGGTAAATAATTGTTTTTGTTTGATTTGATGATTAACGTCCCCGTCAACACAGTAAAGGTCATTTTGGAGGCGTTGCTTCCAATTATGTGGGACTTTTACCCGACATTGAGACGAAATGACATCTCAAGCCCTGTCGCCCAATGAAACCAATAGGGTTTATTAGCATGGACGGTACAATTAGGCATAATGTAGCGCTTGCCAGATAACCAACGCGGCCACCCATTCAGGTACTTATTGCACACCCCTCTTTGGGCATACGTTATTTTACTATTATTATACCTCACGTGACTTTCACATACAAAGCTCCTATAGGCCTTACTATCCCATGCGATAATATACTAACACATGCGCAAAAATGATGCGCGTACGGTTCAATATAATAATATACTATAGTTTATCAACGACCTTTGAGAGTTCAACGGTCACGCGTGACAAGACTATTCCATGTTTTAGGGGAAGCAGGTTTCGGATTTCTTTTTACACAGGATTTTAAAATTATTAATAAGTTTTTTTTTTTGATAATGTCACTATGTAGAAGTCGTGACTAAGTGGTTAATATGATGCAGTACAATCCTCAGTAAAACTATATCGCCCAATATAACATCACAACTGAAGGCGATTTACCTAAAACGCGGTCTAGTCCAAAATTAAAAGTGCAGTCACGTCTCACTGCGTTTTGAAAGACTATATCACGTGCGCAGAGGTTCAATTTATATTGAACCGTACGCGCATCATTTTTGCGCATGTGATATTATATTATCGCATGGGATAGTATATAAATATCACATTTCTGAGAGGGTGATAGTAAGAATGTTCACCCTGAGGAAATGATTATCGACCGAGGCGAAGCCGAGGTCGATAATCATTTCCGAAGGGTGAACATTCTTACTATCACCCTCTCAGAAATGTGATATTTATTTTATTATACCGAACTTATTATCACCCTGATGAATTGAACCGTACGCGCATCATTTTTGCGCATGTGATATTATCACCCTGAAAAATTGAACCGTACGCGCATCATTTTTGCGCATGTGATAGTTTAATATCGCATGGGATAGTAAAAATTATCACCCTCTGGTCTATGAGCGTTTTGTATGGTAAAATCGCGTGAGGTATAATAATAAAAGTTACCACCCTCATGCATATGGGCGTTATAATAATGATTTCATACATCAGGGTGATAATAAGTTCGGTATAATAAAATAAATTTCACATACCTGAGAGGGTGATAGTAAGAATGTTCACCCTTCGAAAATGATTATCGGACACGGCCTCGCCTCGGTCGATAATCATTTCCTCAAGGTGAACATTCTTCATAACACCCTCTCAGAAATGTGATATTCATATAATGCCGTACATGTATCAATATTTAAACAACAATTAAGCTTTAAGCAATGTCGATGCAAACGTATTGCGTTGACGTTGACACGACTTTGCATACGCGTTACGTCAATCGCCAAAACCGGCGAATCCTAACACAATATTTTCTATAAATGAAGTATCCTTTGTTAGTAGGGAATACACAAGGGGCCTGAAAATTGTGGAGTGTGCGACATTTTTCAGGGGCATTCAAGCCAGTCAGGCTTCCTTATGAAACTTCAGAGAAGTTTTCACTATTTCTCAGTAAAACTGGTCAACCAAAAGTACCAGAAAATATAATCTACACCATACATCATTACGATAACACACCCGTGCGATAAAGTGCATTTTTTTACATCTCCAAACTGGTTACTTTTCTGATGAAAACCCTTGTTATTTTTCTTATTTATACTGCAAACATAGGTTGTGGGTGCTCGTTAGAACCGCCTCATTGAGGCGGTTCTAACGAGTACCCACAACCTATGTCTTGGAGCAGAAATAAGAAAAATAATGTTTACCCCCGTAAACCCCAGTTTTCTCTTTATAAAGTGGGGCTTAAGGGGGTCTTCATTTCACGGACTTGGTCACGTGATGTATTCGTCCGCAAAGCATTCCATTAACGCCAGCTGAATTGACAGTATATACCTTCAGTAATGAAAATATTGACTACTGGGACACCACGGCTATCTTTCGTGGAATACACCAAGAACTGAAAAATGAGGAATGTGAAAATTTGCAATTTTCCTGGGTAAGACAAGCTAGATTCGGCCCAATAGCCCTTGTCAGGTGCCCTGAAAGGATAGAGAAGAGGTGTGTATCAATAAAATTAATTAAATTATTACAGTTCTAACCGAGTCTCTTGACTGCGCCCCGATCACGAGTCCGCAGACCCGTGGCCACGTAATAAGGATTCGTCTTCAAGCCGACCGCTGCGACCGTGGCAATATATAGCGCTTCCGGGAAGTCATGCGACGTCGTCGTCACACAGGGTGCTAACAGTTCGTACTCATCTTCTAGAAAAAAAGCCAACCACACTTTCTGATACGCGAAAAAACCGACTTAACCCAGATTCACATTCTCTTAATCAATTAATATTTAAACCAGTGCTTCAGCTGAAGTGCACGACCCGCCGGATGCTTTAAGCTTTATGAGTGTTACCATATATGGGTATGGCGGCCATTTTGGTCGTGCAATATAATAATAAATAAATATTTACTTCACTTTTTATCTTTCTGTCTTGAATTGCCGTCGGCATAGGACTCCGTTTGTCAGTTATATTGTATGATTCTACAATATATTTGAGGGCAAGGTTCGAATGTTCGCATTATGAAAACATGCCTACACAAATACATCGGTAAAATTTTACAAACAAAAAAAAAAAGATTTTTTTTTTCGATAAAAACTATGGTATTCTTCATATTTCTGCTCAAAACATAGAAACATAGATTGTGGGTAATCATTAGAACCGCGGTTCTAACGAGTATCCACAGTCTGGGATTTTCAGCAGAAACAAGAATAATAATGTATACCGCTGACAGAACCAGTTTTACGATATAAAAGTGGAGTTTAAGGGGGTCAAAATTATATAGGTGTGTTTGCGTAATGGTATACTTCGGTGTTCAGAGCCACAGTATATTTTTCTGCAGGCCATTGCGAAATCACGCCTATACAAATACTTTTTTATTCGGCGCCGAAAAAACTACATTTTTTGATGAAAAAATTTGTGATATTTTCTTATTTCTGCTCAAAACATAGATTGTGGGTACTCGTTAGAACCGCCTCGATGAGGCGGTTCTAACGAGTACTCACAATCTATATCTTAGAGCAGAAATTAGAAAAATAATGTTTACCCCTGTAAACCCCAGTTTTTCTACATAAAAGTGGGGTCCGATGGGGTCAACATTATTAAACGTTTTTCGTGATGGCATTTCCAGGCGATCATTTCTTTGCAATTTTTGAGCCGATTGTTAGTCAGTCGACTCAAAGTTACTGAACACATTCGCTTTTCGTTGTTGATGTCCACCTAACTATCTCTGATTATTAAGAAATCCAGGTTACTGTCCGGCCCCCGCCCATCAGGGCTTGATGAAATATATGGGCTGCATTATGCTTCCGGACGCAGGGCTGAAACCGACCCACACACGAGTACTGGTAAACAGCTTAGCGGATCTAAGCCTGCCTAGGCAAATTTGTTATGGTTTGTCTTTGAGTGAGTGTATCGCTTATATTATTTTGTTTCGGATAGCTAATTGGTCACTTTGTGGGAAAGCAACTGTCCTTTTGGCTTTCCGCTATTGAGGTTTCTGTTAGGGTCTAGTTGTTTCATGTCTGTGTTTCTTCCCTTTGGTGTCTTTGATGGGAGCTGTGGGTTAATTGTATCGATTCCTGATCATTGCCTTCACTTCTAGATTTTATATCGATAATCATTTCGAAAACACGCCTATACAAATATATTGTAAATTTAAACAAAAAACAAAAATTAAGATGAAAAAAAAAAAATGTGAAATTTTCTTATTCCTGCTCAAAATATAGATTTTCAGAAAACGTGAACAAAAGTAAACGTTTTACCATTAAAAATGGCAGGGACCGGAAACGCTAAACACACACATTTTCATTTAGCCTAATTAAAAATAGACCAGGAACAAGTTGTTCAAAATTAACGATGTCGTTAGTTAACGAATTGTTAAAACTTTGATCATTTAATGTAACAAATACGCTCATATTTTTTCAGCAAAAAATGTAAGCAGCTTTTGCAAACGCAAAGCTGCTCACATTTTTTTCAGCAAAAATACCAAAATTTTAGATATTGAACTTGCTAGAATAGTTAACAATATGACCATTAACAAGCTCGTTAAGCTTATGATGCTTTGAACAACTGGCCCCAGCTCTAGCAGTAAACTTTTAAGTAATATATCACTGTTTGGAGGTCAGTTGTAAAGAAGACCAAATCGCGAGCACGTTGCGCGAGTGATATGCCTACTGTCAACTGACCGACAAACTGTGATTTATCACACTAGAGCTGAGCTATTTCGATTCTCACGCACTTAAAATCGGCAAAAATGGTTTTGTTTCCTTCAAATTCTCTCATCTATTCGCCATTGTTAGAAGCGAACCAATCGAAACTATTGACTTCGTATCGGATGATCGGTAATTAAGAGCAAATAGTTTTAATTCTCAAACAAGAATACCAGCAACAGTCTCTGGATGATCCTAAGCTTAATAATGTCTATAAAAGGGTTTTCCTTTGGAAGCAAGGAATACACCACAGAAAATATGGACTGTACATGTTTACTGGGCCAGTTTATCTAGTTTCGGTCAATTAGGCCTCATCAGTGGCCCTCAAATATTTTCAATGATCCCAAAGGACAAGAAACTATAAACTACAATATGGCAAACAAAAGTAAATCAGTAGGTCGTTTTGAGCAAATCAGTTTGCCAAATAAATAATCTTTTGTAATATGTTTCCGCTTAAATATTCCTGGCAAATAACTATAATCTACAAGATTTGAGATTTCCGAAGAAAATAGTTTTAACACCATTGTCAATTTACAAGTTACCCTGTAAATTCAACATCTGTGGACTATGAGTGATCCTTGGAAAGTCTTTCGACAATGCCTGGATTCCGGGTATATTCTTTTGATTTCAACATTTTAGAACAACTTTCCTTTGGTAATCCAAAACGAATCCTTATTGTGAACAACAATAATCGTCATGTGTTCCCGTTTAAAATGTTAAAGGCAATCAAAAACAATTTAAATCAGTACGTAATTCATGCTAATCTCTTTCAGATCACCGGTCCGTTTGTTTGCTGATGATTGGGTCATGTATATGAACATATATTCTCCTTCTGACTGTCTTATTTTACCAGATGATCTGGATCAACTTGCACAGTGGGAGACCGATTGGTAGATGAAGTTCTATGTGGCCAAATGTCATTCAATGATGGTATCACGGCACCCTCTGGACGCGCAAATTAAATTTGACTATATACTCCACCAGCAATTTTTGGGGCATGTTCAATCCGTCAAATACCTTGGTATCACAATCACTGACGATCTTGATTGGGATCAACATATCTTTGAGATTACATCTAAAGCAACTAGGACATTAGGATTCCTTAAATGTAATTTGGCCTTTGCACCTAGGCAGACAAAGGATGTTGCATATAAAACATTGGTTCACCCTCAACTTGAATATGCATCACCCATTTGGCATCCCTATGTTAAAACTCAGATTCAGCAGGTGGAGAAGGTTCAGAGGAATGCTGCTCGATGGACCTGCAGACGATGGCGAAATAGAAGTAGCGTCGGTGACATGCTTAATGAGCTAGAGTGGCTGTCCCTGGAGGCCCGTCGTGAGCAGTCCTCTTTAACCTTCTTCTATTAGATACACTCTGATACAGTGTCTATTAATAAAGATAAGTACTTGACCCCTGTAACAGCGTCAACCCAAACAAGGGCATCAAAGGTAAACGACTCACAATATCTTAGGTACCAGTCCTATAGTGATGCCCTGAACAACTCCTTCTTTCCTAGAACTATTCCTCGATGGAATAGTCTTCCCTTCTCTGCGGTAAATGCCAACTCCGCAGAAGAGTTCAAAGCCAGTACAGTGTAAGATTGAGACTCAGAGATGTGCGTTTTAGGATACCTCTGTTATGCAGATTGTAAATAGTTTTAAGGACGCATTCAGTGCCCTTTTTATGCTAAATTCTAAGTTTAGCCACCCAACCAACTGAGGTAATGGCCAAATATGACCGACTCAGTATAAGAAGATAGATAGATAGATATATAGATAGTTAGATATAGATAGATAGATATAGATAGATAGATATAGATAGATAGATATAGATAGATAGATATAGATAGATAGATATAGATAGATATAGATAGATAGATATAGATAGATAGATATAGATAGATAGATATAGATAGATAGATATAGATAGATAGATATAGATAGATAGATATAGATAGATAGATATAGATAGATAGATAGATATAGATAGATAGATAGATAGATAGATAGATAGATAGATAGATAGATATAGATAGATAGATAGATAGATAGATAGAGATAGATAGATAGAGATAGATAGATAGAGATAGATAGATAGATAGATAGATAGATAGATAGATAGATAGATAGGTAGGTAGGTAGGTAGGTAGGTAGATAGATAGATAGATAGGTAGATAGGTAGATAGGTAGGTAGGTAGGTAGGTAGGTAGATAGATAGATAGATAGATAGATAGATAGATAGATAGATAGATAGATAGATAGATAGATAGATAGATAGATAGATGAGCAAGAAGGCGGCAGCCAAATCCTATGGTGTTCCCCGTACCACTCTACTAGATAAACTGGCAGGCCTAGGAAGGGTACCTGAGAAACCGACTCCGCCAGGTCACCACACAGTGCTTACAGAAGCTGAGGAGAATACCCTAGTACGATACTGCCATTTGATGGCTGAAATTGGACCCACGGATCCTCTTACTAAAAAAGCCTTCCTGGGTGAGGTTAAACGCGTCTTGGACATTCATGGTAGGCCGACACCGTTTAAGGACAACTTTCCTGGTAAAAAGTGGTTCAAGGTGTTTCAGAAACGCCACCCGGATATTACAATGATAACAGCCATGAGTCTTGGCCATGAACAGTCAAATCCTGGTTTGATGGAGTTCCAATTATTTAAAGAAGGAAGTACCAGACTATGAGACCTTACTTGCAAGCCCTCGGAGAGTATTTAATGCTGACGAGTCTGGGTTTCCGCTTGCCCGTAAGTCCGGACGTGCCAATGCTGAGAAAGGAGCGAGGCATGTGTATCAAGTGGTGACTATCACTAAGACACAAATAACTGTCATGGTGGCCTTCAGTGCATACGGCGATTATGTCCCACAAATGATATTGTTCCCGGGAGAACGACTGCGAGATGTTGGTTTGTCTGGGTTGCCACATATGCTACAACAAAGATCAGACGGCTGGATGGATTCAGAGACTTTGTGGAATTTCTGAAGAGTTTACACTCATTTGACGAAAGTAAAAAACATCCCGTTTCCGATTCTCTTGTTCTCGATGGGCACTCAAAGTACATAATAGAAGTGGAGGCAATGATCAGGAATCGATACAATAACCCACAACTCCCATCAGAGACACCAAAGGGAAAGAAACACAAACATGAAACATCAGACCGTAATGGAAACATCAATCGTTTAGGCATATTTTAAAAAAGTTTAAGGGGGTCGATAATAGGAGTAAGGTGTCGATTATATGGTCTGCACTTTTTCTGACTAATGTTTCTAAAGATTGGTCAATAACAGAGACATTCTTATTTTGACCAATAGAAAGCTGCTGTACATTGGGGTATCGCTACTATGGTCATAGAAGCAAAAATACGCATCCTGATAGATTCTTGGGTCGATCGTTTTTGGGTCGATCTTTTCTTACGATCGACCCTAATTTACTAAATGGCAAAACGGAATTCCTGCAATTGTCCACGTGACCGTCACTGATTTGGGAAAACCAATATTAATAGAACTTGAAACATTGCGCTATTTTTATCGATGCAACATATAGGTCAGAGCAGTCTGAGCTATCAATAGAGTCTTGACAGGAATCGTGTGAACACTGAATACATAGATCAGACGCCGCGGAATGTGGCTTCTGCTCAGCAGGTTGCACAGGGACTACACTGTTCTCTAAAACAGTGGCATTTAAGGGTTAAACGAAATAGTATAAGAATGCCAGGTTGCTCACGTAATAAAAGAAATATAGATTGTGCATACACGTTAAAACCGCCTCTTCGAGGCGGTTCTAACGAGTACCCACAATATATATTTTAGATCAGAAATAAGAAAAATAAGGTTTACCCCTGTATATCCTAGTTTTACTATATAAAAGTGGGCTTCAAGGTGATCAAAATTATATAGGCGTGCTTTTGTGATGATCTAATTTCATGTTCACTAGGCTGCGATTCCAGTGGTATTTGTACTCTCTTTTTTATTCACTTGTTTTTCCCATCAAAACACTTTTTCTTGGTTTATTTTCTGAGACACTATTGTTTAAGTCGACCCTCTCTGTGTAGAAAGTGAGTTAATAGACGTTATAGCATTTTTCCATGCGCCACAGTCATCCCAAAATCTGCAATTCGTTCCGTTCCCTCGCCCTTCTATGTTGCCACTATTGTCGGTTTCACATGGGTGAAATAATCTTGAAAGGGCGGAAAAAACAAAACTTAGCCCCGTAAGCGGTTAACCATTACAGTGCACATTAATGTGTATGGTTTCTTTCCGGTATGTATTCTACTATTACAATACGTTTTTACCTGTAATAACAATAAGTATAGCGCGTTTAATGCATACGGCACGTGTCGTCATAGTTTTTGACATTAATGACTATCTTACTTTAACCGACGCCTGTGCAACGTAACGAGATTTTAATATAAGAAAGAAAGGAAAGAGAAAGAAAGAAATCAATGTAATGATCATGTAAAATTTAGTAAGATAACCATTTTTGATAAGAAATAACAAAAAGTGTTTGTTTTGGAGTTTAACGACCCAGTCAACACTGTTTAGGTCATTTTTGAGCCAGTCAGTTTACCTATCCACACTTTTCCTTGGCAGGCTAATACGTAAGCGGTTAACCAGTACAGTGCACATTCTTCGGCTAGAAACTGACAACTGCCTTTCTTGAATCAGCGGAAGGGAGCGAATGACCGTAGAAAATATTTCATGATCAATCTCCACGAAAGAATGCTGCCGACCCAGGCAGGTATCCAATCCGCGTCCTCCTGATCACCAGTCAGACGCGCATCCGACTGAGCTACCGAGTGAAAAGTGTAAGGAGAGAGAGAGAGAGAGAGAGAGAGAGAGAGAGAGAGAGAGAGAGAGAGAGAGAGAGAGAGAGAGAGAGAGAGAGAGAGAGAGAGAAGGGTGGTAAACACATATACAAATACATGGTCGGACCGGAATACTGACAAGACAGATAGATTGGTAGATATAGATCTGCAATCAAAATTCCGATAGATAGATAGATAAATAGATAGATAGATAAATAGATAGATAGATAAATAGATAGATAGATAAATAGATAGATAGATAAATAGATAGATAGATAAATAGATAGATAGATAAATAGATAGATAGATAAATAGATAGATAGATAAATAGATAGATAGATAAATAGATAGATAGATAAATAGATAGATAGATAAATAGATAGATAGATAAATAGATAGATAGATAAATAGATAGATAGATAAATAGATAGATAGATAAATAGATAGATAGATAAATAGATAGATAGATAAATAGATAGATAGATAAATAGATAGATAGATAAATAGATAGATAGATAAATAGATAGATAGATAAATAGATAGATAGATAAATAGATAGATAGATAAATAGATAGATAGATAGATAAATAGATAGATAGATAGATAAATAGATAGATAAATAGATAGATAGATAAATAGATAGATAGATAGATAAATAGATAGATAGATAGATAAATAGATAAATAGATAGATAGATAGATAAATAGATAGATAGATAGATAAATAGATAGATAGATAGATAAATAGATAGATAGATAGATAAATAGATAGATAGATAGATAAATAGATAGATAGATAGATAAATAGATAGATAGATAGATAGATAGATAGATAAATAGATAGATAGATAGATAGATAAATAGATAGATAGATAGATAGATAGATAGATAGATAGATAGATAGATAGATAGATAGATAGATAGATAGATAGATAGATAGATAGATAGATAGATAGATAAATAGATAGATAGATAGATAGATAGATAGATAGATAGATAGATAGATAGATAGATAGATAGATAGATAGATAGATAGATAGATAGATAGATAGATAGATAGATAGATAGATAGATAGATAGATATTCATATACCGAAGGACGCAAGATTCAGATAGATAGTATACAAGTCAACCCCTGTGGGTCATTAAAAGTCGTCTCCCCGAGAAAGGGAGGAGATAGAAGAGAAAATACAGTAGAGGAGATGAAAATGAGGGACAGAAGAGAAAGGGGAAAATGAATGAGAGAGAGATATGTATTTTTCTTATTTCTTATTATAAATGGTGTGTGTACTCGTTAAAACCGCCTCAGAGAGAGAGAGAGAGAGAGAGAGAGAGAGAGAGAGAGAGAGAGAGAGAGAGAGAGAACAACCATATGGAACGACTGAAATACGAGGACGGGACAAACAGAGAGAGAGAGAGAGTGTGAGAGAGAGAGAGAGAGAGAGAGAGAGAGAGAGAGAGAGAGAGAGAGAGAGAGAGAGAGAGAGAGAGATTTCTTCTCCGAGATGTTATTGGCATCTATATATATATATATAATTTTGACCCCATTGAACCGGATAGTATATAGTTAAACTGAGGTTATAGGGGTAAACCTTATTTTTCTTATTTATGCTCCAAGATATAGATTGTGGGTACTCGTTAGAACCGCCTCATCGAAGCGTTTTTTTTTTTTTTTTTTGGTTTTGGTTTGACGGTCCTTTCAAGATTATTTCACTCATATCGAGCCGATCGTTAATCAGAGGTGGGTGAAAACCGGAGTACCCGGAGAAAAACCACCTAACCTTCCGTTGCATAACTTGGTGTCTCATATGTGACCCGAGGCTCGAACCATAGCGGTGAGAGACCTAATGATCAAGAGTCAGCGTTCTTAACCACTAGACCACGGAGGCCCGTTCATCGAGGCGGTTCTAACGAGTACGCACAATCTATATTTTGATCAGAAATAAAAAAAAAAAATATCACAATTTATCATCTTAAAATGTTCCTTTTTCTGGCGATAAAATTTTTAATGTATTTGTATAGGCTTGTTTTCGTGATGTATTGGCATGTTTTCGTAATGTTACTCGTTAAAACCACCCATATGAGAGACAGATGCTTATTGAATTAATTAAATATTGTATATTCTTTATTAGTTTTACCCCCCTTAAACTATATTTTTATATACATTACAAAACACGTCTATACAAATACAATGTAAATTTTACCGCCTAAAAAATAAAAAGAAATATTTAGATGAAAAATGTGATTTTTTGTTATTTCTGCTCAAAATATAGATTGTGGGCACTCGTTAGAACCGCCTCATCGAGGCGGTTCTAACGAGTATCCACCATCTATATTTTAGAGCAGAAATAACAAAAATAATGTTTAACCCTGCAAACCCCAGATTTTCTGTGTAAAATTGGGGTTCGAGGGGGTCAGAATCATATAGGCATGTTTTCGTGACGGGTTATCTAGGGGTTTACATGGGTATTATGTTATTTTTCTTATGACTGCTCAGAAACATAGATTGTGGGAACCCGGGGTTCTAACCTTTAGAAATACTCTTTTTTTTTTCAGAAAATATGAAAGAAAAATTTTACAATATATTTATATAGACGTATTTTCGTACTGGTAGTGGGATTTATACAATAGAAATTTTATGAGTTTTTAAAATGATGTTCTGCGCAATTTTAATTCAAAATAGAAATGAAGACAATGATCAAGAATCGACACAATTAACAAACACCTCCCATCAGAGACACCAAAGGGAAAGAAGCACAAACATGAAACAACTAGACACTAATCATAAATGGAAACAGCAATAAGGACAGTTACTTTCCCACAAAATGGTCAATTGGCAATCCCCCCCCCCCCCCAAAAAAAAAAAAATATGGCTTCACGCCCTCTGTCCTACGTCACGATAATCTAATAATCGATATGTTGTTATCGACACGCGTATCGTTAATTCTTGCACACCAGACAAGGAAATCCGTGGTTTTAACTTGGGATAGAAATTTATGTTCTGACCCTGGTGTTCCGACCCCAAATCGAATATAATCGCTTGTTTGATAAATGCACTGGTTGATTACAACCTCATGCGCGGCGTCGTCATGCATGACGTCACTAAACATTCCTGTTGTGTCATCACAAAATGGCGGACGTCGGTAACCGAAGTGACAGCAGCATTAAAAATTCGCAATAGAAATGGAAGGAATGCAAGAAAAAGAATCCTATATGGGTGTGAGGGGTGGATAGAAAATTCCGTCCCTCGGGATCACTGTCCGGCATCACTCGGCAAGCCTCGTGATGCCGGACAGTGTCCCTCGGGACGGATTTTTCCATCCACCCCTAACACCCATATAAGATTCTTATATCATTCTTGATAAGTTATACGCGTGGCATTAATTTGATTAGTGACATAATCCCTATTTGAGCGATATTTCATGAATAAACATCTGGGGCAAAGTTAAATCTTGAAGAGATATTTATTTCAGTTCATTTATGATTAACTTTCAAAAATGAAACAATATAAACTTGTATCAGCGGGAGACTGACAGAGAATTTTTTCATAATCACTTTCCACCATCATCATCGTCATTGATTTCATAGTTATAATTTATATATCATTTATTATTATTATTATTATTAACTTCCTTACAAACTGAGCATTTTCTTAGATCAGCGGGAGACTGAGAGAAATTATTCCATAATGTCTACCCGTGACTGGGTCGAACCGCGAATGGGGCCAATGAAGATAGCTTTATAGATTTGGATAAGGTAGAGTATGTAATCTGAATAAATGTTCCTAACAATTATCATTTAAACATTTTAGACACTTGTTTTGCTCTCAAATGTAATTCACAGAAATGACTTCCCCTTTTAACTTTTTAGCAGCATCCAGGATACATCAATGTCGGCGCCACGTCTCCACACAGCGCCGACAACGCTGTTTCGCCCCCGCCAATTGGGGCTTGAAGAAATAGATGGGCTGCATGATGCTTCCACTCAGAGTTGAAACCGACTGCACTCGAGTACTGGTAACCCGCTTATAGGATCTAAAGCGGTGCATGTCGGGCCGCCCATGCTTATAAGCCCTATCGGTTTCATTGGACGACAGGGCTTGAGATGTAATTTCATCTCAATGTCGGATAAAAGTACCGCAAAATCGGAAGCAACGTCTCCAAAATGACCTGTCAAGTCAAACGAACAAACAAGTAGTTCATGAGGCGGGGTGTGATAATATTAGAGGGAAAGTCAGGATTACTTGTGATACTTGTAATGTCTGGTATCATATAGGCTGTCAAGGTATGTCTTCCACTATGTATAGCATTTATACTAGTCCATTGAGTACAAGCATGGCATGGGATTGCTTGAAATGTGGAATGCCTAACTTTTCCACATCGCTATTTGGTAATTCAGCAACTTTAGATACTCATAATAGATTTGATCCATTATCATCCCTGTCCGAGCCTGATGGTCCGATACCAGAAAATATTGGCCCACCTACTGCAGCTTATTCGCCCATTGTGCAGCAACCAAGAGGAGCTAAACCGAGGAACAAAAAAGCGGTCCTCAACCACCCCCTCAGGATTTTGATTATGAATTGTCAGTCAATTAAGAATAAACGGGCTGAAATTCACACAATTATCGACTCGGCTAAACCAGACATCATTTTGGGGAATGAGTCTTGGTTAACCCCAGATATCAAAAACTCGGAGATTTTCCCAGATTCATTTGAGGCCATCCGGAAAGAAAGAGTTGGAGATGCCCATGGTGGTGTCTTCGTGGCATTTAAAAGAGACCTGCTCTGCACAGAAACTCCGGAGTTGGACACCGACTGTGAAATAGTTTGGTGTAAGTTGAACATTATTGGGTGTAGGACTCTGTACCTTGGATCTTTTTATCGTCCACCAGATCAGATTGACTCAGATTATCTTGAGGCTTTCAATACATCCTTGGCTAGGATAATGTCAAATGGAAATGCCCACATATTGGTAGGAGGGGACTTCAATTGTGGTGATATTGAATGGAGCAACCAGCAGGTACCCGATGGGGTGTCGAAAAGGCAAATACAACAACTTTTGGATATAGTAAAAGAACATTGCCTCTCTCAAGTCGTAAATATACCCACCCGGCAAGAAAAAACCCTAGATTTGCTATTTACAAATTCTCCATCCCCCGTTAGTCGTGTCAAAGAGATGCCCCCGATCGTCAAGGCCGATCATGATATAGTTTATATTGAGTATGACATAAAAGCAAAGCGAATCCGACAGGTCCCGCGTAAAATATATTTATATAAGCGTGCGGATATGAATGGTCTGCGAGACCATATGGCGTGATTTAAGGATTCCTTCCTTTCCTCTGAACTCGCTCGCATGTCAGTAAATGACTTGTGGGTCAGTTTTAAGACCGAACTTACAACGGCCATGGAAAGGTACATACCAATAAAAATGACCAAAACAAAGCATAGTGTACCATGGATCGATAACACGATCAAACACCTAATCAGAAGGCGTGACAGAATGTACTTTCGTGCTCGTAAGTCTAGGAATCCCGACATGAAGAACCATTACAAAAGGTTCGGAGCACATGTACAAAAGGTAATTAGAGATGCAAATTGGAAGCATGTTTCCAGCATCTTTACCTTTGATGATGAAAATATTGATCCCGAGGGCCTCTAGAAGAATGGAAAAGTTAAGAAATTTTGGTCATTTGTGAAGTCCCTGAAAAAAAATCATTTGGGATCACTTCACTTAGGGAAAATGGAATTTTGAAAACTGAATCGCGCGACAAGGCAAATATATGTAATAAGCAGTTTCAATCGTGAAGCTGATGGTGAGCTACCATCAAAAGGTACAAGTCCGTTCCCCTCTATGGGGGACATAACAGTTGACCCCAAAGGGGTCGCAAAACTGTTGGACAAGCTCAACATACATAAGGCATCTGGGCCTGACGGTCTGCATGCCAGGGTGCTTAAGGAATGTAGTGCTGAAATATCTCCCCTGCTGGCCTTTATTTTCAATGAATCACTTGCTCGGGGCACTGTACCAGATGACTGGCAACAAGCACACGTAACCCCGGTCTTTAAGAAAGGAGAAAAATATGATGCTGCGAATTACAGACCGGTGTCGCTCACATGCATCTGTTGCAAAACCCTGGAGCATATATTAGTTAGCAACATTAACAAGCACCTAGCCTCTGAAAGCATTCTTGCTGACTGTCAACATGGTTTCCGAAGTCGAAGGTCTTGTGAAACTCAATTAGTTCAGTTCTACCATGACATAGTGAGCAATCTGGATGGGGCCATTAATCGTGACCACAAACAGACTGACCTGATTATCATGGATTTTGCCAAGGCCTTCGACAAGGTACCTCACAGGAGGCTATTGTACAAACTGGATCATTATGGGATTAGAGGATCCACACTTAAGTGGGTTAGCTCATGGCTCTCTGGACGCACACAACAAGTTGTACTTGACGGCCAAGCGTCGGATCCAGTCCCTGTTTTGTCCGGTGTCCCACAAGGTTCGGTACTTGGACCGGTCCTTTTCTTGATATTTATTAACGGTCTTCCTGATAATATCAGGTCATCGGTTCGCTTGTTTGCTGATGATATATATACTACTTCTGACTGTCTTATCTTACAAGATGACCTGGATAGCCTAGCACGTTGGGAGGCCGATTGGCAAATGAAGTTCAATGTGGCCAAATGTCATTCAATGAGGGTGTCACGGCACCCTCCAGACAAGCAGATTAAATTCAACTGCTCATTACATCAGCATACTTTGGAACATGTCCAATCCGCAAAATATCTTGGTATCACCATTACTGATAATCTTGATTGGGGTCAACATATTTCTGAGATTACCTCTAAAGCAACTAGGACATTAGGGTTTCTTAGACGTAATTTGGCTTTTGCACCTAGGCAGACAAAGGATGTTGCATACAAAACCTTGGTTGGACCTCAATTAGAGTATACATCACCTGTTTGGCATCCCCATGTTAAAACTTAGGTTCAACAGGTTGAGAAGGTTCAGAGGACGGCTGCCCGATGGACCTGCAGGCGATGGCGGAACAGAAGTAGTGTTGGTGAAATGCTCGATGAGCTGGAGTGGCCATCGTTGGAGGCCCGTCCCGAGCAGTCCTCTTTAACCTTCTTTTATAAGATACACTCTGACACAGTGTCTCTTAATAAAGATAAATACTTGACCCCTGTGACTACTTCAACTCAAACAAGGGCATCAAAACTAAACAACAGTCAATATCGTAGGTACCAGGCCTATAGTGATGTGCTGAAGAATTCATTCTTCCCTAGAACTATTCCCCAGTGGAATAGTCTTCCCTCCTCTGTGTTAAATGCCAAAACTGCAGAGGAGTTCAAAGCCCGCATGGTGTAGATTGGGATCCAGAGGTGTGCGTTTTACACCTCTGAAAGCAGATTGTAAATAGTTTTAAGAACTCATCCAGTGGGTGTTTTTTTTTTTTTTTTTTTTGCTAAATTCTAAATTTAGCGCACCACCCAACTGAGGTAATGGCCAAGTATGACCGACTCAGTATATGAAGATACATAGATAGATTATCTATCTATCTATCTATCTATCTCTATCTATCTATCTATCTATCTATCTATCTATCTATCTATCTATCTATCTATCTATCTATCTAACTATCTATCTATCTATCTATCTATCTATTTATACTGCAGCAACCCCGTTAAGAGGACTATCGTGCATTTATATAGGGTCTTACACGTGGTTTTTGTTTGCCGTTGATCATCACATTTTTCGGCGTGTCGTCGTACCTTGAGTGCTAATCGAACACATGTTCTTTGTGGGGTAGATGCTTGCACCAATTTTCTGCTTGTTTGTATCGTGGCTGAGTAGGTATCAAGGTTGTGACTTTTTACACTAGCTTAAAGGTAACACATGCATATTTGACATCGTTTTTCACAAGAAAAGACGGTATTGGTACTTTCTGCATACAGAAATTTACATTGTAGTGACGATTTCTTGTCAAGAAAGCAACAAATGCTGTTCATTGTTTGCAAATTTATGCCACTTCGACGTCTCATAAACGCTTATAAGGGGTCTCACTATAAAGCGAAAAGAAGCGTCATGATCATATTCCATTCGAAATATACATTCCTATATTAGATTTCCTATATTGTGGAGCGTGATAGCTCAGTGGTTAGTGCACTTGCCTCTGATGCTAGAGGTCCCGGGTTCGATCCCCGGCAGCGGCGATAAAATTTTGGTGTCCGAACATCTCCATTGGCATCATTTGCAGGGATGATTATCATAGAGTGCACCGTCCTTCGGATTGGGACGTTAACTGGAGCCCCCTGTGCAGGGACAATCATCCCCTGTGCAGGTTAAAGATCCCTACTGGAATTACATGATTACTGTGTAGGCTTTCATCCTGCAAAACCAGGAGTGTATGTAATATACACCTGCGGTAATGGTCAAATGTGACTGCCGCAGTATTAGTAGATAAGATAGATAGATAGATTTTTTATGAATTCATAAATAAAGTATTTCTAAGGATCAGGTTTGAATATTTTCAGAAATAATTCATTTTCTTGAGTAAAATAAAAAATAAAAATCGCGTGCGTAACCGCGTTCGGTTGAGAAAAAGAGACAAGAAAATGTTGCGACTGACAAAGTAATTGTTAGACATAAGTCTTGTTTTTCTCGAATTGAAGTCATACATATTTATGTCTCTTGTATGCAATATGCATTAAAGGCATTGAAATGTTGCGAGTCGGCCCGTCCATTCTTATAAACCCTATTGGTTTCATTGGGCGGCAGGGAGTGATGTGTCATTTCATCTCAGTGTCGGGTAAAAGTCCCACAAAATTGGAAGCAACGTCTCCAAAATGACCTAAATAGTGTTGGCGGGGATGTTAAACCTCAAATCAAACAAAAACAAACATTGAAATGTGTAGAAGACTGAAATGATGCAAGAAGAAAGGCAAACCGCACAAGCATCTTGAGTGGTGAAAAAGCGACATGAAGAAATTACATGTACGATGCGATTTGAGTGCTAGAAAAAGCGACAAGAAGATTTTTCACAGTTGAAGCGATAACAAGAAGCATCATGAAGTGTATGAAACACATTCTGGTATGCATAAAATCCGTAGAAGATGCATCATGGGTAGGGCTGGCTAATCGGAGCTGAAAAGATAATCGATTATCAGTCATGCCATTGCGATTTATCGATTAGTAATCGCTAAGGTTTTTGTCATAATTTTATCTGTCTGGCTTTCTGTTTGAGCATGACTCTTGCCATATGTTGCCCATTACCATATGTATATTTGAACAGACAGGCCTGAGCAAACAATGTAGACCCAGATGAGACGCCGCAGAATGCGGCGTCTCATCAGGGTCTGCACTGTTTGCCACTCATCCCTCTATTTTAGGCATAACTTTGGGTAGTAAATTGTACCTTTTACCCCCTTAAACCCCACTTTTATATAGTAAAACTGGGGTTTACAGGGGTATACATTATTTTTCTTATATCTGCTCAAACCCATAGATTGTGGGTACTCAGTAGAACCGCCTCAACGAGTCGGTTCTAACGAGTATTCAGAATCTATGTTATGAGTAGAAATAAGAAAAACTATCACAGTTTTTCATCTGAAAGTTTCCATTTTTCGGTGGTAAAATTTACAATGTATTTGTATTTGTTGGATTTTGTGTATGACGTCCCCGTCATCACTGTAATGGTCATTTTGGAGACAACACTGAAAAGTTCATTTTGGAGACGTTGCTTCCAATTGTGTTGGACTTGTACCCGACTTTAAGATGAACAGACATCTCAAGCCCTGCCGCGCAATGAATTCAATACCGTCAACATAGTATAGGTCATTTTGGAGACGTTGCTTCCAATTTTGTGGGACTTTTACCCGACATTGAGATGAAATGACATATCAAGCCCTGTCGCCCAATGAAACCAATAGGGTTTATAAGCATGGACGTTCCGCCTCGCACCGCGGTTCCTGGACAGGCTTAGATCCTCTAAGCGGTTTACCAGTACTATAGTGTGCGGACGGTTTTAGCTCTGCGTAGAAGCATCATGCAGCCCATATATTTCTTCAAGCACCGATAGGCGGGGCGGCTCTAATTGATGTGAGGAATATACTGAAACATCCGTCCATCGGGGTCACTGCCCGGCATCACTCTGCAAACCACGTGATGTCGGAGCAGATCTTTCTATCTACTCCTGGCACTCGTGTAAACTTCATATGTTATCAAAACTGTCTTTACGCATTGCGAACAGTGTTATCCAATATGAACCATCGAAGAAAGCAGGACATTGGTCAATGTCCCTAATGTGGATATGCTACACTTCTGTGGCTCTGTTGGGAATAAGTTATTTGACGAGTAAAAAAAGAGGTATCTGTGGGTATGGCGGCCATTTTGGTCATGTGACCTGGACCTAAAACGGTTCCCCCAACAAATGCGCCTTATCGTAAGGAGCAAAAATATATCTTATACTTTAGTACTGTATTCTGAATCGTTTGCAGGATAAAATGCATTCTCACTTTTCAAATACAAAAGCATATGTGTCAAAGTTTGACCTAGGCACAAAGAAGGTCAAGGTCAACCCAGGGTCACCATTTTAGCAATTGATGATGGACCTACGTCCCAGATGCTATTTATCTAGTTTCGTGGAAATCTGCCCAGTGGTTCTTGAGAAGACTATTTTTGAAGGGTTTTCACCATATATGGCTTGGCGGCCATTTTGGTCATGTGACCTGGACCCCATGAGCAAATTTTGGTTTCCCCCATCCCATAGAGGCTCCATATGAAAGTTGACTTCAATCGGCCCAACGGTTTCCGAGGAGAAGCAGTTCGAAAATTTTCACATTTTTCGCCTCGGCGAGGCTATACTAAATGGAATGTAATATTTCGCAAGTTCATTGGTTAGATCTCATTGATATCTATCAGTATGCCAAAAATTGTTTAAATATTCCAAGCGGTTAAGTCACTATCACCAATTTTCACAAACGGGTTACGGACGGACAGACAGACAGACCATATATGGCTTGACGGCCATTTTGGTCATGTGACCTGCACCCTATGAGCAAATTTTGGTTTCCCCCATCCCATAGAGGCTCCATATGAAATGTGACTTCAATCAGCCCAACGGTTTCCGAGGAGAAGCAGTTCGAAAATGTTCGGCGAGGCTATACTAATGGAATGTAATATTTCGCAAGTTCATTGGTTAGATCTCATTGATATCTATCAGTATGTCAAAAATTGTTTAAATATTCCAAGCGGTTAAGTCACTATCAAAATTTCACAAACGGGTTACGTCCGGATAGACAGACTGACAGACTGACAGAATGACCGAATGACAGAATGACACGGTGATTTTAGGGCACTCTCAGAAATCAACCGACTTCAGTCGGTTGCTTTTTCTGCGGGTCGTGCAATTCTACAATGAATTTGAGGGCAAGGTTCGAACGTTCGCATTATGAAAACTTGCCTACACAAATACATCGGTTAAATTTTACCAACAAAATGATTTTTTTTCGATAAAAATCATGGTATTCTTCATATTTCTGCTCAAAACATACCGGAAACATAGATTGTGGGTACTCCTTAGAACCGCGGTTCTAACGAGTATCCACAGTCTGGGATTTTCAGCAGAAACAAGAATAATAATGTATACCGCTGACAGAACCAGTTTTACGATATAAAAGTGGAGTTTAAGGGGGTCAAAATTATATAGGTGTGTTTGCGTAATGGTATACTTCGGTGTTCAGAGCCACAGTATATTTTTCTGCAGGCCATTACGAAATCACGCCTATACAAATACTTTTTTATTTACCGCCGGAAAAACTACATTTTTAGATGAAACATTTGTGATATTTTCTTATTTCTGCTATAAAATATAGATTGTGGGTACTCGTTAGAACCGCCTCGATGAGGCGGTTCTAACGAATACCCACAATCTATATTTTATAGCAGAAATAAGAAAAATAATATTTACCCCTGTAAACCCCAGCTTTTCTACATAAAAGTGGGGTCCGATGGGATCAAAATTATATAGACGTTTTTCGTGATGCCATTTCAAGGCGATCATTTCTTTGCAATTTTTGAGCCGATTGTAAGTCAGTCGACTCAAAGTTACTAAACACAGTCGGTTTTCGTTGTTGATATCCACCTAACTATCTCTGATAAGTAAGAAATCGAGGTTACTGTCCGGCCCCCGCCCATCAGGGCTTGAAGAAATATATGGGCTGCATGATACTTCCACGCAGGGCTGAAACCGACCCACACACGAGTACTGGTAAACAGCTTAGAGGATCTAAGCCTGCCTAGGCAAATTTGTTATGGTTTGTCTTTGGGTGAGTGTATCGCTTATATTATTTTGTTTCGGATAGCTACTTGGTCACTTTGTGGGAAAGCAACTGTCCTTTTGGCTTTCCGCTATTGAGGTTTCTGTTGGGGTCTAGTTGTTTCATGTCTGTGTTTCTTCCCTTTGGTGTCTTTGATGGGAGCTGCGGGTTAATTGTATCGATTCCTGATCATTGCCTTCACTTCTTGTTTTTATATCGATAATCATTTCGAAAACACGCCTATACAAATATATTGTAAATTTTAACGCCGAAAAAAGCAAAAATTAAGATGAAAAAAAAAAAGTGATATTTTCTTATTCCTGCTCAAAATATAGATTTTCAGAAAACGTGAACAAAAGTAAACGTTTTACCATTAAAAATGGCAGGGACCGGAAACGCTAAACACACACATTTTCATTTAGCCTAATTAAAAATAGATCAGGGACAAGTTGTTCAAACTTAACGATGTCGTTAATTAACGAATTGTTAAAACTTTGATCATTTAATGTAGCAAATACGCTCATATTTTTTTTTCAGCTAAAATGAACAACAATAATCGTCATGTGTTCCCGTTTAAAATGTTAAAGGCAATCAAAAACAATTTAAATCAGTACGTAATTCATGCTAATCTCTTTCAGATCACCGGTCCGTTTGTTTGCTGATGAATGGGTCATGTATAGGAACATATATTCTCCTTCTGACTGTCTTACTTTACCAGATGATCTGGATCAACTTGCACAGTGGGAGACCGATTGGTAGATGAAGTTCTATGTGGCCAAATGTCATTCAATGAGGGTGTCGCGGCACCCTCCGGACAAGCAAATTAAATTTGACTATACACTCCACCAGGAATTTTTACGGGCATGTTCAATCCGTCAAATACCTTGGTATCACAATCACTGACGATCTTGATTGGGATCAACATATCTTTGAGATTACATCTAAAGCAACTAGGGCAATAGGATTCCTTAAATGTAATTTGGCCTTTGCACCTAGGCAGACAAAGGATGTTGCATATAAAACATTGGTTCGCCCTCAACTTGAATATGCATCACCCATTTGGCATCCCTATGTTAAAACTCAGATTCAGCAGGTGGAGAAGGTTCAGAGGAAAGCTGCTCGATGGACCTGCAGACGATGGCGAAATAGAAGTAGCATCGGTGACATGCTTAATGAGCTAGAGTGGCCGTCCCTGGAGGCCCGTCGTGAGCAGTACTCTTTAACCTTCTTCTATTAGATACACTCTGATACAGTGTCTATTAATAAAGATAAGTACTTGACCCCTGTAACAGCGTCAACCCAAACAAGGGCATCAAAAGTAAACGACTCACAATATTGTAGGTACCAGTCCTATAGTGATGCCCTGAACAACTCCTTCTTTCCTAGAACTATTCCTCGATGGAATAATCTTCCCTTCTCTGCGGTGAATGCCAACTCCCCAGAAGAGTTCAAAGCCAGTACAGTGTAAGATTGAGACTCAGAGATGTGCGTTTTAGGATACCTCTGTTATGCAGATTGTAAATAGTTTTAAGGACGCATTCAGTGCCCTTTTTCAGCTAAATTCTAAGTTTAGCCACCCAACCAACTGAGGTAATGGCCAAATATGACCGACTCAGTATAAGAAGATAGATAGATAGATAGATAGATAGATAGATAGATAGATAGATAGATAGATAGATAGATCGATCGATCGATCGATCGATCGATCGATCGATCGATCGATCGATAGATCGATCGATCGATCGATCGATCGATCGATCGATAGATAGATAGATAGATAGATAGATAGATAGATAGATAGATAGATAGATAGATAGATAGATAGATGAGCAAGAAGACGGCAGCCAAATCCTATGGCGTCCCCCGTACCACTCTACTAGATAAACTGGCAGGCCAAGGAAGGGTACCTGAGAAACCGACTCCACCGGGTCACCACACAGTGCTTACAGAAGCTGAGGAGAATACCCTAGTACGATACTGCCATTTGATGGCTGAAATTGGACCCACGGATCCTCTTACTAAAAAAGCCTTACTGGGTGATGTTAAACGCGTCTTGGACATTCATGGTAGGCCGACACCGTTTAAGGACAACTTTCCTGGGAAGAAGTGGTTCAAGGTGTTTCAGAAACGCCACCCGGATATTACAATGATAACAGCCATGAGTCTTGGCCATGAACGGTCTATTGTAAACGTTAAAATGATCAAATCCTGGTTTGATGGGGTTCCAATTATTTAAAGAAGGAAGTACCAGACTACGAGACCTTACTTGCAAGCCCTCGGAGAGTATTTAATGCTGACGAGTCTGGGTTTCCGCTTGCCCGTAAGTCCGGACGTGCCATTGCTGAGAAAGGAGCGAGGCATGTGTATCAAGTGGTGACTATCACTAAGACACAAATAACTGTCATGGTGGCCTTCAATGCATACGGCGATTATGTCCAACAAATGATATTGTTCCCGGGAGAACGACTGCGAGATGTTGGTTTGTCTGGGTTGCCACATAGGCTACAACAAAGATCAGATGGCTGGATGGATTCAGAGACTTTGTGGAATTTCTGAAGAGTTTACACTCATTTGACGAAAGTAAATACATCCCGTTTCCGATTCTCTTTTTCTTGATGGGCACTCAACGTACATAATAGAAGTGGAGGCAATGATCAGGAATCGATACAATAACCCACAACTCCCATCAGAGACACCAAAGGGAAAGAAACACAAACATGAAACAACAGACCCTAATGGAAACATCAATCGTTTAGGCATATTTTTTAAAAAGTTTTAGGGTGTCGATAATAGGAGTAAGGTATATATAGGATTATATGGTCTGCACTTTTTCTGACTAATGTTTCCAAAGATTGGTCAATAACAGAGACATTCTTATTTTGACCAGTAGAAAGCTACTGTACATTGGGGTGTCGCTACTATGGTCATAGAAGCAAAAAATACGTATCCCGATAGATTCTTGGGTCGATCGTTTTTGGGTCGATCGTTTTTTACGATCGACCCTAATTTACTAAATGGCAAAACGGAATTCCTGCAATTGTCCACGTGACCGTCACTGATTTGGGAAAACCAATATTAATAGAACTTGAAACGTTGCGCTATTTTATCGATGCAACATATAGGTCAAAGCAGTCAATAGAGTCTTGACAGGAATCGTGTGAACACTGAATACACAGATCAGACGCCGCGGAATGTGGCTTCTGCTCAGCAGGTTGCACAGGGACTACACTGTTTTCTTAAACAGTCGCATTTGAGGGTTAAACGAAATAGTATAAGAATGCCAGGTTGCTCACGTAATGAAATAAATATAGATTGTGGATACACGTTAAAACCGCCTCATCGAGGCGGTTCTAATAAGTGCCCACAATATATATTTTAGATCAGAAATAAGAAAAATAAGGTTTACCCCTGTATACCCTATTTTACTATATAAAAGTGGGCTTCAATGGGATCAAAATTATATAGGCGTGCTTTTGTAATGATAGTTTCATGTTCACTAGGCTGCGATTCCAGTGGTATTTGTACTCTCTGTTTTATTGACTTGTTTTTTCCCATCAAAACACTTTTTCTTGGTTTATTTTCTGAGACACTATTGTTTAAGTCGACCCTCTCTGTGTAGAAAGTGAGTTAATAGACGTTATATAGCATTTTTCCATGCGCCACAGTCATCCCAAAATCTGCAATTCGTTCCGTTCCCTCGCCCTTCTATGTTGTCACTATTGTCGGTTTCACATGGGTGAAATAATCTTGAAAGGGCGGTAAAAACAAAACCAAACCCCGTAAGCGGTTAACCATTACAGTGCACATTAATGTGTATGGTTTCTTTCCGGTATGTATTCTACTATTACAATAAGTTTTTACCTGTAATAACAATAAGTATAGCGCGTTTAATGCATACCGGCACGTGTCATCATAGCTTTTGACATTAATGACTATCATACTTTAACCGACGCCTGTGCAACGTAACGAGATTTTAATATAAGAAAGAAAGGAAAGAGAAAGAAAGAAATCAATGTAATGAACATGTAAAATTTAGTAAGATAACCATTTTTGATAAGAAATAACAAAAAGTGTTTGTTTTGGAGTTTAACGACCCAGTCAATACTGTTAAGGTCATTTTGGAGCCAGTCAGTTTACCTATCGACACTTTTCCTTGGCACGCTTATACGTAAGCGGTTAACCAGTACAGTGCACATTCTTCGGCTAGAAACTGACAACTGCCTTTCTTGAATCAGCGGAAGGGAGCGAACGAGCGTAGAAAATATTTCATGATCAATCTCCACGAAAGAATGCTGCCGACCCAGGCAGGTATCCAATCCGCGTCCTCCTGATCACCAGTCAGACGCGCATCCGACTGAGCTACCGAGTGAAAAGTGTAACGAGAGAGAGAGAGAGAGAGAGAGAGAGAGAGAGAGAGAGAGAGAGAGAGAGAGAGAGAGAGAGGAGGGTGGTAAATACATATACAAATACATGGTCGGACCGGAATACTGACATGACAGATAGATTGGTAGATATAGATCAGCAATCAAAATTCAGATAGATAGATAGATAGATAGATAGATAGATAGATAGATAGATAGATAGATAGATAGATAGATAGAGATAGATAGATAGATAGATAGATAGATAGATAGATAGATAGATAGATAGATAGATAGTCGTCTCCCCGAGAAAGGGAGGAGATAGAAGAGAAGATAAGTAGAGGAGATGAAAATGAGGGACAGAAGAGAAAGGGGGAAAATTAATGAGAGAGTGATATGCATTTTTCTTATTTCTTATTATAAATGGTGTGTGTACTAGTTAAAACCGCCTCAGAGAGAGAGAGAGAGAGAGAGAGAGAGAGAGAGAGAGAGAGAGAGAGAGAGAGAGAGAGAGAACAACCATATGGAACGACTGAAATACGAGGACGGGACAAACAGAGAGAGAGAGAGAGAGAGAGAGAGAGAGAGAGAGAGAGAGAGAGAGAGAGAGAGAGACAGACAGAGAGAGAGAGAGATTTCTTCTCCGAGATCTTATTGGCATCACGAGAACACGCCTATATAATTTTGACCCCATTGAACCCGGCTAGTATATAGTTAAACTGAGGTTATAGGGGTAAACCTTATTTTTCTTATTTATGCTCCAAGATATAGATTATGGGTACTCGTTAGAACCGCCTCATCGAAGCGTTTTTTTTTTTTTGGGGGGGGGGGGGTTGACGGTCCTTTCAAGATTATTTCACTCATATCGAGCCGATCGTTAATCAGAGGTGGGCGAAAACCGGAGTACCCGGAGAAAAACCACCTGACCTTCCGTTGCATAACTTGGCGTCTCACATGTGACCCGAGCGAGGCTCGAGCTATAGCGGTGAGAGACCTAATGATCAAGAGTCAGCGCTCTTAACCACTAGACCACGGAGGCCCGTTCATCGAGGCGGTTCTAACGAGTACCCACAATCTATATTTTGATCAGAAATAAGAAAAATATCACAATTTATCATCTCAAAATGTTCCTTTTTCTGGCGATAAAATTTACAATGTATTTGTATAGGCTTGTTTTCGTGATGTATTGGCATGTTTTCGTAATGTTACTCGTTAAAACCACCCATATGAGAGACAGATGCTTATTGAATTAATTAAATATTGTCAAGAGCACATTAGACAAGAGCATCTAGCTTCTGCTATAGGTATGCTATTCACCGTGTGGGTGCCAGTCTAAGGCATCAGGGGACAGTTAATCGCAGCACTTTTTTGTCCGCGTCACACCAAGTTTTTGAATCGTTATCGACAACTCCTGGAGAAAGCGATAACTTCTGTTTTGGTTTTAAGTTGCTCCACACATGCATGAAATCAAAACAGAATACCAAAGAAACACTTCTCTGTTTGCATAGGCTGACAGCAGCAGCATTTCACTTACCCCACCCACTAATTTTTACATACAAAAAATCATGACTCCACCTCACTTTGACAGATCCTGTGAATTTACTCCCAAAACACCAGTACTTGGCACCTGTTGAAATGTCATGTACACTCAGTCACATGCAAAGAAATAGACAGAAAAGTATACCATAACCAGTAAACTTTTTCAGGAATCCTCTTTGCAAAACAGTCACTTTTTAGTGCCAAAGTTACCTTCGTGAATTCAGATATGCAGCTGCACCTTGAACTTGCACAGCATCCAGACAGCCGGGGTTTTAGTTTCGTATTCCATTTCATAAAAGTACAGATACTCAGCAAATAAGCCCACATTGGCAAAAAAATATCCACATATCACAATTTCTATGAGCAACCATGCCATTATTGACCCTCCTACTATAATATTTTGAAAAAACGTCCACCCTCAAATGCGAAACTGTCCCCTGATGCCTAATCTGATTGGTTGAACAAACTCAGTGTTTTTACTGAGGTTTCAGAGTTCATTGAGAAATACTGTAGTCAGTAATGATTCCCTGCTGTTTGTTTTATTGCTTTTGCTGGGAAATCCTTTAACCACTCTGCTACATACAGAAAGTGCCTTCTGCAGATGAAAGCAGTACAGGCTCTGATAAGCGTGAAAAGTTTTCATAACCTCTATAATTAGTAATCAGTACCTATAGGAATCCAGGATCACTGCATAGACTGCTTATATATGTAGACTAGCGAGATATTTTGCCGACTGTAAATATGTCAGGCACCTTTTGACATGATGCAGCTCATAGTTTCTACATGATAACATCATTTTAACATGTTTAATGTGTTGCAAATTCCTGTCGTAGTTATGAAGAGTCTGATAAAATTAACCAATCATAGCCAAGCGGCTTCCACGAGCTGAATTTATACCTGAAAGCTCTTATGATGAACTACTTGATATTGTATATTCTTTATTAGTTTTACCCCCCTTAAATTATATTTTTATATACATTACGAAAACACGCCTATACAAATACAATGTAAATTTTACCGCCTAAAAAAATAAAAAGAAATATTTAGATGAAAAATGTGATTTTTTGTTATTTCTGCTCAAAATATAGATTGTGGGCACTCGTTAGAACCGCCTCGATGAGGCGGTTCTAACGAGTATCCACCATCTATATTTTAGAGCAGAAATAACAAAAATAATGTTTACCCCTGCAAACCCCAGATTTTCTATATAAAATTGGTGTTCGAGGGGGTCAGAATCATATAGGCATGTTTTCGTAATGGGTTATCTAGTGGTTTACATGGGTATTATGTTATTTTTCTTATGACTGCTCAGAAGCATAGGTTGTGGGAACCCGGGGTTCTAACCTTGAGAAATACTTTTTTTCAGAAAATATGAAAGAAAAATTTTACAATATATTTATATAGATGTATTTTGGTACTGGTAGTGGGATTTATACGGTAGAAATTTTATGAGTTATTAAAATGATGTTCTGTGCAATTTTAATTCAATATAGAAATGAAGACAATGATCAAGAATCGACACAATTAACCAACAGCTCCCATCAGAGACACCAAAGGGAAAGAAGCACAAACATGAAACAACTAGACACTAATCATAAATGGGAACAGCAATAAGGACAGTTACTTTCCCACAAAATGGCCAATTGGCAATCCAAAACAAAATGATGGCTTCACGCCCTCTATCCTACGTCACGATAATCTAATTATCGATAGGTTGTTATCGACACGCGTATCGTTAATTCTTGCACACCAGACAAGGAAATCCGTGATTTTACCCTGGGATAGAAATTAATGTTCTGACCCTGGTGTTCCGACCCCAAATCGAATATAATCGCGTGTTTGATAAATGCACTGGTTGGTTACAACCTCATGCGCGGCGTCGTCATGCGTGACGTCACTAAACATTCATGTTGTGTCATCACAAAATGGCGGACGTCGGTAACCGAAGTGACAGCAGCATTAAAAATTCGCAATAGAAATGGAAGTAATGCAAGAAAAAGAATCCTATATGGGTGTGAGGGGTGGATAGAAAATTCCGTCCCTCGGGATCACTGTCCGGCATCACTCGGCAAGCCTCGTGATGCCGGATAGTGTCCCTCGGGACGGATTTTCCTTCCACCCCTCACACCCATATAAGATTCTTATAACATTCTTGATAGGTTAATCGATACGTGTGGCATTAATTTGATTAGTGACATAATCCCTATTTGAGCGATCTTTCATGAATAAACATCTGGGGCAAAGTTAAATCTTGAAGAGATATTTATTTCAGTTCATTTATGATTAACTTTCAAAAATGAAACAATATAAACTTGTATCAGCGGGAGACTGGCAAAGAATTTTTTTCATAATCACTTTCCACCATCATCATCGTTATTGATTTCATAGTTATAATTTATATATCATTTTATTATTATTATTATTATTATTATTATCATTATTATTATTAACTTCCTTACAAACTGAGCATTTTCTTAGATCAGCGGGAGACTGAGAGAAATTATTCCATAATGTCTACCCGTGACTGGGTCGAACCGCGAATGGGGCCAGTGAAGATAGTTTTATAGATTTGGATAAGGTAGAGTATGTAATCTGAATAAATGTTCCTGACAATTATCATTTAAACATTTTAGACACTTGTTTTGCTCTCAAATGTAATTCACAGAAATGACTTTCCCTTTTACCTTTTTAGCAGCATCCAGGATACATCAATGTCGGCGCCACGTCTCCACACAGCGCCGACAACGCTGTTTCGCCCCCGCCCATTGGGGCTTGAAGAAATAGATGGGCTGCATGATGCTTCCACGCAGAGTTGAAACCGACTGCACTCGAGTACTGGTAAACCGCTTATAGGATCTAAAGCGGTGCGTGTCGGGCCGCCCATGCTTATAAGCCCTATCGGTTTCATTGGGCGACGGGGCTTGAGATGTCATTTAATCTCAATGTCGGATAAAAGTCCCGCAAAATCGGAAGCAACGTCTCCAAAATGACCTGTACAGTGTTGACGGGGACGTTGAACCTCAAGTCAAACGAACAAACAAGTAGTTCATGAGGCGGGGTGTGATAATATTAGAGCGAAAGTCAGGATTAAACATTTATCTATCTATCTATCTATCTATCTATCTATCTATCTATCTATCTATCTATCTATCTATCTATCTATCTATCTATACTGCAGCAACCCCGTTAAGAGGACTATCGTGCATTTATATAGGGTCTTGGGTGTTGTTGTTGTTGTTGTTGTTATGGTAGATTTCCGCCGTTGACTTCTCGGCGAACCGTCGACGTCACAGGGTTATCGTTTTGAGCTTGAAGCGTGCGGGTCGCTGAAACGGACTTCGAATAGGGTAAAATTTGACCGGAAACCGCGAGACCCCGTTGTCCTTCGGTAAATGTTAAAAGTCTTAGGCGTTTGTAGTGTAATGTATGGATCAGTTCTCTACTATGCAGTTCTAATTTATAAATGTCTTGGTCACTGTCGGCATACACTGATGGGTCCAGAATAAGACGAGTAAGCACATCAGGAGATGATGTATCTATATGTAGTCTTTCAGAGATTTCCCTGACTTGGTCGACGAACTTCTCTCTATCTTCACCATATGCAGGACATGCTGCAAGAAGATGTTGGCGGTTTTCTGGAGCACTCTTGCAGAGATTGCACGTAGGGTTTATCGAATGTTGATTGAATACTGCCTTGTTGCTCTGTAGAGTGTAGGTGCCAGTAAGCAGTCGACATTTCAGCTGGGCTCTCCTGCTGTCAAACACACTATCTCTGACTGTCGCCCACACTGGATGCGCCTGACCAACCCTGATTCTGTTGGGGTTAATATATTTCAGTGTTGTCTTTTTCCGCATATCCTCCCTCCAGGTTTCCTCTACCTGATTTCTGATGGCTTTGTCTACAGTCGTCTTCCATTTCATTTTGGAAGGAGGGTTGTCCATAAGTTCGGAGGGGACGGGTAGGTCATACTGGATAAGCAACTCATGAATCCGGCTGAACCAGGAATTTTCTGTCGGGGCCTTCATGGCAAGCTGTCGAAGACATATCTCTTTCTCAATTCCCTCACTGGTTATCCATCTCCAGAAGAGGCCCAGCATGTTCTTATGTAGGACCCTCTCGACCGGAAGAATACCAAGAAGAGCTATGGATGCAGATGATTGTGTTCTGTCCGGTAGATGTTGGACCTGTTTCATCGACTTCCTCTGGTACCGCTCCAGTTGATTGATGTCTGCTTGCTTAAGCTCTTGAACTTCAAGGCCATATAACACTCTTGGGATTACATATGTCGTCCACAGCTTCCCATTCACACTCTGCTTCAACCCATTCAAACTGTGAAAACCAGCCCCCATCAAAGAATATGCTGTTCTTCTGCCCAAGTTTATTTTATCCTGGATATTGGGTTTCTGATTAATATTCCTAAGTATTCCTAAATGTTTTGTATGGTTTTCCTGTTGAATTTTGTCACTGCCCATAGTGTACACGACGTCTCTGGGTTTTTTCGGACCATAAGGGTATGTGAGAACACAACTCTTGGTCGGATGGATGCCATACCTGCTCCTTCCCGCGTAAGAATGCCCGGTATCCAACATAAATTGCATTTCCAGCTGTGAATGTGTCAAGAGGGCTAGATCGTCAGCCACTGTAATGTGCGGAATTTTAATATGTCCTAATAAGGCCCCCGTAAAACGGTTCTCAGTAGGAGTGGTTATTATATCGCTTGTAGTGGGACGTAGAGAGAACTCCTCCCTGCCGGACACCTTGGCGAATGTTGATTGGGCTAGACAAGTTTGCTTCCCACTTGACTATCGAAGTCAGGTCAACATACATGTCATTCAGAAGAAGCCAGTCGTCACCAGTGATCCCATCGGAGAATAGCTTACGGAGAAGAATACAGTGGTCCACGGCGTCAAAAGCCTTTTGGGCGTCGAGCGTGGCAAGGATCAGTGGTTTACGCATATTCTTTGCCTCAGATATACACTCGGAGAGGATCAGTGCGGCATCAATTGATGATGATCCAGCGGTGAAACCTTTCTGTAGGTGGGACTGTGACTTTTCAAGGTGAGCATTATGCCTCTTGTTGAGAATATGTTCCACTATTTTCAGCAGTATAGAGGTCACTGTAATTCCCCGGTAGTTAGCAGGATTTGTCTTCTCACCCTTCTTGAAAATTGGAGTGATCAGTCCACTTTTGAGCACTGGGTGCACTTTTTTCGTTGCGAAAATGAAGTTCACCAGATTCATTAGGTAGATCTCAACACATCTTCCACCATACTTTAGATGCTCACTGGTCAGGTCCATGTAGTCTGCGGCTTTATTAGTTTTAAGCCGTTTAATTGCGAATTGTACTTCATCCAACGTCGCCGGAGGAATGTTCTGATCCATTTTGGTACAAATATTTAAGAAATGCTCAGTATCTTTGGAGTACAACTCCTTCACCTCGTCGACAAAGTTTTTGTTCGCACTAGGGGTTGCCAAGTCCTGGAAATATGTTGCCCATCCCTCGCAGATGTCCTCAGGAGTATCAAGTATCTTGTTGTCTACATTAAGGAAAGGTAGTGAGTGGTCTTGGGTTTTTTTCTGTTGTTTGACGAGACGGTAGAATTCTTTATTACTGCCTGAAGAGGCCATAATTCGTTCCACATTCTCCGCTCTCCGCTTGCCTTCGGTTTGTCGCTGAGTCTTCCTGAGGCTCCTCTTACAATGTTTCATCTGTTGCACAAGAGGGTGGTCATGGTTTTCAGGAGCACCAGCCGCTCTCCACTGCCACCAGGCTGTCTTGCACTGTTTAACAGCATTGGAAATGTCCTCGTTCCAGACTTTGTTCTTCACCGGGTGCATCTTCTTGGAGTCTTTATGTCTGGGGATGCTGACTCTTACGGCACTCTTCAGGGTTGACGTAAAGTGGCCCAATGATAGTGTAAACTCATAGTCTGTCTGGGGTGTGTTAAAGGGGTGCAACAAACTCGCTACATAGGTACTGTAGAGGTGGGTGTCACATTTTTCCCATTTAGGTTTTACTTTCATCACTATAGATTTCTGGTTCTTTGTGGATGCCTTCAGCTTCAGCGTCACCGTGACATGAACATGGTCCGAGGTATTTGTATCGGTGTGTCTCTCAACACATACAACCCTTATGTGGTCCTGGGCGTTGGAACTGGACAAAACGTAATCAATTTCAGCTGTGTCCTTTCCATTCACATGCAGAAATGTTGGAATTCCACTTTGGCGGGACTTGAGCCTATTCCTGTCACAGAACTCTGTTAATTTCAGGTCTTGTGGGTTGTGTGGACGAAGTTTCAAGGAAGCATTCATGTCACCAAGTAGAAATATTAAGTGGGTTCCTGCAAATTTATTGATGATTTCTTGGATTTCGGATAAGATTTGATCACATGCATCACTGGAATTGGTATTCCGACTGGGCATATAAACATTTATAATGCAAAGGGGTGGTTCTGATAAAACTTCGGAGACGACGACTCGGTTTCCTCCATCTAGGCATTTTCTAACCTTCAGGTCTATGTTTTTACGGTAGAGTGTTGCAACACCACCATAGCCTCTTGGCTTCTGTGTTGGAGGGAGCGGATCATCGTCATCCACTGCCTTACCATATCCCTCGAAGGCGTTGTGTAAAACACTTAACTGTTTCAGTTGGAAATTAAAGAGCCAAGTTTCCTGTAGGCAGAGGACGTCTGAGGTTCTCATAAGTTTAAGAAGATATTGTCTATTGGTTTCTATATTTTTTACGTTAAAAGTTGATATTTTTAAAAGCTTCTCCTCTTTCTGCAGGTCTGGTGGGAGGCTCGGCCCATGCATAAAAAAGAATCCTTTGGATTCTGAGCTGCTGCTTTACTCCCTTCGGTAGCTGGCGGAGGTCTCTCTTTACTGTTTGTTACTATTCTGGGGGTACTATTACAAGGTATAACTGGATTCCTGCACGAGCTTAGGTTGTCTATTCTCGGGGTTTTAACATCTACATCCTCCTGTCCAGCCCTGAGGGAGTATAAGTGGTTGCCCCTGTAGTCGCGCCTGCTGTGATACGGTCGGATTTCCAACGGGATGCCCATGTCGTACATAGCTAAATGGATGAGTTGGAACAAAAGGAGGTACAGCATATGGATGTGGATGCGGTGCAGCCCAAGGCGGCTATATTGGGTTAAACTGCTGAAGGGTGGGGTATGTCGGAGGCAAATGTGGATACATCATTGGAGGGGCCATGCCATGAGGTAGACCAAACTGCGTCGGGTGTATTGGTTGGTTGTAGTTTCCTGCACCTGGGGGCATCCGCTGACACATGGAAATTGAAGATTCAATGGACTGGAGTCGAAGTCTGAACATGTCATGTTCCAGTGAAGTCAGCCGGTCTCTAAGGTGCAGAAAATCACCATTATTCCCATTAGCTGCACTTACTGAGCGTGAGAATTCTGTTATGGGTACATCTGGCTGATCTGTTAGGTGCATTTGCTGGACGCCTATCAGGGGGGCTATCCTCATTAGCTGGCTTCAACAAATGTAATTCACTTTTCAAAAGGTTGTTAGAATTTTTCAAGTCGAGCACTTGGCGTTCAAGACTGCCTATTAAAATCTGTGCAAGCTTCAGCTGGTCAACACAATCAGCCTGCTCGGAGTTTTTCTTAGGGCGTTTTTGTTTATTGAGTTTGGGTACTGGGGGTGGATCTGTTGCCACAACATGGGTGGTAGGATTTGTCACGGTAGTGGACGCATCCGCGTCAGGAGGGTTATCCCCATTAGCTGGCTTCACAGTCACACTAGTGGATGCACCCGCTGTTGAGATTTGCACGGTAGTCATGGTGGAGTCTGATCCTGTCGCTGATGGATCAGGGTCTCTTTGCGTAATCCCTGGTAAACTAAAAGTGTCACTGTCAGGTGGGTAAGTCACGCTTGCAGAAAGCCTGGGAGATGCCGGCGAAGACACCAGCTCGTAGTCTTTAGCAACCTCCTTCATACTTTCATCATTTCGAGCATTGTCCAGAATAAGGGTATCTGTTCCGAGCTCTTCTCCATGCTCATGTTGCAGGAGCTACAATGGTATTCGCGCTGTGCCTCTATTATCATCATGTCAGCATCCCTTATGTTCTCGCAGCTGTAATGGTACCACGACCCACATTTGTCACATGCCACTCCCTCGTCGACTTTATCTTTACATAAAGGGCAATACCATAATGCATCAACGATGCTGTCATCTCTGCTCTTTTCCTCTTCAGATCGTTGTCTATCTGTGGTTGAAGATATCACACCGGGTTTTATAGCTTTCATTGAAGACTTTTTCAACAACGCGCCACTTGTAGGCTTTGAATTGTGTGTCATGTTATCTAACTGGGTTTTAACCGCCGTTTGTAACATATGATCTAGCTGCTCCACGATGTTCAGCCTCATGATATTTTCCACAATCTTGTCGTGGTCTGTCCTAAAGGTTTCCATATCTTTACCATTGGCCATCACCCTGCTGGTCGTATGATACAGATTTATCGCAAATTTTTGCTGACCACACCCTCTCTGCGTTCTCTGGTGAATGTGTATTTCGGTTGCAACGACCGCCCTCTCCGCGTCAAAAACTGGCTTGAACACTGCTATGAGGTTCCGCTTCTTTGGGATGCTGTCATAAAATCGGATAACTTCGGATCTGTACAACTCAAACATACCAGCTGTCATGTCGTAGATATAGTTTCTATCTTTCTGAGTGAATGAGATTTTTATATGACCGACACTAGACAATAGTTTTTTCTCCAGGGCGCGTTTTTTATTCAAAATGTAGCTCCTATGTTCAGACTGTTGCGAATCCATATGCGAGGGTGAAGTGGATGGACGTTTCTCACCCAACCTCTTGCTCTTTCGCACAAGTTGATCCATCCTATTAGCAGCCGACATGTTCTCTCCTCAAAACGTACTAATCAAAGAAATGTAAGCTGGAGGACACAGAGACAGTTTTTCCCTCGCTTGTATTACTGTGCAAATGTAAGTATCTAAATATACTTTAGTAGATGGAAGACTGGGGTTATGAATGATCTCTGGATGGACCGCACAATATTTTCCAAGGTTCAGTTGATCAGCAACTATGGGATCAGAGATATTCTCATGTAGTGGTTTGAAGTTGATTCAGCTTGTGCAAGCGACTTACAAAGTTTAAAACAGAGATAATAATAAACTCACAATTTTAAATTCCCTTGTCTTCAGGACTCTGTCTATTCAAATAGACATGTTGTACAGGCACTTCTATATAAAAGTAAAGTTAAAAATAGATTCCATATGCAGGTTTTAAGAGAACCCTTCTATTTGTGGAATACGGCTAAGAACAAGCTTTCTTATGGTAAAATCTGTTTTCGACCATCTCCTTGATTTTATAACACACAACACCGATTCATTAAAAGTTCTCATTTAAAAGAAGATTATTAAAAGTTCATGTATGGGAGCGGTAGGCTATGTACGCTAGCAATATGTGGAGGGAACTGTTCATGAATTTAAAAACATCGGCTAAAATGTCTTCCTTTACATAGTATACATACTAAGCTACATAAAACAGCAATTAAGAGCGAGGATAAAAGAATGCTGATTCACTCCTGTAACCCAGGACCTAGTTTCCATCAGGAGAGGTAATTTCTTCTATTATATACGATGGGAAAATATGCAGGGTGCTGTTCCGGACTTCCTTTCTATACTAAACCGCATTAGACACCAGTTGCGAGTGACGGAAATGGGTACTGGTTCACTCCTTAAAGTCTCCTTAGCCCAGAACCTAGAGTGTACATCAAGGGGCTGAAATTCACATAATTATCGACTCGGCTAAACCAGACATCATTTTGGGGAATGAGTCTTGGTTAACCCCAGATATCAAAAACTCGGAAATTTTCCCAGATTCATTTGAGGCCATCCGGAAAGACAGAGTTGGAGATGCCCATGGTGGTGTCTTCGTGGCATTTAAAAGAGACCTGCTCTGCACAGAAACTCCGGAGTTGGACACCGACTGTGAAATAGTTTGGTGTAAGTTGAACATTATTGGGTGTAGGACTCTGTACCTTGGATCCTTTTATCGTCCACCAGATCAGATTGACCCAGATTATCTTGAGGCTTTCAATACATCCTTGGCTAGGATAATGTCAAATGGAAATGCCCACATATTGGTAGGAGGGGACTTCAATTGTGGTGATATTGAATGGAGCAACCAGCAGGTACCCCATGGGGTGTCGAAGAGGCAAACACAACAACAGCTTTTGGATATAGTAAAAGAACATTGCCTCTCTCAAGTCGTAAATATACCCACCCGGCAAGAAAAAACCCTAGATTTGCTATTTACAAATTCTCCATCCCCAGTTAGTCGTGTCAAAGGGATGCCCCCGATCGGCAAGGCCGATCATGATATAGTTTATATTGAGTATGACATAAAAGCAAAGCGAATCCGACAGGTCCCGCGTAAAATATATTTATATAAGCGTGCGGATATGGATGGTCTGCGAGACCATATGGCGCGATTTAAGGATTCCTTCCTTTTCTCTGACCTCTCTCGCATGTCAGTAAATGACTTGTGGGTCAGTTTTAAGACCGAACTTACTACGGCCATGGAAAGGTACATACCAATAAAAATGACCAAAACAAAGCATAGTGTACCATGAATCGATAACACGATCAAACACCTAATCAGAAGACGTGACAGAATGTACTTTCGTGCTCGTAAGTCTAGCAATCCCGACGTGAAGAACCATTACAAAAGGTTCAGAGCACATGTACAAAAGGTAATTAGAGATGCATATTGGAAGCATGTTTCCAGCATCTTTACCTTTGATGATGAAAATATTTATCCCGAGGGCCCCCAGAAGAATGGAAAAGTTAAGAAATTTTGGTCATTTGTATTTTAGTCCCTGAAAAAAGAATCATTTTGGATCACTTCACTTAGGGAAAATGGAATTTTGAAAACTGAATCGCGCGAAAAGGCAAATATATGTAATAAGCAGTTTCAATCGGCGTTTACACGTGAAGCTGACGGTGAGCTACCATCAAAAGGTACAAGTCCGTTCCCCTCTATGGGGGACATAACAGTTGACCCCAAAGGGGTCGCAAAACTGTTGGACAAGCTCAACATACATAAGGCATCTGGGCCTGACGGTCTGCATGCCAGGGTGCTTAAGGAATGTAGTGCTGAAATATCTCCCCTGCTGGCCTTTATTTTCAATGAATCACTTGTTCGGGGCACTGTACCAGATGACTGGCGACAAGCAAACGTAACCCCGGTCTTTAAGAAAGGAGAAAAATATGATGCTGCGAATTACAGACCGGTGTCGCTCACATGCATCTGTTGCAAAACCCTGGAGCATATATTAGTTAGCAACATTAACAAGCACCTAGCCTCTGAAAGCATTCTTGCTGACTGCCAGCATGGTTTCCGAAGTCGAAGGTCTTGTGAAACTCAATTAGTTCAGTTCTACCATGGCATAGTGAGCAATCTGGATGGGGCCATTAATCGTGGCCACAAACAGACTGACCTGATCATCATGGATTTTGCCAAGGCCTTCGACAAGGTACCTCACAGGAGGCTATTGTACAAACTAGATCATTATGGGATTAGAGGATCCACACTTAAGTGGGTTAGCTCATGGCTCTCTGGACACACTCAACAAGTTGTACTTGACGGCCAAGCGTCGGATCCAGTCCCTGTTTTGTCCGGTGTCCCACAAGGTTCGGTACTTGGACCGGTCCTTTTCTTGATATTTATTAACGATCTTCCTGATAATATCAGGTCATCTGTTCGCTTGTTTGCTGATGATTGTGTTTTGTATAGGAACATATATACTACTTCTGACTGTCTTATCTTACAAGATGACTTCAACTCAAACAAGGGCATCAAAACTAAACAACAGTCAATCTCGTAGGTACCAGGCCTATAGTGATGCCCTGAAGAATTCTTTCTTCCCTAGAACTATTCCTCAGTGGAATAGTCTTCCCTCCTCTGTGGTAAATGGCAAAACTGCAGATGAGTTCAAAGCCCGCATGGTGTAGATTGGGATCCAGAGGTGTGCGTTTTAGTACACCTCTGAAAGCAGATTGTAAATAGTTTTAAGAACCCATCCAGTGGGTGGGTGTTTTTTTTTTTTTTTTTTTTTTTTTTTTTGCTAAATTCTAAATTTAGCGCACCACCCAACTGAGGTAATGGCCAAGTTTGACCGACTCAGTTTATGAAGATAGATAGATAGATGGGGGGGGGGGGGGGGGGGGGGGGGGTAAGATCTTCAGGAAAGTGTAAAAATTCGAAAAATCCACTTTCTACATGGCGGTAATCGTAGATTATCTTGAAAGAATGTTTTTAATTGATGCTCAGACTCTATGAATCCTCGGGACAACGGGATCTCGTCAACTTTCCGTGTTCGGAAATATAAATTCAATATGATCACTCTGGCGACAGAGGTGTGCCTTAACTGGCAGAAAATATTGGAAACAGTAAACAGTATGGCGGCCAAGTGACGTGTTGCACAACGCCACAATAATTTCCAAAAATTCCGCTTAAAATGTCGATTCTTGTCAGCTCCAGCGAACAGCAAGCATCACCAATATATGTACAATGTTTTTTGAACCACAACCAGTAAAAATAACAGTTTTTAAAACATCAATTTAAAAATTTAAAAATTGTCCCTCAGCCAAAAACACGTCCGCCTTCCTTGAAAACCGCTTGCACGTGGTTTGGTTTTTGGATGCCGTTGATTATCACATTTTCGGCGTCTCGTCGTACCTTGAGTGCTAATCGAACACACGTTCTTTGTGGGGTAGATGCTTGCGGGTGCGTAAATTTACCGGAAAGGACCAGAAAGGACCTGATTACCGGAAAGGACCGGAAAGGACCTGTTTCTACCCAGTTTCCTCCCTATTTCATGATATTTTTTATTGTATGCACCCTAACTACACTGCTTTCATCGTTAACCACATACTACATGTTTTTTTTTTTGCATAAAAAAGTTGATTTTTAAAATCAGAGTGTAACGGATTTGATTGCAGAAGGCCTGTACATATTCTGTATTTAGCCTCAGCTCTGTGTAAGAACTTCATGCAGTCCCAATATTTAATCAATGCCTGGGGATGGGGCGTATTTTTGTCATCATTTGTAACATGTTTTCTTCAGTTTTCAATGACCTTAATAATGTTGACTGGGCTTACCAGTTTTCATGTCCTTGTAACTCTGCTCTGCGTTAGAACATCATGCAGTCCTTATATTTCTTCAATTCCCGGTGGTGGGGGCGCTCTTAGTGTGTCAAACTTAAGTCATTTGGATCACGTATTCAGGTTTTTAAAATGACCTTTAAAGTGTTGACTTGGCTGACCAGTACTCATTTGTGGTTTTGCAGCTCTGCGTCTGCATAATATGCAGTAAATCTATATCTTCAATCTTCGGAGGGCGACGGCGCACATTTCGTAAGACAATAAGTAAATAGGAACACATATTCATTATTCATTTTTAATGAACAACAGAAATTATTATATACAAGCCAGTGCATGAAAAAAAATCCACGAAAAGGATTGAGCGGCCAACAAAGACTCAGATCAGCCTGCGCATTCGCGCAGTCTGATCAGAGTATTCACTGATCACATGTACCTATTATAGAATACGATCAACGAGTCTTTACTCGTCGCACTGGTGTTATTGTAGGGTTTTTTTCATCTTATTGTAGATTTTTTTCATGTGCCGGCTAATATGTATTTACATGTATAAAACAGTATGCACAATGTAACTTCCTTATTCTTCTTTTCAGGTCTGACCCTGTGCGGGCCTCTCAACATTGAAATACGGCGTGCACGCCGTTTTTTCTCCCCTCCATTCACGACGTCTAAGAAACGTCCCATCAACGTCAATGTAACACCAGGGCTTTACACAGACATTGATACGACGTATTCTTATTGGAAATACATTGGCAGGTGAAGATACAAAATCCAGAATTTTTTTTATGAAAAAAAAATGAAGAAAAAGAAAAGAAAACTGACCGCTACTACCCTATTCGTCGAGGAACGGCGTGCGCGCCAGCTTTCTTTTCTACTTTTCTTTTCTTTAATTTAACGACGTCGTAGCAACGTCGATGTAACGTCAGTACATCACGACGTAGCATTGACATTGATACGACATTGCTAAGTTCTATTCCATTCAAAAGAAAAACAGAAACATTAAACATTATTAGGTTATAAAATTAAGAATAATTGAGGAATAGGAAAAAAGAAAAGAAAATTTACCGCTCCTACCCTAAATAATAAAAATAGGAAAAAATAGAAAATTATGGGTCCTTTCCGGTCCTTTCCGGTAATCAGGTCCTTTCTGGTCCTTTCCGGTAAATTTACGCACCGGATGCTTGCAACAATTTTCTGCTTGTTTGTATCGTGGCTGAGTAGGTATCAAGGTTGTGACTTTTTACACTAGTTTAAAGGTAACACATGCATATTTGACATCGTTTTTCACAAGGAAAGACGGTATTGGTACTTTCTGCATAAGAAATTTACATTGTAGTGACGATTTCTTGTCAAGAAAGCAACAAATGCTGTTCATTGTTTGCAAATTTATTCCACTTCGGCGTCTCATAAACGCTTATAAGGGGTCTCACTAGTGGGCGAGTTCAGCTGAAACACTAGAGTAAACTCTCAATCTATTTTTAGAACTTGATATAGATGCGCACGCATCGATTCAGGTAAACGACGAACTCTTCAATCGAGTAGTCCCTAACATGGCGGCCTCCAGTGAAATACTTGGGTTAATGACTTTGACTGAACTTTTGGACGAAGAAAGCGATGTTTTGCTGTAACCCGTGTTAATCGAGTCGACTCTAGAGTTTCAGCTGAACTTGTTGTTCTTTTCAATACCACCAGCCGCCATCTTGACACTCGATTAACCCGGCGTGAAAGCTGGGTTCGATTGGAGTAAGAGTCAAAGGTTAAGTGACGTAATTCGAGTAGGAACTCTTAGCGTTTTGCTGTAACCCGTGTTAATCGAGTCGACTCTAGAGTTTCAGCTGAACTCGCCCATAGACACATCCAATGACTACGTCATCACTCAATAATACTATTGTTGGGACTGACCGGTGGTTGGCAGAAAACGTCTTTGGCCATTTAACGCCATTGTAAATGCGATGTTATTTTCTCTAAACTTGTGTTTTGTTTGGAATCGCAATGACAAAATTGACCTTTAATCTTTTATAATAGACATATCTTGGCTAGTAATTATTGGTTTCTGGAAGATTTGAGGATGTTTTGATGATTAAATTACCTGTTAAACTTATACAGGTAACAAGGCGGGACGGTCTTAATTATTTGTAATAAAAATGGGCAAAACAAATGACTAATCGCGGAAGATGCATGAATGAGCTCTAAAATATATATATCTACCCATTTTAAGTGTAATTTTAATGTTTTTCTGTGACAGTCAACTAAAATATGCCCGAAATATTAAACCTATTTACAATGTGTTTATATGGAACCAGGGGCTTTTTGCCAACCACGAAAGATTATAATCAAAAGGAAAAGTAATTTTGCGCATGCGCAATGACAGGTATACACGGTCACGTGTCAAAACATTGGATCCGTCTATAAAGCGACAAGAAGCGTCATGATCATATTCCATTCGAAATATACATTCCTATATTAGATTTCCTATATTGTGGAGTGTGATAGCTCAGTGGTTAGTGCACTTGCCTCTAATGTTAGAGGTCCCGGGTTCAATCCCCGGCAGCGGCGATAAAATTTCGGTGTCCGAACACGCTACATTGGCATCGTTTGCAGGGATGAATGTCATAAAGTGCGCCGTCCTTCGGATTGGGACGTTAGCAAGAGGCCCCTTGTGCAGGGAGAACCATTTCCTGTGCAGGTTAAAGATCCCTACCGGAATTACATGATTACTGTGTAGGCTTTCATCCTGCAAAACCAGGAGTGTATGTAATATACACCTGCGGTAATGGTCAAATGTGACCGACGCAGTATTAGTAGATAAGATAGATAGATTTTTTTATGAATTCATTCACCATATTTGCATTATTTGCTGGCTCCCAGAATCAGAACGTCCCAGCTTGCACATTGTCAGTAATGGAAAAACAGGTAACCAGACCCCCCTGACCTTGAAAGGTCAGGGGGGTCTGGTTACCTGTTTTTCCAACACTGATAACCTTCAGACTAGGAACCAGCAGATAATGCAAATAAGGTGTATAAATAAATTAAGTATTTCTAAGAATCAGGTTTGAATAGTTCCAGAAATAATTCATTTTCTTGAGTAAAATAAAAAATAAAAATAGCGTGGGTAACCGCGTTCGGTTGAGAAAAAAAGACAAGAAAATGTTGCGACGGACAGAGTAAATGTTAGACATAAGTCTTGTTTTTTCTCGAATTGAAGTCATATATATTTATGTCTCTTATTCACCTTATTTGCATTATCTGCTGGTTCCTAGTCCGAAGGTTATCAGTGTTGGAAAAAACAGGTAACCAGACCCCCCTGACCTTTCAAGGTCAGGGGGGTCTGGTTACCTGTTTTTCCAATATTGACAATGTGCAAGCTGGGGGCCAACAAATAATGCAAATATGGTGAATAAGAGCTTTTTTCGTGACTTACTTCCGGTTCTAAATATAGGACGAGAAAAGCCCTGGCCGTCAACTGTCGTATTGCTTCAAGGCAGTGGAACAGATAAAGTGTTAATTACAGCGTAAAAAAGTGGAATTCTTTTAAACTTTTGGCGAACTCTTATGTAAGATAATGGGAGAAACACCGATATGCTGCCAGATGTGAAATACGATATATTGTACATACGACCAAACAGAGTCCTCTCTCTCTTAGCGCTTCAACAATTAGCGAGCGTAGGTAAATGTATATTGCAGTTTGTCGTTGAATAACGTTACGCCAACCGACATGTAGCGTGTCAACAACGTCGTGTCTACATCAAACCAACATCAAAGCGATGCATGGAATTTGACTTTGCAACGTCGATGAAACGTCAGAATAATACGGCGATAATATGGCGTTGTTTAATAAAATGTTATTTTCCCAGTGCTCGGACCCATCAAGACTCAGTGGGATTGGAATATTAAATTCAAAACAAACGTATAACACCCTTTCAGTGCATGAGAATGAAACACACTTTCGCAAGTGCAAGATTTTACAGTAACATCTGGTAGATTGGTTCAACCTGCCCAGCCCTTAGGCCTACATTAACCCATTTGGTACCGGAAACCGCAAAAGGGGTAAGTGGTAAACAGTGCAGGCCCAGATCAGACGCCACAGAATGCAGCATCTGATCAGGGCCTACACTGTTTGCAATAAGTTCGGCCATTTTCCAAATAAATTTTGAAGAAAACAACCTGACCCCCCTCAATTTGGAAATGGACTCCTGCTACATGTACATATAAGGAGGAAGATTCTATTTGGTACAGAAAACTGAAAAGGGTTAAGGGCTTTCAGTCAAACCTCTCTCTAATCTCAAGGGTCACGTGACATTGAAGTGAGTTAGAGTGGTTGCCAACGACATGACGTCAAGCCAACGTTGACTCGACGCCCGTCTGTCAGTCCACTCATTAGTTTTTGTCCACTGTCAGTATGTTTATTTGTCTGTCTAACTGTCCATCCATTGGTCTGTTATTCAGGCAGTCTGTCGTCTGTCTGGCTACTGCCAGTCAAACCCCTCTCTCAACCAAACGGTCTTATGACATTGAAGTGAGTTGGAGTGGGTGTCGACGGCATGAAGTCGGACCAACGTTGACTCTACGCCCGTCCTTCAGTCCACTCATTAGTTTATTTCGACAGTCAGTATGTTTATTTGTCTGTCTAACTGTTCGTCCGTTTGTCTGTTAGTCAGTCAATTTGTTTGCCTGTCTGTCTGGTTGTTTGTTTATATCACTCAAATGTGTAAGCCCGAGACTTACTGTCGTATTTGTTGGTTCCATTTTACATGTACTTAATTGTACATGATGTTTGCTAGAAATAAAAAATTGTTTAAACCAAAACAAATGTAGCCTGTCCACAGGAATCTTCAATTGATAGGTAGGTAGGTAGAGGTAGGTAGGTGAAGTTCTGCGCGTATGTTACAGACTTGGATAGCGAATAAAATGAAAAGTTACGTAATAGCTTATTTTGTAAGAAAGCTTTCGTGAATAACAGTATCTCAAGCCATTGACATAGGTCATTCACGAAGAGATTATCGTCAATTAAAACTGATTCAGGATAAATGAATTCCAGTAATAAAAGCAAAATATCATTCTTTCCTTCTCGAGGCATTATTTCAATGTAAACGGGTATATTTTCTTTCAAAATGTCTGAAAAATGTTAGCATTATAAGTTCCGCCAATACATTTGAATAGCGATGGCCGTTTCAATTGACGGCCAGTGCTTTGCGCATGCGTAAGAATGACGTCATAAACAGAATTCCTAAAACCTCCTATATGTAATATGCATTCATGCAAAGGCAAAAAAGATGGGAAATGGTAAACTCCGGACAAAATTTGAAAACTTGAGACATGAAATCAAGACTGATATAAAAAATCAGCATGATTTGTATGTGAATAACTTGGTAGGTGATGTAAAGGCAAATCCCAGAGACTTCTACAGATATGGCCTGCTGCACAGTAAAGTGTCCAATTAGTGGAAAAATGTTGTACAATGCTGTAATTTCGCCAAAAATTGACTTAAATACAATTAATTTATGTTTTTATTGACATTGTTACCTTAGGCAAGTGTACACCAAGTTTGATAAGAATCGGTTTAAGGAAAAAAAAAAAAAATCTATGTCGATTACTGTGTGAAAATGCCCCAAATTTGCATGTAACGGGTTAGCATTAACCTTTTTCATTATTTTCTATTAAAAATACAAAGCTCTTTTTGGACATGTAGGGGTTTCATTCTTCATTTACTGGATGGAGAATTTCCTAACCTTTATTTTGGTGTATAGCATCAGACAATTTTGTCGAAACTGCGAGTTCTATACAACCGTTGGTGAAAACAGTACTAAATTAACTAATGTAACAGACTTTGTATTAGTTATGCCTTTTTAGCTCACCTGTCACGTAGTGACAAGGTGAGCTTTTGGGATCACTTTTTGTCCGTCGTGCGTCCGTGCGTCCGTCCGTGCGTCCGTGCGTGCGTCCGTAAACTTTTCTTCAAACGACATCTCCTCCTAAACCACTGATCGGATTTTGACCAAACTTCACAAGAATGATCCTTAGGTGGTCCCCTTTCAAAGTTGTTCAAATGGTTCCAGTCCATTGCACATATAGGTCACAGTAGCCAAAAATAGATTTTTTTCACCGAAAACTTAAAAAATCTTCTTCTCTGAAACCGCAAGGCCCAGGTCTTTGATATTTGGTATGAAGCTTCATCTAGTGGACCCCTACCAAGATTGTTCAAATTATAGTGCTGGGGCCAAAAATGCCCCCGCACGGGGGCCCTTTGGTTTTACATAGGCTTATATAGGGAAAAATCTTTAAAAATCTTCTTCTCTGAAACCGCAAGGCCCAGATCTTTGAGATTTGGTATGAAGCTTCATCTAGTGGACCCCTACGAAGATTGTTCAAATTATAGTGCTGGAGCTAAAAATGCCCCCGCACGGGGGCCCTTTGGTTTTACATGGGCTTATATAGGGAAAATCTTGAAAAATCTTCTTCTCTGAAACCGCAAGGCCCAGGTCTTTGATATTTGGTATGAAGCTTCATCTAGTGGACCCCTACGAAGATTGTTCAAATTATAGTGCTGGGGCCAAAAATGCCCCCGCACGGGGGCCCTTTGGTTTTACATGGGCTTATATAGGGAAAATCTTTAAAAATCTTCTTCTCTGAAACTGCAAGGCCCTGATCTTTGATATTTCGTATGAAGCTTCATCTAGTGGACCCCTACCAAGATTGTTAAAATTATAGTGCTGGAGCTAAAAATGCCCCGGCACGGGGGCCCTTTGATTTTACATGGGCTTATATAGGGAAAATCTTGAAAAATCTTCTTCTCTGAAACCGCAAGGCCCAGGTCTTTGATATTTGGTATGAAGCTTCATCTAGTGGACCCCTACCAAGATTGTTCAAATTATAGTGCTGGGGCCAAAAATACCCCCGCACGGGGGCCCTTTGGTTTTACAAGGGCTTATATAGGGAAAATCTTGAAAAATCTTCTTCTCTGAAACCGCAAGGCCCAGGTCTTTGATATGAGGTATTAAGCTTTATCTAGTGGACCCCTACAAAGATTGTTCAAATTATAGTGCTGAAGCTAAAATGCCCCCGCACGGGGGCCCTTTGGTTTTACAAGGGCTTATATCGGGAAAATCTTCAAAAATCTTCTTCTCTGAAACCGCTAGGCCCAGGTCTTTGATATTTGGTATGAAGCTTCATCTAGTGGACCCCTACCAAGATTGTTCAAATTATAGTGCTGCAGCTAAAAATGCCCCCTGCACGGGGGCCCTTTGGTTTTACATGGGCTTATATAGGGAAAATCTTGAAAAATCTTCTTCTCTGAAACCGCAAGGCCCAGGTCTTTGATATTTGGTATGAAGCTTCATCTAGTAGACCCCTACCAAGATTGTTCAAATTATAGTGCTGGGGCCAAAAATGCCCCCGCACCAGGGCCCTTTTGTTTTACATAGGCTTATATAGGGAAAATCTTGAAAAATCTTCTTCTCTGAAACCACAAGGCTTAGGTCTTCGATATTTGTTATGACGCTTCAGCTAGTGGACCTCTATAAAGATTATTCAAATTATAGCCCTGAGACCAAAAATGCCCTGCCATGTGGCCCTTTGGTTTTACATAGACTTATATAGGGAAAATCTTTAAAAATCATCTTCTCTGAAACACAAGGCTTAGGTCTTTGATATTTGTTATGAAGCTTCAGCTAGTGGACCTCTACCAAGATTGTTCAAATTATAGCCCTGGGGCCAAAAATGCCCTCGCTCCGGGGCCCTTTGGTTTAACATAGACTTATATAGGGAAAATCTTGTTTTACATAGACTTCTATATGCAGGGTAAACCTTTAAAATCTTCTTCTCTGAAACCAGAAAGCCCAGGTCTTTCATATTAGATATGAAGCTTCATCTTGTGGACCTCTACCAAGATTGTTCAAATTTTAGCCCTGCCCGGGGCCCACTTGTTATGCTTTGGATCAGGTGAGCGAACCAGGGCCCTCTGGGCCCTCTTGTTGTTTAAATTGTGTTCCCAAAATATTAAATGATACTGTAGAGGAATGATAGAATGGTATTTTACAAGCCATTTGGATATATTTGTTGGCTAGCAGGACCAATGCATGAAAAATTTTAGTATTAAGAGATTTTTTTTTCATTTCAGTATGCTTGTTTTCTTTGTGACAAAAAACTTGTAATGTCCGTCCCCTATCATTATTTATCCAAAGAACACGAAAAGAGTTCATAAAATACCTTCAGAACATAGGTATATAGGAACTGTAAATAAAGAAAGCGGAACAATAAGAATATGGTGCTTCTTGCCAGTTCTCTGGGCATAAAACCAAAAGTTATCTGTAATATCCGTTCCTGTAATGTCCGTCCCACTGACTACCATAATTGCCAAGAAGAATATAAAAGCTTTTTCATTCACAATTTACATACTAAGTGAAGTCTAAACTTAAAGATGATAATAAAGTTATACTCTTAGCCATCAAAACATTTAAAATTCTCATTTTGAAGAACAGAAAATCATTTTTGGTCTAAAAGAAATTTCATTATGAGATTATATTAAAAATTTTCTCTCTCTGCTATCATAAAATAAAACTTTAGTTCCAAGAATCTTAACCAAAACCATGAATTGATGTAGAGAAAACAACCACTTAAAACTGACTGGCTCCTGACAAAGAAAACAGTTTTCTAACTGACCGAATAAAAGTAGGGGACGGACATTACAGAAAAGGGACGGACATTACAGGTTGAGTATATTTTCATTTCTATGCTCTGCAAGACATATACAGCATTTTGTTGTTGCTTATTTTAACAGTTTTCGAAAGTTAACAATATGATAGTGATTTTACCCAAAATTGTTGAAATTAATTTCATATACACAACATAAATGCAAGCAATTCATCCTGTTCATTGCCAAGTTAAGTATCAAGCCAATGATAGTTGCATACCGGTAACCAGGATGGCACTTTGTATATTTTTGATGACTCTTCGTATATAGGCACTAAGTCTTGATGGCCTTATCTGTATTTCTGACGACATTCTCACTATTCCAGATGACATTTTCACGAAGGATTTCATCCCCAATAATATTTGTGTATTTGCCAGCCCAGCCGGACGCGTGCCCGACTGGCGACCTGGAGGGCGCGGGCCTAACACCAGGCGGGTCGGCAACATTCCCTGGTGGAGATTGACCATGAAATCTTTTCTATGGTCATTCTCTCCCTTCCGGCGATTCAAGAAGGACAGTTGTTAGTTTCTGGCAAAAGAATGTGCACTGTACTGGTCAACCGCTTGCATATAAGCCTGCCCAGGAAAAGTGTGGATAGGTAAACTGACCAGCTCAAAAAAGACCAAAACAGTGTTGACTGGGCCGTTAAACTCCGATACAAAGATTTTTTGTGTATGAAGGAGGGGGGGGGGGGGGGGTTGGGGTGGGGGGCAAGTACTTCAAGCATACAACCTACTTACAGAACATTTCCAATATAGTGTGATTATCCCAGAGCCAGAAATAGCCATCAGTGGCTCTAGAGTACTTTGTGTCTTTAACATACATGTAAATGAACAGACAAAAACATTACTGGAGAAATACATGTGTCACTAAACCAGAGAATGAGCATAGCTCAAGATAACAGGGGAGTATCCACATACAGTGTATTTCTACACAGCAACTTGCGTTGTGGATACTTATTACAAATGCCTCACCGAGGCACTTTTAATGAGTACCTACAACATCCATTTTGTGTAGAGAAACAAGGAAAATATGGTCAAACAAAGCACCCTATCTGGAACTATATGAATAAGTTGCAAAACAAGGATCGAAGCATGATCACCACTGTCTAGTTTGTAATGTCCGATTTTTTTTAAATATTTTGGAAATGAAGAAACAGCCAGAAGATGAAAGATAATATTGTATATATTTGCCTCAGTTGTTTTTAAGAGTGTGTCATAGCAACAGATATTGTTGGTATTTGTTCATAATAAAAGGATAACTTTTCCTCCATATAATATATAAAGTAGAAGTAAAACAAAGATCAGGAATTGATACAATTAACTTACTCCATCCATAAAAGACACCAAAGGGAAAGAAATACAAACATTAAGCGACCAGACCATAATGGAAACCTAAACAAAGGAAGGCCATATGGACAGTTACTTTTAAAGCCTCAATAGGGCAATTCTAATGAAAATAATGATTTTTATGGAGTGTCCCTAGGTTTTCATTGAATACCCACATTTAGCTGGTTTTCTATTTGTTTACATGCTGTATACTCTTAGATATAGTTGATATACTGAAACTAGAGTGCACTGAAAAAAGGAATATGTTTAAATAGAAAAAACATCCATTTGAAAGGCAAGTAATGCCTATCACATATTTTGTAATGTCCGTCCCTTTTCGACATTTTCCAAATTGAAGAGACAGCAAACTTGGTGTAATGCAGGTATTTATTCTTAAATGTGTCTGATTTTTTCCAGTTGGTTTGCCTGATATGTCTGAAGACAGATATATGCAGATAATATACTAAAGTATCCGGAGGCAGTCAATGAAAATTTGATTTTTAAGTAAACTTTAAAAACTTACAACACAAATGCGCAGGGCCCATATTACAAAATAAAAAAGACAAAATTGAAACGATTTCAGAATTTTGCATGCTTGAATACACTTGGTTTCATAAAATTAAGGGAGTTTTATGCAAGGCAAAGTGTTTAAGTAGAAAGTATCCACCATTCAAAAGTCATGTAATGTCCATCACCAGTTTTGTAATGTCCATCCTTTTTAGGCATGTTCAAAACACGGAGAAATAAAAAATTCTGTGCTACCATTAGGATACTTATTTTTATTTTAGATGCTTTATATAACTTGTTTGATATTAAAGGACAAATAGAACTTGTAGGTAATCTTAGTATTTAGTGACAGTAAATGAAAAATTGTGATTAAAAACATTCATCACCATAAAAAAGCATATTCTTTATATTAGAAAAATAAAACAAGCCATAACTTCATTTTTTCCATGTTGCATGTTTAGATATAGTTGTTAAAATAAAATAAAGTGAAAAATCTTTGAATATGTTATATTATCCTCTCTTAGTAATGCTTCAAAGTAGAAGTAAAACAAAGATCAGGAATTGATACAATTAACTTACTCCACCCATAAAAGACACCAAAGGGAAAGAAATACAAACATTAAGCGACCAGACCATAATGGAAACCTAAACAAAAGAAGGCCATAAGGACAGTTACTTTCCCACAAAATGGCCATATGGCCATCCAAAACTAAAAGACACAAGTGATACACACACTAAGTAACAAACAACAACATAAATAAATCGCCACAGAAGATCCGCCTTGGAACGGTCAGTGGAAGATTTCCACTGGGGGGCTTAAATCGATTTTACGTGGCCACAATCCTCGCCCTTACTCCCGCCGCGATTTAGACAAACAATTTGTTCAGTCCGCATGAAGGCCTCCTAACTCATCAGTGCAACATCTCCGTGAACACAAAAATCAAAGAACCACAGAGGTGAGACAACGGTGAGGACTCGACAGCAAGAAACCACTGAAATGCTGGAGCAAAAGAAAACCAACAGTTAGACTCCGATGGGCCCAACCAGAGACAGAGCATCAGGCACCAACCAACATTACCTTGAATTAGATCTCTCTAATTCTCAATAAGCCTTTACGTTGGAGCCGTCATAGAATCTGAGGCCTGACCCACCGGCATGCAATTAAAGAGGGAAGCAAAGTTGCCAACCGTGATTGGGTTAACTACCATGCATGCAGTCTGTCGTATAATATCCATGTTGTACCCAATCTTTTTATATCGAAGAATGATTTTACGAAATTGGGTGCTGAAGTCATTGCGGTTATATATTTTTCTGAATTTATATACTAAGTCACCATAAAATTCGGGTTCCGATAGACCTTGTTGCAGAAGAGATTTAAGTCCAATATTGAATTTTGAAATTAAATCAGAATGGCGTCTATAAAATTTTGAAAAGGCTTTGCGTAGTTTATGGTACCGATAACCCTGATTAAGGAGTTTAGCCGTTAATAATTTATTACGAGTGTTGAAGTCAGTTACATGACTACACACTCTAGCAAATCGAATTAATTGCGAAATATAAACGCCATAGGATGGCGCACGAGGAACATCGCCATCCAAAAAAGGAAAATTTACAATCTCAAAATCAAAGTCATCGCGTTTATCATAAATTTTGCACGAAACAAATCCATCTACAATAGATAGATGTAAATCCAAAAACGGGGCCTCAGTATCAGAAGAATTTGCTTTATTTAACTGAAGTTCTAGGGGGTAAATCTGACTGATCAAACCATCAAAATAGGTATTATCAATATTTAATAAATCATCTAAATATCTAGAAGTGGAGCTAAAAGCTTCAATAATTTCAGATTGGTTATCAATGGAAAGCGACAAAATGAAGTCTCTTTCATAACAATACAAGAACAGATCAGCCACAAGAGGTGCGCAATTAGTACCCATCGGAATAACACTGGCATGTAATGTCCGTCCCTTAACTTGTCTGTCCATCATCAATCAGGAAAAAAAAATTGCACTGGCCTAAAACTTATCTTTTCTTTAACTATTTCTGATAGGTAAAGCATTACTCTATTGAATAATACTTAAGTTAAGCAGAAAATACAAACTTTATTTTTTCATGTTAATGCTAACCCAATTGGACACTTTACTGTGCAGCAGGCCATATATTAATAGCCAGAAGAAAGACAGGCAAGGTATCCCGCCCCTTAATAAAAGAGGAGGGGACGGGGTTGCTGAATCAGACTCTGAAAGGGCAGAGGAACTAGTTGGTCAATTCAATGATGCATTTAATAAAACTGAGTTCACGGAGGTTCCATTGACTGGAAGATCGGCCCCATTCATGAATAATATTGTTGTGACAGCTGCAGGAGTGATCAAATTACTTCAAGGCTTAAACCCCAGTAAGGCCTTAGGACCTGATGAGCTTCATCCTAGAGTCCTGAAGGAACTAGCAAATGAGTTGGGTCCAGTTTTTGCACACTTGTTTCAACAGTCTCTTGATACGGGTGAAATCCCCAAAGAATGGCTCTTAGCAAACATTTGTCCACTCTTCAAAAAAGGAGATAGGGCTCTTGCCCGTAATTATCGCCCTGTGTCTCTGACTTGTGTTCTGTGTAAATTGCTGGCACATATAGTCTGCTCAAACATCATGGCCCACTTGGACGGACATAAACTTTTGTCAGACAGACAACATGCATTTAGGAAAAGGCACAGTTGTGAAACTCAGCTAAGCACAGTTATTAATGACTGGGCAAAAATCTTGGACAAAGGGGGACATGTGGACACTTTTATTCTTGACTTCGAGAAGGGTTTTGACACCCCTCCTCATGAACTTCTTAAATCTAAGTTATTTGGTTATGGAATTGGGGGAAAGACCCTCAAATGGATAGATTCCTTTCTTTGCTACAGAAAACAGCGGGTTGTTGTTAATGGTGAATCTTCGGAGTGGGCTCCAGTTTTGTCTGGAGTCCTGCAAGGGACCGTTCTTGGTCCACTTTGGTTCTCCCTGTACATCAATGATATTTCCACTGACATTGACTCAGAAATAAGACTGTTCGCAGATGACTGTGTTTGTTACCGGGAAATTAAAGATACAGATGACTCATTGAAACTTCAGGCTGACATAGATAGATTAGGATGTTGGGCACGTAAATGGGGCTTGAGATTTCAGCCAGTTAAATGTGTAGCAGACACGGATTCTCTCTGGTTGCAAAACCAATGAGGACCCGCGACGCAATCGTATAGTGAGGTTCAAGCTCTTGACCTGGGAAATAAACACAACCCTGAAGGTAGACTACTTTTATTCTTTTTCTCTACACTAGATTTTCAAATGCTCAAATGCGGAGGTGAGGTTGACGAATAGCTGTTGTGGAAAAAAAAATTGTACAAGTATTTTACTGAAGAGAGAGATCAGCTGAGATAAATAACTAAAGGAAGGTTTCCTAAGTGAAAAATGAGCCTAAAGTTTCACAGTATAAAGTTTCAGAATTTAGAAATCAAGAGAAAAACTTGACAGAATTCTCGTCCGTTGGACAAGACAAGAAAAAAAATGCCTCCAGCTCGTTGAGCCAGACCAAGAACAAAATATCACTTACCCGTCGGTGTAGTCTGTAAAAGTTTCAGAGAGAAACCCTGACCAGTGGCTCATGACTGGACAAACAAGCAAGGGTTTTATATTTCGGACAGTGAAACTTTAACATGGTAATTTGGAAGTGCAGTATTCTAGCTGAAAAAGCTTGATTTTACAAAACTACTGAAAGCTGAATAAGGCTTCATATGAAAATATCAAGTGAAAATATAATTTCACTAATGCTTGTTCACAGTAGATGCAAAATAATGCAGAAAACTGGAAAATAAGCTGGTTTAAGACAATAATTAGCAATTATCAGGTAAAATTCTTATTACCAGCCTTTACAGTCTAAAAATAGACTAGATCTGTAAGGTCAACGCTACTAAACTGGGGAATACCCTGTATAAAAACAATACTTGTAACTATCATTGGATAGAGTATAAAGAAATCCCGAAAGTGAACCAATCAGGAAATAGCTTACAAATCCGCAAGCAGTATGGAAGTCTGCAAACAAATGTATTAACATGCTGCAGAAAATGTGAGAATATATTATTAATTTAACGTATTATCTGTGAGAAAAAGGTATATAAACAAGTCCACCCTACTACAAATGCAATATTATGCAGATAACTAGGAAGAGATCTAATAAAGTTGAGGCTTCTTACACCTTAGAGGGAACGGTCCTCGAGAATGTGGACTCCATTAAATACCTTGGAGTGACAATCTCAAACAACTTGAGATGGAATACTCATATTAGCAACATGTGTACTAAGGCAAATAGAACACTTGGTTTCCCGAGGCGAAATCTTCATCAGTGCCCTCAGGATGAAAAAGAGGCAGCATATAAAGGCCTTGTTCGCCCAATCTTGGAATATGGTAGTTGTATCTGGGACCCCAGTGGAGTGGTCCTTAACGATGAAGTTGAGAAAGTTCAGAATAGAGCTGCTAGATTTGTAACAGGCAATTACTGCTTTGAAACTGGGAGCATGACTGGAATACTTGGAAAATTAAAATGGGAGTCTCTCAAGAAAAGGAGAAAAGACAGTAGGCTGATCCTTTTATACAAAGGTCTAAAGGGTGCTGCCAGCATTCCAACAGATGACCTTGTTCCCCCAGCTAGACACTGTAGAAATCACCATTCGTTGGCGTTTCAGACCCTTAGCGCAAGAACTGACATTTATAAAGAGTTGTTCTTCCCCAGAACCATTAGAGATTGGAATGCCCTTCCCGATTCGATTATTTCGACAGCTGAAGGTGCTGATGATTGTGTAGCTAAATTTACCTCTTTGGTTAGAGCTAGGGACTAACTTCCCACATCACAGGTCCTGGTGTATGAATGTCATTTGACGTGTCACCAGTCACAATTCTGATTCTGATTCTGATTCATTAAAGGCGTTGAAATGTTGCGAGTCGGCCCGTCCATGCTTATAAACCCTATTGGTTTCATTGGGCGGCAGGGAGTGAGATGTCATTTCATCTCAATGTTGGGTAAAAGTCACACAAAATTGGAAGCAACGTCTCCAAAATGACCTAAATAGTGTTGGCGGGGATGTTAAACCTCAAATCAAACAAAAACAAACATTGAAATGTGTAGAAGACTGACATGATGCAAGAAGAAAGGCAAACCGCACAAGCATCTTGAGTGGTGAAAAAGCGACATGAAGAAATTACGGTGCGATTTGAGTGCTAGAAAAAGCGACAAGAAGTTGAAGCGTTAACAAGAAGCATCATGAAGTGTATGGAACATATTCTGGTATGCATATTATGCATAAAATCTGTAGAAGAAGCATCATGGGGTACAAAAGCATGCAAACCGCCCGATAAATTGAGTTCTGAATAAGCGACATGAAACTTAATGAGTCCATGAAAAAGCGACAAGAAGGTTAAATGGCGACTACACAAAGATGAAGAACCACCAAAATCATATATCCATTTCAGGCATTAAATCGCAAACAAGATAATCAGCTGGTAAGATAAAAACGGAAAAAAACATTACCGCACAATAACGTCGAGAGCTGAAACACGGGGGCAAAAAAGGCGACAAGAAAATTCAACGGGGCTATATGAGTCCTCAAAAGGCGACAAGAACTTACGGGGCTACACAAAGAAGAACCCAAAGGAATAAATTTAATTATGCCTTTCAGGCAAAAGAATGCGAAAAAGACAATCAGAAAAGTGTCAGACCGACAGAGGCGGGGCGAGGCGGTTCTAACATGTACCCACAACCTATGCCTTTTACAATATAAAAGTGGGGTTTAAGGGGGTCAAAATTATATAGGCATGTTTTATTGCTACTGAGTTTGAGGACAAGTATGTTTGTTAAGGCATCTTACAAGTACCCATAACATTTTTTTTAATTCGGAAAATCACCGTTAACTGCTGTTATTCTTATCCGGTTCCTTTGTAGGAAAGAAAAAAAAAAAGATCAAAATATATATCTCGTGGGTAGTCATAATCGTCTTACCAAGGATTCTAACGGGTATCCACATGAAAAAGTTTTCCCCCCGCCTAAAGGGGCTTGAAGAAATATATGGGCTGCATGATGCTTCCACGCAGAGCTGAATCCGGCCCACACACTAGTACTGGTAAACCGCTTAGAGGATCTAAGCCTGTCCAGGAATCGCGGTGTGAGGCGGACCGTCCGTGCTAATAAACCCTATTGGTTTCATTCGGCGACAGGGCTTGAGATGTCATTTCATCTCAATGTCGGGTAAAAGTCCCACAAAATTGGAAGCAACGTCTCCAAAATGACCTTTACAGTGTTGACGGGGACGTTAAACCTCAAATCAAACAAACAAACAAACATGAAAAAGATAGAAAATATGTTGTTAATTTGATTGTTGAGAAAAATGTCCAAGGCGTAATTAAAGGATGCGATAATCTTGTGTATAAATCTTTTTCTTTTTTTTTCTCCTACATTACTGCCGCATTACGAGCAGGATTTCCTTGGTCGTAACCAGTACTTTTTAGCTCGTCTGTTTTTTGAAAAAAAACTTACAAGCTATTGTCATCACTCCAGCGTCTGCGTTGTCGTCTGGCGTCGTTCCAAAAAAACTTAACCTTGGCTATAACTTAAAAAGTATTAGACCTAGCCTCATGAAACTTCATACACACACATCATCACACAAGAGCTACATTTTGACCAAGGACCATAACAACATTGTTGATTTTGGCTGAATTATCTCCCCTTTTCCAATTTTTTTCTGAAACACATTTTTTTGCTCTCATTTTAATACTATTCACAACAGAGCCTTCAAACTTCACATGAATGTTCCTTGGGACAAGACCTTTTCAGCGATACCACACTTTTTGATCTGTGACCTTGACCTTTGAACTTTGACCTATTGTTCGAAAATTTAACCGAAAACCTTAACCTTGACCATATTTCCAAAAGTATTTGGGCTACCTTCATGAAACTTCATACACATACTCACCATCACAAGAGCTACATTCCCTACAAGTTTTATAACTCCATCTTGCAATTTAATTGAATTATCTCCCCTTTTCTCTCCGTTTTTTTTTAAATTGTTTTTGTCTCTTATTTCAATACTATTCACAACAGAGCCTTCCAACTTCACATGAATGTTCCTTGGGACAAGACCTTTTCAGTCATACCACGCTTTTTGACCTGTGACCTTGACCTTTGAACTTTGACCTATTTTTCGAAAATTTAACCGAAAACCTTAACCTTGACCATATTTCCAAAAGTATTTGGCCTACCTTCATGAAACTTCATACACATACTCACCATCACAAGAGCTACATTCTCTACAAGTTTTATAACTCCATCTTGCAATTTGATTGCTCTTGTTTGACTTAGAACTTTGGTTTTCTAAAAGAAACTGCAGACGAGCGTTGGCACCCGCATGCGGTGCTCTTGTTTACGTCTTTATTACGATTAAAGAAAATTATGACTCAAGTTTGTCGCACATTCGTATTAAACAATATCTTTAATGTTTATGAAGTTACGACTAGGCCTATTTGAATAAAGAAATTAATTATCAGAAACCATGGAATATTAGCATTTATAGTGGCCTTCAACAGACACCTGTGGCATCTGATTTGGGCCTGCACTGTTTTTTTTTGTGGGGGGGGGATATTAGTGACAAACTGGATATCAAATAAAAACAACAAAAGTTTTTTTTTTTAATGAAAGTAAAAATTTTCGAGTCATGTTCTTTTTCCATCTTATTTCTTCAAATCCTGGTTATTTTGAAGAAACAAAATGGACCTGACTGGAAATTTTCTCTAGTGTTACGTCTTTAATCGTTATGCAAAATGTTGTAAGAATCCAAAAGTTTCAGATGCCATTTTATGTTCATGTACTAGGATGTAGTGAATGACCTGAACACTCTCAAGCAGGAGCTTGGTGGTACTAAGGCCTATGAACTTCAGCCTTTAGCTGAAGAGAGAGCTATAGTAGATAAACATGTTTGTCATCCAGCCACCAAGTTTGCTGTGTGTGTGTTAACGAAGGCCAAGACAAGCTTCCTACGCTATACTGGTTACCAAAACTTCATAAAAGACCTTACAAAGCACGGTTTATTGCAAATTCTAGCTCTTGCACTACCACTGAACTTTCTAAATTATTAACTTCCTGTCTTACTGCTATTAAAACGCTTGTGATTAAATATTGTGATAAAGTCTTTGAAAGATCAGGAAGAAATCTGTTTTGGTCTATAAAAAAATCGAATGAGGTTTTAAATAAATTGAAATCCAGACATTTTCGTGCTTCAAGTCTGTCTACTTACGATTTTTCCACTCTTTACACTACACTTCCTCATAATCTTATAAAAGAAAAGCTTAATGATTTAATTGAATGGGCTTTTCACAGAGAAGATTCTCTCTATCTTACATGTAATGTCAGAAATGCATTTTTCACTTCTAAAGAGCATAAGAATTATTGGATTTACATCTATCTATTGTAGATGGATTTGTTTTGTGCAAAATTTGTGATAAACGCGATGACTTTGATTTTGAGATTGTAAATTTTCCTTTTTTGAGTGGTGATGTTCCTCGTGCGCCATCCTATGGCGTTTATATTTCGCAATTAATTTGATTTGCTAGAGTGTGTAGTCATGTAACTGACTTCAACACTCCTAATAAATTATTAACGGCTGAACTCCTTAATCAGGGTTATCGGTATCACAAACTACGCAAAGCCTTTTCAAAATTTTATAGACGCCATTCTGATTTAATTTCAAAATTCAATATTGGACTTAAATCTCTTCTGCAACAAGGTCTATCGGAACCCGAATTTTATGGTGACTTAATATATAAATTCAGAAAAATATATAACCGCAATGACTTCAGCACCCAATTTCGTAAAATCATTCTTCGATATAAAAAGATTGGGTACAACATTGATGTTATACGACAGACTGCATGTATGGCAGTTAACCCAATCACGGTTGGCAATTTTGCTTCCCTCTTTAATTGCACGCCGGTGGGTCAGGCCTTAGATTCTTTGACGGCTCCAGCATAATGGCTTATTGAGAATTAGAGAGATCTAATTCAAGGTAATGTTGGTTGGAGCCTGATGCTCTGTCTCTGGTCAGGCCCATCGGAGTCTAACTGTTGGTTTTCCTTTGCTCCAGCATTTCAGTGGTTTCTTGCTGTCGAGTCCTCACCGTTGTCTCACCTCTGTGGTTCTTTGATTTTTTGTGTTCACGGAGATGTTGCACTGATGAGTTAGGAGGCCTTCATGCGGACTGAACAAATTATTTGTCTAAATCGCGACGGAAGTAAGGGCGAGGATTGTGGCCACGTAAAATTGATTTAAGCCCCCCAGTGGAAATCATTCCACTGACCGTTCCAAGGCGGTTCTTCTGTGGCGGTTTATTTAAGGTGTTGTTTGTTACTTACTGTGTGTATCACTTGTGTCTTTTTGTTTTGGATGGCCATATGGCCATTTTGTGGGAGAGTAACTGTCCTTATGGCCTTCCTTTGTTTAGGTTTCCATTATGGTCTGGTCGCTTAATGTTTGTGTTTCTTTCCCTTTGGTGTCTTTGATGGGTGGAGTAAGTTAATTGTATCGATTCCTGATCTTTGTTTTACTTCTACTTTGTCCTGTTCGAGCAGCCTGATCACAGCCTGTACTACCGTTAACTGCTCACACTCAACTTAAACCATTATACTGATGAATAAATTAATTTAGCTGCAGTCCACTCTTAACTTTCAAAACCTAATGTAATTTATCCATTCAAATTCACAATCTGAGTGACAGTGTAAATCCTGATTAGATGGAAGCCATCTGATCTGGATCTCCACTGCAAGAAAATAGTTTTTCATGTAAGCAGGATAAGCGTTCAAGCCCTAAGTCTTTTGGAGTCTTACAGACACACTCTACATCCGTACGCATTTAGCCATAATTGACTCACGTTTTTTAGGTAAAACTCCAACTTTTCAAAATTTGACTCCAACTTTTCAGATTTGAATCCAACTTTTTCTATGGATGGATTCTTAAACTCCTGTTTTCAAAATCCTAGTAAGAACTCTGGAAGTGTAACTCAAATAGTTTAGAAGATATGGCAAAATCATACTTTTTGACCTTGAGGTCAAGGTCACACCAAAAGGAACCCGACATATTCTATATTCCAAGGACCATTCAATAAGCAAAGTTTCAGAAGTGTTACTCCAATAGTTTAGGAGTTATGGCAAATCATACTATTTGACCTTTGACCTTGGAGCCATGTTGGGGTCAAGGTCACAAAAAGCAGCCCACTGCCATCTACATACCATGTACTATCCACACACAATGTTTCAAAAGTGCAACTTCAGTGGTTGCAGAGGAGATCCATTTACAAGAAACATGACAAACAGAGAGACGGGCTGACGCCAGAGTGAACTGTGGTACGAAAACAATATACCAGATTTTTCGATGAAAAAGCGGGTATAAAATAATATTGGGGGTAACTTTCCAACCGTTACAGATAGATACTTCACATTGGGATGTAGGTTTCTTGTGACAAGGGCTTCCCACTCATACAAAAAAAAATTGACATGTGACCTTGACCTATGTCCGACTTTAAAGAAAAAAATGACCTCGGCCCAGGCACATGTTCATGTTTCACAATACACCCTGTTAAAAACAACAAAAACCATGTGAATAAAATTGCGTTTTGAATGTCATATGATAAACAGAATCTTCCATTTGTGCTCATGTCGAGTTTTTTGTTTAATCGGTTCAGTACAATTTGAAATAATTTGATTTTAAATACAGCCAATTTGCGTTATTCATGCATATTTATGCAATTTATTTACAATGGGATCAAAAATATATATCTAACAACGGCTGGCTGATTTTCAAGTTGTAAGCAATTTTGGTAAGCTGTGAGTGTCCCCTTTCCTAGTCCGCACTATAAACAAGAGTACATGTAAAAATGAGTATGTCGATTTTTTTTATTGCATGTGTCTTTTTATGCAAATGAGATTTGTTGATTATCTATAGCTGTTATAATAACAATAATAATAGTAAGTAATTACTAGGTGTATATAATACTTGATTACTAAATACATCTGTTCGGGAGAACTTTCCCTTTTCAAGCTGTAGGTTATGCAGTGGTAGAAAAAAATCAAGAGAATTTATCGATTTCATTTTCCCTTATTAAGGATGTTAAGTAGTTTAGGTCGTAGTACCAAAGCGTTAATCCAAAATCGTTAATCCATAGACAAAATGGCAAATATCAATGTTCGGATAAACAGACATGGACTCCAGAAGAGTGTAATCAGGCGTTCGCGGATATTAAGCATTACATGGTAAGCAAGCTTCGCCCACCATGCCAATCGACCCGAACGAAGAAAAGGTGTAAATGCCGGGAAGGGTATGTCCGAGATTTTGGAAGTCTTCCTATGGCTTTCCATTGGCAAACATATCAGAAAAATGGTAGCAATAAGCTGTTAAGTAATCCGTTACTGTGCCTAAATAATCTTTAACTGGACCTCTTGCCAAACCTAGTGAGTGTTTGAGTTTTACATCATGAACAGCTAAGGCCATACGGAGACTGGACCTCGGTTTAAAGACTCATCCTACAGTCTGCCCGGGATGGATACTGCGATCCCTGGTTTACAAGGCGAGTAGCGTAACCACTGCACCACAGAGGCTTCTGCCAAAACTAGTAGGAATGACTAGAAATTCGGTACCGGACCTCTATCCTCCGAGTCTAGAGGACTGAGTAGAGGTCCGGTCCGGATCACAAGCCTTTGTAAATAATAATACAAAACTCTTCGGCACCTACCTTTGTTTGCCCGTTTTCAGGTGATAGAAGTACCCCCACATTTCCCGGATGTAGCGAGGGGACAATTTTCTATTGGTGTGATAAGGGTCCTAACCAATTCTAAAATACTTCAACTACGCAGCTGTTTGTTGTGATTGTCTTGATAAGGACCTAACGACTTCGAAAATACATGAACTACATGTATGCAGCTGTGTTTTATGATTGCCGTGATAAGAATCTAACGACTTATAATATACATGAACTACATGTACATGTATGCAGCTGTTTGTTGTGATTACCGTGATAAGCGTCTAATGACTTATAAAATACACGAACTACATGTTTGCGGCTGTTTGTTGTGATTGCCGTGATAAGCACCTAACAACTTCTAAAATATATGAACTACATGTGTGCAGCTGTTTGTTGTGATTGCCGTGATAAGAGCCTAACGACTTCTAAAACACGTGAACTGTGCAGCTGTTTGTTGTGATCGATGTGATAAGGACTGACTGAATTTCACTTTTATGGAAATTCAATTCAAGACGCAAGCAGGCGAGCTGTCCGCGACATTCAATACTGTCATGGTCATTAAACACTGAACTATAGGCAAACTTCAATGGTTCAAACACCTTTGACACCTTGCAAATTTGTTCGAGGTGGGTATTTCGAGCACTAAAGATTTTCCATACTGACTGAGGGCAGACATATAACTACTACATTGCCCTAATAAACTGTTTTAGTCAAACAGTCATCCATTAGATGAGTTTTGTACGATATGTACGTATTTTGTTCTGCTTATAAAAGGTTAAAAACAAGGCCTATACCGCATAATTGGATACGTTCTAAGAAGAATCAGTCGATATTATTTTTACAGCAGACAGGATAGATAGTTAAAATGAAAGCTGGCCGTGATCAGATCAGATTGAGGGAGGCAAAGTCTAAGAGTCTGCACGATTTCAGGGATTGAGATTGAATAATTAATCTAAGGTCACACAGTGCTTCGTAGCTGGGCCTTATCTATATATACATAAGTTTATAGCTGAGATTCACAGTACACACTTGTTACCCGGAATACATGTATATGCAAATGAGATCATAGATGTTGCCTTGTTAATGCTAAACTGAAAGTTACAGTTTCTTACTGGTGTCAGTTTTCATACATGTGGATTTATACACTACTTGTTTCCATACATGTACATATATCATACACTACCGGACAGCCAAACGGAAACCTGTATAACCACAATTGTGACACATACAGCTGCCGCAAAAAGATGTTATGACAACTTTTCCATTTTAACAAGAAAGGGATTTCGGTCAGCCGAGCTGGGGTTGAATGTATATGCAAGAAAATGACCTGGTAACTTTGAATATGTTCTATAAAAGGGTTATCCTTTGGAAGCAAGGAATACACCACAGAAGTGAAAAAATATGGAGTGTACATGTTTGAACACTGCGATAGTATGAGATGGAGAGAAGTTTATTTTGGCCATTTTATGCTTCCAAATTGTTGTAATCGGAGGTTAAACCGACCAATAATTACTTTAAGACACAGGCACTGCTCTAGGACTTCTAGATCATAGACGGAGTAAATTGGCGATGCTACTCCGAGATGTAAACATGTGGAGAGAAATGACAGAGATTCTATTTGAGCATTGGAATACCAACGAACCTAATGAAGCGTTGCTTGGAGTTGGCTTTGAAGCAATTGCTGAGAAAAGTGGATATACAAGACCTTATACTACTCGTACATGTAATTACATATTTGTTGAATTTGTACATCGATTGACCTATGAAGCAAAATGTTAGCCTATATGAACATCGGACCGGATAGCATGATAACAGAAACAGTGGGCATTTCATTATGAATACAATGTTGGATTCTGATAGGATGCCGTTATTGGTTGCTTCTGAATGTTGAGGTAAATAAAGGCTCTAAACATAGAAGTTTAGACCGAATTTGAAGAAGTGCATTGAAGAACCTGAGCATCATATTTTTTAATTCCCCGGCTATATATGAAATGGATATGTACTAAACTGCTGGAGTTCAAGTAAAATGTGACACGGTTCCACTTCGTAACCTAACTTTCAGTGATTCATGGTTAGATATTTTGCATGTACAGTAACAGAAGAAATTTGGTGAAGATACAGGCAAAATCGAGTCCATTATGGAAAGGTTAAAGTTACAAGAAGGAACAAAACCATGCCTTTTTAAAGAAAACAAAAAGTGGTAAATCTGACATGAAAGGAAATTTCTGTGTGTTGCCCCCCCCCCCCCCCCCCTCTTACAAGTTAAGAAGTGTTTCAAAATTGTAGTACTTACAACGGAAATCAGGCGTGCTGCTTACTACGACTGTTTGGGGCTTTACAACTTTATGACTGGGATCAAGAAAGGCTTGGCTATACAAAAGACCACACTAAAGAAATGCCAGCATATGTATAGAAACGATTGATGCTCTTAGAACATCGCCGGGATAAGTGACAGTCGCAGTTGATAATGTAACGTAGAGGTGCTTCATGTCGTTTCTTCGATCTTATTGCTGTGGATTACTCCATGGTAATTTGTCCAGTATTTATTAAACCTTTACCCTGTATTCATGCAGGACACGTACCGGAATTTTCTGCTTGGCTATAAACCCTTGAGATTCTACACACACTGCTTTCAAGACAATAAAATACAAGGTTATTTAACTGCCAAACCACTGGTCTCCTTGCGCTTCTTGTGAGGTTATGCTGAAATGCAAGAAAAAAGAACCGAAGGAATACAAATGTGTTTTATCAAGAAAAAATATATTGACAACAAGATCTGCCACGAAGGTTATAAAGTCGAGCAGTTATTGTCAAGACAGAAACAGTCTCCAAAATGTGCGATTAAGAGACGGTTGCCTTTCTTCATAGTCTTCTCAGACAAACCTGCCAAGATATGTTCAGTTTCCAAATGAAGGAATTCGCAGTATCTGATTCTGAACAATCGTCTGTGCATTGCTTACTGAAGGTTTTAATATAGAATTGACACGTGGTAAGGGGATCCTTAGAGCAAGACCTACGAAAACACCGCAGAAACGTTTAGCACTACAGGCAAAACTGAAGACGAAGTAACAACGAATCAGCATTTAACATGTGATGATCCATCACCATGATTATTAATAAATTGATTATCCTTTGAGCTCCTGTCTTGCCATAAGGGTATATCTTACAAGTTTTCGTTCAAACGTTCAGCCCGGCTTGTCAAGTTGTAGGCTCAAGTTGCTGTCGAGTCCTCACCGTTGTCTCACCTCTGTGGTTCTTTGATTTCTGTGTTCACGGAGATGTTGCACTGATGAGTTAGGAGGCCTTCATGCGGACTGAACAAATTATTTGTCTAAATCGCGACGGAAGTAGGGGCGAGGATTGTGGCCACGTAAAATCGATTTAAGCCCCCCAGTGGAAATCTTCCACTGACCGTTCCAAGGCGGCTCTTCCGTGGCGATTTATTTATGTTGTTGTTTGTTACTTACTGTGTGTATCACTTGTGTCTTTTAATTTTGGATGGCCATATGGCCATTTTGTGGGAAAGTAACTGTCCATATGGCCTTCCTTTGTTTAGGTTTCCATTATGGTCTGGTCGCTTAATGTTTGTATTTCTTTCCCTTTGGTGTCTTTTATGGATGGAGTAAGTTAATTGTATCAATTCCTGATCTTTGTTTTACTTCTACTCTGATGTGGCTTCAGTACCTCGCTTTATGCAAAGTAAAGACAACAATTTACTTGATGTACTGGCGACCGGTGTAATGCCTGGTTAAAAGGTAAAACAAGGGGTGATGCAATGGTTTTATCAAGAATTCAAAGAACCGACGATACTCAAATGAAAGACGCAATGAAGGATAACGACAGCAGAAGATACAATTCTTTTGGCTTCTTGGTGTGTTATTTGCTTTGACGGAGCAATATTCGAACACGAACGGAAGGAACGGACACTATCCGAAGTTCCAAAATAACACACTCGATTTGGTTGAGTCTATTCATGAGTGCTATGGGAAAATACACAATTGATGTCATGATGTTATGATTTCACATAGAGACAAAATTTAGCTAGGAAAAGTTACGAAAAAAGAACATAACCGTCTCGAACCATCAAAAGAAGAGAAGAAAATACCGAGTGGCATGGAAACACTAAAGAACACGTGCACTAACTATACAACCTAAAATAAGTTCTGAAGTTAGATCCTTTGGAAACAAGGAATACACCAAACAAACGAAAACAGCAGACTCAGATTTATTGCGTCTGTACAGTAGATCTAAAAAGTAGAAGTAAAACAAAGATCAGGAATTGATACAATTAACTTACTCCACCCATAAAAGACACCAAAGGGAAAGAAATACAAACATTAAGCGACAAGACCATAATGGAAACCTAAACAAAGGACGGCCATAAGGACAGTTACTTTCCCACAAAATGGCCATATGGCCATCCAAAATTAAAAGACACAAGTGATACACACAGTAAGTAACAAACAACAACATAAATAAATCGCCACAGAAGAGCCGCCTTGGAACGGTCAGTGGAAGATTTCCACTGGGGGGCTTAAATCGATTTTACGTGGCCACAATCCTCGCCCTTACTTCCGTCGCGATTTAGTCAAATAATTTGTTCAGTCCGCATGAAGGCCTCCTAACTCATCAGTGCAACATCTCCGTGAACACAAAAATCAAAGAACCACAGAGGTGAGACAACGGTGAGGACTCGACAGCAAGAAACCACTGAAATGCTGGAGCAAAAGAAAACCATCAGTTAGACTCCGATGAGCTCGACCAGAGACAGAGCATCAGGCACCAACCGACATTATCTCTCTAATTCTCAATAAGCCTTTACGTTGGAGCCGTCATAGAATCTGAGGCCTGACCCACCGGCTGCATACGCCTCCCAGCACCGGTTTAAGCGACATTTGATTTTCTAAGTAACCAGAATGGGCCCAGTGGAAAAAGTTTGTTACTATAATGATTCGAATTCTTCCCCATTTTGGGTTGTTAATTTGAATTACGTCTGTCCTTCCAGTTAAATGTTTGTCATTTAGTGATTCTGATTCTTTCCCCCATTATGTATATTGCTCATTTTTTGTTAGGATTATTGCCTTCGCGTTTATTTTGGATATTCTGAGTGAGCACCTATTTGGAAAAGAGCTGCTGACTAGGTTTATCTGTTATCCGTTTTTTTACTGTCGACACTCCATATTTCTACTACTTTACCTAGTGATACTGTGGGAAAAATTTGGGACCTGATTGAATCAGTTCTTGATCGTTTCTCTTTTTAATTTTCTAACAAATATTCACACGCTATGCGGCCCCCGTCCATTGGGGCTTGAAGAAATAAATGGGCTAAATGATGCTTTCACACGGAGCTGAATCCGACCGCACACGAGTACTGGTTACCCCCTTAGAGGAGCTAAGTCTGCCAAGAAAAAGCGGTGTGAGTTGGACTGTCCATGCTATAAAGCCTATTGGTTTCATTGGCTTTTAGTTAGGATTATTGCCTTCGCGTTTATTTTGGATATTCTGAGTGACCACCTATTTGGAAAAGAGCTGCTGACTAGGTTTATCTGTTATCCGTTTTTTTACTGTCGACACTCCATATTTCTACTACTTTACCCAGTGATGCTGTGGGAAAAATTTGGGACCTGATTGAATCAGTTCTTGATCGTTTCTCTTTTTAATTTTCTAACGAATATTCACACGCTATGCGGCCCCCGTCCATTGGGGCTTGAAGAAACTAAGTCTACACTAGATCAAAAATGACAGAGTGATATTAATATTGATTTCTAATGTATCTCTAAAGCCAGTTTGAACTGTTCATTGAAAATAAAAACAAACTTCAGATTTCGAAAAAAAGCCTTGTCAGTTGTTCTTTACAGATGCAATACTGAAGATTATTATACAGCTTAGGGATAAATGAGAGTCAAATGTGGTCCATTCTTGCGCCAAGCCCAACGAGGCTTGGAAAAATAGATTGGTTTGTATGGTGCTTCTGCACAGAGCTGAAACCGACCCAAGTTGGTCACTTGTAAACCGCTTAGAATGTTTAAATCTGCCCAGGCAAAGTGGTTTGAGTCGGGCAATTACTTATACCCTAGGCGCTGTGTTGCGTTCAGTGTCAGGGCGTACTTCTGCTTTGCCTTCACTAGGTCATGTTGGGCCTGTTGTGCTTGCAGCAGGTGTGGGATTGGGGACTGTTTTATTACGGACGGTTGCTTGAGGACAAGAACGTTGACCCATTGACCGTTGTCAGCTACTGTCGTGGGGCGATCTCACTAAGTACTGGTAAACGGCCTAGAGGGTCCAAGCCTGTCCAGGAATGTTGAAGGTAACTGACCGGCAGGACATAATCTTATTTAATGACTAGGCCGCCGCCCCCCCCCCCCCCCAACACACACACAACTTGTTACTTGCACGTAAACAACTTGACAGTTCATTCTGCTCGCGTACAAAAGCAGCAAAACCAAACCTTAATACTTAGCAGTTAAGTGTCACTGTCGTGCTCTCGGTCTTGGATAAATACAGGGACATTGTGGTAGATCCTATTCAAGAATTGAGACGAGAATATCTTGGACATGGCGGAAGTTACACCTGGATAATTACAGGGGCATTGTGGTAGAACCTATGCAAGAATTGAGACAAGAATATCTTGGACATGGCGGAAGTGTTTTTTCGTCTTATCCACGAATAACGACGTGAGATATGCTGACCACAGACAATGTCAAATTATACATATAATCGAACTGTCAATCAGAGCAGCATTGAATGGAAACGCATGGTCTACATTATTTTACTGAGATGCAGCACACAGAAGAACACCGATCAAAACGAATAAAACAGAGAGAAAATCTAGTCAATCACTGGCAATGGTATCGCAGTAAGCTGCATGGGAGGAAGGAGATTCAATTTCCAAAAGACAAAATTGGTAAGGGAGGCTGAAGAAGAAAAACAGCATGCCCAGAAGTACCTTAGTCATCGAAAATAGACTACCGCTGCCGTCAAGAGATGTATACAGAACATAAAAAGCAAAAAGCAAAGTAATCATCACTTCACTATCTTCTCCGGCAATATGATTACAGTTCCATAAACAAAAAAATGTCACTTTATCAAAATATCAAACTGAAATGGCTGGCCTCAGAGATGGTCGCGGGTCCGATCGTGGAGAGTTTTCTACAGACATCATGTTCCGCACCAAAGGAGAGGACACATTGCTTTGTTGCGGATCCTGTTTGCGTCGGTATTGGCGTCGTCGTTGAATGTTTGAAGCACGAAACTATGGATTGATTCCGATTATACTCCCTAGTGGTTCTCGTTGCTAACGGCCCTAAGGCGATGGTTCTGATGTTGTTTATTTTAAATGTGGCTTTGTCGGATTTTCCGACGTGCTCTTCATGTTCTACCACTTATGGATGCATATTATTATTTTTATTATTATTATTGAACTTTCATTAATTGTGACTGTTGCACTTTGATAACCTCTTGCAGGGAAGAGGGAGCTGGCTGCTGTGCTGTTTGTGATTCTTTTTTTGTGACTGTTAGTCACTCTTCCTCTTGGTGCACTTGAAAGTTTTGACTTTTCGTTGGCATCTGTTTCAATAGTTGTTACATCAAAAGGATTGGGGAAACAGTTAATAGGCATTGACATTATTATCAAGGGCGCATGCTCTCAAAAACTCAATGTTAGGCCAAAGAGGGCTTCCTGTCTTACTGCTATTAAAACGCATGTTATTAAATATTGTGATAAAGTCTTTGAAAGATCAGGAACATCTCTGTTTTGGTCTATAAAAAATTCGAATGATCTTTGTTTTACTTCTACTTTAAATAAATTAAAATCCAGATATTTCCGTGCTTCAAGTCTGTCTGCTTACGATTTTTCCACTCTTTACACTACACTACCTCATAATCTTATAAAACAAAAGCTTAATGATTTAATTAGGGCCCCGCACTGAAAGTGTGGGTGCCCTATAGTGATCACTCTGTCTGTCCGTCTGTCTGTCTGTCCGTCCACAATTTTTTTTATCCTCCATAACTTTCTTTTATCCTCCATAACTTGGATTTAAATATTACTTGGCAGAAATGTTAACCATAATGTGATGGAGTGTTGCGCGCAAGACTCAGGTCCGTACCTCAAAGGTCAAGGTCATACTTAGAGGTTAAAGGTCAAAAAAAGGGTCTTTCCTGTGTCCAATTAATAACTTTGTTATTATTATTCCTGGATGGCAGAAATGTTAACCATACTGTGATGGAGTGTTGCGCGCAAGACTCAGGTCCGTACCTCAAAGGTCAAGGTCATACTTAGAGGTTAAAGGTAAAAAAAAGGGTCTTTCCTGTGTCCAGTTAATAACTTTGTTATTATTCCTGGATGGATTTAAATATTACTTGGCAGAAATGTTAACCATAATGTGGCCCCGCACTGAAAGTGTGGGTGCCCTATAGTAATCACTCTGTCCGTCTGTCTGTCTGTCTGTCCATCTGTCCATCCACAAATTTTTTTATCCTCCATAACTTTCTTATTAGGGCCCCGCACTGAAAGTGTGGGTGCCCTACAGTAATCATTCTGTCCGTCCGTCTGTCCGTCTACAAATTTTTTCCTACTCCTCTGATAGCGCTGCCGGGGCCCTAGTCAGTTTCACTGACAGCTCTAGTTGAATGGGCTTTTCACAGATAAGATTCTCTCTATCTTGCATGTAATGTCAGAAATGCATTTTTCACTTCTAAAGAGCATAAGAATTATACACTTTGGTCATGTCAGAAAGTGTGTGATGCCCTCACCTTTCTACTTGACAATATTTATATTAGATTCGGTACTAAGTTATTTAGACAAATTGTGGGTATTCCGATGGGTATGAATTGCGCACCTCTTGTGGCTGATCTGTTCTTGTATTGTTATGAAAGAGACTTCATGTTGTCGCTTTCCATTGATAACCAATCTGAAATTATTGAAGCTTTTAGCTCCACTTCTAGATATTTAGATGATTTATTAAATATTGATAATACCTATTTCGATGGTTTGATCAGTCAGATTTACCCCCCAGAACTTTAGTTAAATAAAGCAAATTCTTCTGATACCGAGGCCCCGTTTTTTGGATTTACATCTATCTATTGTAGATGGGTTTGTTTCGTGCAGAATTTATGATAAACGCGATAACTGTGATTTTGAGATTGTAAATTTTCCTTTTTTGGATGGTGATGTTCCTCGTGCGCCATCCTATGGCGTTTATATTTCGCAATTAATTTGATTTGCTAGAGTGTGTAGTCATGTAACTGACTTCAACACTCGTAATAAATTATTAACAGCTAAACTCCTTAATCAGGGTTATCGGTACCATAAACTACGCAAAGCCTTTTCAAAATTTTAAAGACGCCATTCTGATTTAATTTCAAAATTCACTATTTGACTTAAATCTCTTCTGCAACAAGGTCTATCGGAACCCGAATTTTATGGTGACTTAGTATATAAATTCAGAAAAATATATAACCGCAATGACTTCAGCACCCAATTTCGTAAAATCATTCTTCGATATAAAAAGATTGGGTACAACATGGATGTTATACGACAGACTGCATGCATGGTAGTTAACCCAATCACGGTTGGCAACTTTGCTTCCCTCTTTAATTGCACGCCGGTGGGTCAGGCCTCAGATTCTATGACGGCTCCAAAGTAAAGGCTTATTGGGAATTAGAGAGATCTACTTCAAGGTAATGTTGGTTGGTGCCTGATGCTCTGTCTATGGTCGGGCCCATCGGAGTCTAACTGTTGGTTTTCTTTTGCTCCAGCATTTCAGTGGTTTCTTGCTGTCGAGTCCTCACCGTTGTCTCACCTCTGTGGTTCTTTGATTTTTTTGTGTTCACGGAGATGTTGCACTGATGAGTTAGGAGGCCTTCATGCGGACTGAACAAATTATTTGTCTAAATCGCGACGGAAGTAAGGGCGAGGATTGTGGCCACGTAAAATCGATTTAAGCCCCCAGTGGAAATCTTTCCACTGACCGTTCCAAGGCGGTTCTTCTGTGGCGGTTTATTTATGGTGTTGTTTGTTACTTACTGTGTGTATCACTTGTGTCTTTTTATTTTGGATGGCCATATGAACATTTCTGGGAAAGTAACTGTCCTTATGGCCTTCCTTTGTTTGGGTTTCCATTATGATCTGGTCGCTTAATGTTTGTGTTTCTTTCCCTTTGGTGTCTTTGATGGGTGGAGTAAGTTTATGGTATCGATTTCTGATCTTTGTTTTACTTCTACTTTGTCTGCACCTGCATCTAATGAACGAATCAATTTTTGTACAGTACATAGCAACAATTCAACAAAGATTTGGTTAGATGTTGGTGACCTTGGCCCTCCTTTTCAAGGGTACAGGTCCCTCGAAAATTCAGCTCTGGGTTACAAATCGCATTGACTGCACCCTATCTTATGAAAGAATTCATGAATTTTGGTCAAACTTGGTGTAAAATATCACGACCTACTAAAGATTTGTTTGGATATTGGTGACTTTGGCCGACTTCATTTCAAGGTCACACGTCCCGAAAGCTGTCCATTCTGCACTAAAAATGAATTTCCTGCACCCTCTTAAACAAATGGATGAATTTTGGTATTTCTTGGTAAAATGTATCATTCCACCCTACTTAAGATTTGGTGACCATGACCTCGTTTTAAGGCTGAATAGACGTGAAGTGCAATCTATCAGATTTCAGCCTACCAAAGACTTAGATTTTAATGAGCTTCATCTCGTTTTCAAGGTCAAATGAGTGTTTCTGCCATATTTCTAGTTTTCTCCCTGAGTCAAGAAGAGATATCGGCCCGCCCATCGGGGCTTGAAGAAATATATGAGCTGCATGATGCTTCCATGCAGAACTGAAACCGATCGCACATGAATACTGGTAATCCGCTTGGAGAATCTTATCCTGCCCTGGCAAAGCAGTGCGAGTCGGACCGTCCATGCTTAAAAACCCTTGGTTTCATTGGGCGACATGGCTTGAGGTGTCGGATAAGAGGCCAACAAAATTTGAAGCAACTTCTCCAAAATGACCTATACAATGTTGAAGGGGACGTTTAACCTCAAATCAAACAAACAATTCAATCAAGAAGAAATATGCATTAAACTGATTAACAGCTTATGTAGAAGTGTGTCCAGGAAATGTTTGTTAAATACACTGACCGGCTCCACGTGACCTCAATAGTGTTGACTGGATCGTTAAACTCCATACGAAGCAAAACCAAACATCAGAACATGAAGACATCCATGCAACAACGGATTTATAAACTCAAGCACACGTTTCGTCAGTAAGGCCTCGTCATTGGCTCAAATGAATGTGGGGACGAAAATGAGATAGGAGGCAAGTTGTTGTTTTGAATTTCAGACTTAGTTTAGATTTGCCCCGATGAATTTGCACCCAAGAAATAGTTTCATCCACTTTTCACAGTAAATGTGAAGCCTTTACTCTGTCGATAAACAATTTCACAGAAAGGTTTTGGAAGATGAGTGAATTGAAGAGTTATAATCAGAGGATAAGACAAATGATGAAAGCAACCTTATGCAGTGCTTTAGTTTGAAATAGAATAGTATAAACCTAGATAACTCAGGACGATGTATTCATGAAGGTGTGTGAAAAATAGAAATAAAAAGTGAATTAGGAAGATATTGATGATTAGGAATGTCGGTCATAAATTGACAGAAAGTGTACTTGTGGTACGGTTTAGAGGTCCTTTAGAAACAGAAACTATGTATATTCTTGAAACATATTTCGAATTAAGATGATGGAATCTGATAACAGGATGGTTCTTTTACAATATTCAGAGAGAATTCAGAATGGCTTGCTGCATGTGTATTTAGCTTTTAATAAAAATCAAAAATGAGTTCCTTTAAGAGCAATGAAAACATTCATAAGAAAGAAGATGGGTCATACTACGTAGTTTCGGCTAATAAAGCCTCATCAGTGACCCTGTAATGATCCGGCAAAGAAAGCCAGAGGAAACATACTGCAATTTTGCGAATTTCGAATAGGCAGTCGATTCAAAGACTGATATAAATCAAAATGGGGTCCAAATAATTAAAAACCTGTCTAGAATAAGAGTCTAAACCAATAATTTATTTCCGTGGTATATCCAGTATATAATTTAAGTACCGTGTACTTACAAATACATGGCAAAACATAATTCTTCTAAATAATTAGGAACAATTCTAAATATGTTACATGAAAATAAAAGACAACAGTCACATCGAGGGCAGAGGAAAACATAATCTCAGACACTGGGCTAATTTTTTTATCCAGTCCTGCTTAATATAGCCTAATACGAAAAAAGATGATAAATTCCACTGGTAAAATCCTAGTAACTGTTCTCGCAAATTTAGTAAATTTTACTGGTAATAGCTGATATTGATATTGGAACTGTTTCGAATGAAGTACTTGTCATACTTTTTAGATACATTTTTGTTTCATCATCCATCATAAAGAGTGGCGTGCCGTGTGCACGTCGATTCTCTGTATTAAATTATATTGGGCATGAAATGATACATGAGAACCGGTACTTGTAGTTAACCTGGTTATATTCTGTCGAAAGCTTAAATTGAACAGAGAGAGGTGCCGATATTGTGATATATAATTGCGTCAACCTTTTCAAATTGACCAGACATAAAAGAGCTAATACTCTTTGGCACGAGGGAAAATGTAAATGCATCTTTTCTGATGAAGAAAAGTGACGCCAACAATGAAAAATGGAACCCGTTTATTGTATTAAATAAAACGTTTTACACTCAGTTTTTTTTCGATACAGGCTTATAACCCTTTCTAAAACATATTGTATGTCTTCAAATATATCCAGAACATGTGCCTGTCAGCCCAAGTGTGTAAAGGGCTCTGAATAAACTGCGATTCTTTGTCGTGTTCAACTTCATAAAAGCAAACAAAGTGTCCAAAATCTCCGGTTATTGCATTGACTTGTCTTTCTGTTTTTCAGGGTGAAAAAGGTATGAATAATTCGACTGTCGACATTCTGCACTTCATAATATTAGTCAAAAGCGTACCATAACGCTATACCGTTCTTGACAGAGGTACCCTGAAAGTTAATCCTGTGATTGTTCTAAGAAGTGGAACTTGTGGAAAACCGAAATGAAACTGGCAGCTGTTGTCTTAAATTTGAAGATCTGACGTGGTATATCCAGTATATAATTGTGAATAAAAGAACCTGGACAATTCATGATGTTTCAAAGAAACAGGCGTTCAGGTGTCAGAATCCCACGTGCGTTTTCAAACAGACACAGAATCAATAATTCAGGTTTTAGGACTACACAAAGACCGGACTATAACAGAGGTAGAAGTAGAGATAGAAGAACTCATATACCGGACCAAACAGCCAAAGATTCTCTTCGGACACCTAGGTTAAGTTCGACTTCAAGGTCCCAAAGATTACATCAGAGTCATTCGCACAAGAGTTCATATCATAGTCAATCAAATAGGAAAGATACTGATAAACATTCAGATAAACATGATGATAAAAAGTCTGCAAGCGATAAAGACAAAAAGACATCAAATGACAGTAAAACAAAATCTGAAAAACAAAAATACGGAAAAGGCATAAGTTCAGATAAGAAAAGCCATGAGAACAAGCCATCAGATAGAGAAAAAATAGATTCCAGAAAAGAGCCGTTTGTAAAAGTCGAAAAGAAACGTGATAGTAATGGAGCGACGCACCGAAAAGATGACCGCAGAAATCAGTCTCGTAGTACAGGGAAACAGACTGATAAAACTTACAAGGAAGAAACAAATTCGCGTAATCCAGATTTAAAACACCACCAGAAATCAAGTGCTGTATCAGCGAAGAAGTCGTTTAAAGAAACTTCTAAAACCGTGGGGAGACCCTTCCGTAGAAACCATCCAAGAAATGAGAGGCAGTCACGTAGTAGGCCTGCAGTCCGAAAAAGCACGTCCCAGAGAAGCTTTGGGAAAAAAGTTGATAATGACAGGCGACCAAGGTCAAATGAACTGCGAACGATGGATTTTGAAATGCCAAAACAAGTAGAGCACCCGAAAAACTATGAGCATTATGGTGACAACTACCATGAAACACATGTAGAAAATTACGACAGACCTAATGAATACTCTGATCAGTCTCATTTTCCACGTCATGATATTCATGAGAGAAATCTAGATACTAGAAAAGAATTTGAGCAAGATGTTTATAATAGAAGGGAATATTATGACGAAGGACTTGAATCACGGAAGTTTAGCCAAGATTATGAAAGGGGTGATGTTGAACTCTACCACGGAAGCCGGCGTGAGGATAGTTACGGTAATAATACCTGGAATCGACACTATGCCGAAACTGATTCTAGAGTGGAAGACCGTCAGCAGTATTTTGAGAGACTGGAAAGAAACGATGACATTGACACACTGGAATGGGATTATGCTAGTAGGTTGACTGAAAATGAGCATAGACGCTTTCATAACAAGCGTGATCGATCATTTGATGAAAGAGTTGACAGGCCTTTACCTGGCTATGAAAGAGAATATGAAAATATCGCACCTGAGAATCAGTCAGAAAGATACCGTGTTGAAAGAGACTATGAAAGAGATCAGTATGAACAGGGTTATAACAGTCATTATAATAAACGTGGCTTAAAGTATGAAAACAGATCTTCAGAAATGACGGGCAACAGAGAACTTGAATTTCGTGATCACGAAAGAAATGATGGCAGGCAAAATAGATATAGTCAGAACAAGCAAGCTAAAATGAATGAACAGCCGCACAGACGGAACCCTCCACTTAATCAGAAACAAATAAATGTCAGCTCATTCAAAAGGCAGACTTTACTGTCTAGGAGTCAACAGCATTATAGAAATACAAAAAAGAAATTTATTACGAATAGGTTTCGGAAGTCTTATAGAAAATTAAACGTTTCATCTTCAACAAGAAAACTAGCAGACAATAACAAAAATAATGGAAACTTCAGAAATCAAAGCAATATGGTAGATATAGACAGAAAAGCAACTAAGGACAGTGTTAAAACGGTTGATGGTCAGATGCATCAACAATCTGACAGACGGAAGGCAAAGCCTCAAGTTGACCGAGGTGCAAGTGGTTGTCTTTTAAAAGAAGACAGACCGTACGAGGAGCGAAAAAGTGAAGGGTTTGTCGTTCATATGAAACATCCATTCAAAAGGAGCACTGATTTTGAGAGTCATTTAGAAACTGATAAAGATTTTGAAACATTGCAGCAGCCAGTGCTATTCATTCCAAATCAAGGCCTTCAGCATGGATCTCGACAAACTGTTGACCAGTTCGGAAATGTAATCAGCTTGTCTGACGTTTCACAAGGCCTTGCTCCTATGCCGGTACAGAATAGCAATGCACAGGAAATGATTTTCATACCGTTTGGCGGGAATACCATGCTGCCTGAGAACATCGTACCTGTACACCAAGGAGGCATTCCAATTGGATTTGTTCCACAGTTTGTTACACCTGAACCGGTGCAGAAAAACGAAGAGGCCACGGATGTTAATTTAGAAGACAATAAAAGGGGAAATGATACAAAAGTAGAAAATGTAAAAGCAGGAAACAAGAAAACTCTAACAAATGAACAAAGAGCAAAAAGAAGAAATAAATTGTTGCTAAAAAGGAAACAAAATTTGGTCAAAGAGGTAGAGAAAAAAGTTTTAGAAAATTTAGACAGAAAAAGTGCAGATGAAAAGTTGAAAAGGGCTAAAAGTTCAGAGAATCAAGTAAGCGAAACTGGATATGGTTCTGCTAAAAAAATAGCAAAAAAAGATAGCCAGGGGCAAAACTTATATGAAGACGTAAGTGATCTTGAGGATGTTAGCGAAGAAGAAGAGAATGAGCACTTAAGTGACTGGGAAAACGTTTCTGTTGATGAAATAGAGTTGGATGCCAATGAAAGACGTCCGAAATTTCGTAAACAAAACGAACCAAGAACATTTGTTCAACATTCGCTCACAAAACGTAAACTTAATGTTAGGAGAGCTCCAACTCAAAGTTTTATTAGAAGTAAAAAAGATGGTAACACGTTGAAGAATCGGATGAGAGGAAATGAACAGTCAGACTATGGACAACCTCAAATGCTTATTGAAAAAATACCTAATCCTAAGCAAGAAAGATTTAATGCAAGGGAAATCAAGAGTTCGTACGTTCCATCAGGACTGTACAGTGATCAGATCGAAAATAGTGAAAGTGCGTCGACTGAAAAGCGGGTGTTTAGGGCGTATACTGCAAGCAGAGTGTCTCAAGCACTGAAACACATGGAAACAGAAAATAGACAGAACTTTAAAGAACAGAGAGTATCAGCCGTGAAAGACAGAAAAAGCGATTCGGAAGATCACAAGAGAAACACGTCTAGGGCAATAAGTCCGCTGCAGGTAACTGTCAGAAATAATCTTTATGAAAGAAAAGAACTTGATTCAGATGATGTTAATATCTTTGAAGCCATTGAACGAAATTCAGTTCAAAGTATTCGGAATAGTGCTGCCAAACATGAAATCCAATCTAAAAAGGACTTACCAAGGTATAGATCATCTGGGAATATGGAACATGTGGAAGATAATAGGTTTGGGGATGAAAGCCAATTTGATACAAGTGGTATATCTGATAGAAGAATAATTCGTGAAAGGAAACAGAATGTCATTAGTGCTACAAAACGTGAAGATAGTCAAAAAGACTGGCCAGTTAGTATCTCTAGGAAGGAAGGCAATGAACATAAATTGAATCGTTATGAAAACCAAAGAGATAATTGGCGTCTTGAATCAAGTAGAACAGAAGATACACCAAGGAGTGAACCGACCAGAAACAGAGATTTGGAAGAAATCTCTGAACAAAGACGAGAGGGTGGTTTTAGACAAGACCATAGAGATGAAAAATACAGAAATGATTCAAGAAGAGAAGTAGCAGCCTCTAGAGCTGAATCCACTAGAGCTGGTGATGACAAGACATATCGTCAGACGCCTAGAAGATACAGAGACACTAAAGATCAGTCGTTTAGTAGAAGACAAAATGGCAAAACTACAGACTCTTATAGGAAGACTAATGACAGGCCTCCAAAACGTTTTCAACAGCAGCAACGGTATGACAGAAATATGGATAGCAGAACGAGGAATGATTACCTTGAGTTTCGGCGAAAACGACGTTTCGGCGAAGATACTCGGGGCGAGGTTTCCTCTAGAAAGGATAAAAGAAATTTGGAAGATGAGCAACGAGATTTTCACGTTGAAATGTCAAAAAAAGGACGCGAGGGTACCTATGATGACAGAGGAGATTCCCCATTAGCTGCAACAATGCAGAAAAGAAACACGGAAGCGTTAGATCCTAGTCTACCACCTGTTCAGAACATGCCAGTCATGGCTGCGCCACCTGGGCCATCGTTACCGGATATGTCATTGCCCCCTCCACAGTTGGTTGGGACACATTTTCCAACGTCATCACAGGTTATTATTCAAAATCCGCCGCTTCTGAATGAGCCATCCCAAATTCAGAATTCCCAGCAACAACAGATCATCAGATTGCAGCCTTCCCAGTCTATTCAGCCGTTACAAAATCAACAAAGTTTACCACAACAAACGCTGGCTTTTCAGCCGCAGTCAACTGGTCTGCAGCAGTCATTTCAACAGCAAGCATTGTCCCAGCAGCCGAATCTAGGCCTTGTGCAACAGCAGTCGGGCAATCAACAGATACAAACTCAGGGTTCTGGCCAGCAACAACAAAGTCAGCAGCGAAGCTTTCAAGTTGTCATTGATCATAGTCAGCCTTTGCTTCACCAACTCAGTGTAAGTCAACAACAAAATGTCCCTTCACAGCAGCAACAACAACAACCGTTACAACAATCTGTCCTTCAGCAGACACAGTCGGGTTCTGCTGTGTCATATACTCAGCTACAAAATCTAAACCAGCCAATCAGCATTGCGAACCAGCCCCATCCGCAGGGTCAGATTGTATCAAATCAGAGCCCATTCCAGAACGTGCAACAGACGCTTAACACGCTTGGTATCAGCCAGGGTGTCGGAATGCCAGCCAGGATTGTAGGTGTCGGACAGGGACAGGGCGTTATACAAGACCAAGTTGGTGGGCAGTCAGAGACAAGAGGATACCTTGTGCCAGCATCATTCACGGGATCTCTGCAAGGTTATAGTAAGGTAAATCCTGTGTGCCAGATAAGCCAAGATGTTGACCCTTTTTAAGCTAAATAGAAGCGCCTAACCATGTACAATAGGTGTCAATCTCTAAATTATTGGACATCAGACTGAGTCACATTTTTGCTTCAAAAATAGCTTTACTTAATAAGCAAACATTGAATGTCCGGATCAGATGTCACAGAATGTCGCCTTTGATCTAGGCCTGCGTTTGTTTGCCAATATCTGGTTTTGGAGTTTTTCGTCTAAATTGGGTTAACTTCTTTAAAGCTATAGACTCGAATCAGGGTCTTTTGAATATTATTAAATAAAAGCACTGGGAGTGCTGACGGGTCGATTGTTTCTGAGTATTCGCTGGTAAAAGAGTCCTAAACAGAGATTTAAACTGCTTCATTTAACATTTAAATTCCAGTTTTTAAGCAAACAGTGTAGACCCTGATCAGACACCACAGAATGATCAGATTCTGCGGCGTCTGAGCTGTGTTTACCTTTTTTGCCAAGCCCATGAATGCAGTCCATATTCTATAGGTAACATTCTTACGCAATACTTTACCCTCACATCGGCTATTTTCTATATATAACGTTACCTAGCTGGATTCCCTTCAAGTTAGTGATAGTCACGTGGACTTTAAGAGTGAAACTGTTGATTTTCTTTAGCTCCAACACTTCCGTGGTTTCTTGCTGTCGAGTCATTTTCCTTTGGATAGCCAATTTGCCATTTTGTTGGAAAGTAACTGCCCTTTTGGCTTTCCGCTTTTGACGTTTCCATTAGTCTAGTTGTTTCATATTGTGTTTCTTTCTCCTTGGTGCCTCAGTTACTTGCATCGATTCATAATCATTGCCTTCACTTCTATTTTAACACTGAAGAGCTTTTATGCTAAATAACTTTGGGTCGATTACTAAACAGTCGACCCAAAATGTAAACATTCTCTTCTTGTTACACTGCATAAATTCTGGCAGAAACAGTTTTAATTTAGCTGGCCTCGGTAGCTCAGTTGGATGCGCATCTGACTGGTGATCAGGAGGATGCTGGTTTGATACCTGCTGGGGTCCGCAACATTCTTTCATGGGGATTGATCATGAAATCTTTTCTACAGTCATTCTGTCCCTTCCGCTGATCCAAGAAGTGTAGTTGTCGGTTTTTTGCGGAAGAATAAGCACTGTACTCCGTGTACTGGTTAACCGCTTACATATAAGCCTTTTCAGGAAAAGTGTAACCGGCCCCGATAGCTTAGATTGGTAGACTGTCTGCTCCGGGGAACGTGAGGTCACGGGTTCGATCCCGGGCTGCAACATACCAAAGTCGTTAAAAATGGTTCTAGCTGCTCCCCGCTTGGCACTCAGATTTACGGGGTAGATAACGTCATTTCTCTTTAAGTGACTGATAAAGTCGATAGCATTGCATCAACACTATTATGATGCCTCGTTTTGAAGGCCCCGTACCAATTTAAACTGGCAGTACATTTAAAATCGTAGTTTCGTACTACTGACAACATTTGTTACAATGTTAGATATCCAAATTTTTGGGCTTATATTATCCTTATCCTGCTGATTAAATTTAATCACACCCATTTCTGACTTTTGACTTGTCAAACTACTTGATTGGGGTAGGCAATGGTGTCATGTTTCTTGCGCCACTGGGGTGTCCAACACATCACGTGAACAAGTCCGTGAAATGAACACCCCCTTACATCCCACTTTATATAGAGAAAACTGGGGTTTAGGGTGGTAAACATCATTTTCCTTATTTCTGCTCCAAGACATAGGTTGTGGGTACTCGTTAGAACCGCCTCATTGAGGCGGTTCTAACGAGCACCCAAAACCTATGTTTGGAGTAAAAATAAGAAAAATATCACAAATTTTCATCAGAAAAGATACCTTATTTGAGGTATGAAAAATGCACTATGTCACACGGATATGTTATCGTAATGAGATATTGGCTTACATTTGAGCAATGCGTGCTGTCCAGAGGATACTGGGAGTGTTGTTATTGCTTCTCTCTTTAGACTTCCATTCATTTTCCTCTTTCTTCTTTCGTGAAAAAAATGCGTTTTAAATGGCAAACCTCGCATTTTATCCCTTTTCCTCAACTCGTTTAATGCACTCATGTAAGATCCTCTATTTATTGGTCAACTCTATATACAACTACCCGTCTTCCTTCTTTCCAGTTTTCTCCTGAAAAGTCTTTTACGAGTTTCAGACTGTTTCTTCTCTACTAAATTATTATACAGTAGAACTTCGATGGCTCGAACACCGATGGCTCGTTTACCATGGATGTGTCGAACCCATTCTTGAGCCCCTAGCGAAATCCTCTACATAAGAAATAGTGGGGGATAATTTAGGAGATTTTAGTCTTTTATCTTGCAAATGTATGCTGTGTGTACTCATTAGAATCGCCTCGATGAGGCGATTCTAATGAGTACACACAGCATACATTTCCATTATAGGACACCGAAAAGATGTCTAAAAGTATCTTGTTATGCTTCCTGACAGTAACCTCAGTGGCTCGAACTACCCCTGTCTCGAACAGATTTTCGTGGTCCCAAGGTGTTCTTCTCTCTTTAGACTTCCATTCATTTACCTCTTTCTTCCCTGTCTCTCATTTTCATCTTCACTATAAGAATCTTATATGGTTGTGAGGGGTGGATGGAAAAATCCGTCCCGAGGGACACTGTCCGGCATCACGAAGCTTGCCGAGTGATGCAGAACAGTGATCCCGAGGGACGGATTTTTCTATTCACCCCTCACACCCATATAGGATTCTTTTTCTTGCATACCTTCCATTTCTATTGCGATTTTTTAATGCTGCTGTCACTTCGGTTCCCGATGTCCGCCATTTTGTGATGACACAACAGGAATGTTTAGTGACGTCACGCATGACAACGCTGCGCATGAGGTTGTAATCAACCAGTGCATTTATCAAACACGCGATTATATTCGATTTGGGGTCGGAACACCGGGGTCAGAACATAAATTTCTATCCCATGGTAAAATCACGGATTTCCTTGTCTGGTGTGCAAGAATATCTCTTCTATATCTTTTTCTCCCTTTCTCAGGGAAACGTCACAAACTGACCCACAAGGGTTGAACTCCAAACAATTAATCAAATTACTTGTTTAATGAATTTGAATCCACAAACTGCACGATTGATCTGGATCTACACTGTTGTGTTCAAAGATAAGTAGCGTAATTGTGACGTCACATCAACATCCATACAACGTCATGACCTTTATGGAACGTCACATCTACGTGGATGTAACGTCATGACGTTGCAACGACTTTGATTTGACGTTGCTTTAGCGACGTGCGCCTGCTAGGGTTGTCTTGGTGAACACCATTTTTAGCGCACCAGAGCCAAAGGGTCCAGGGGAGCTTATAGGATAGGCAGTTGTCCGTCGTCGTCGTCTGTGTCGTCTGCATCGTCGTCGTCCGTCAACTCTTTTTAAACATCTCCTCTGAAGCGACTGGGCCGATTGGGCCCAAATTTTATCTGTAGCTTCCTTGGGCTGGGAGATTGAAAGTTTTTATGAAAATCGGCTCATTAGTTTGGTTGCTATGGCAACTTAGAGTTTCCATAGACTTATAATGGGGAAAATTAAAAAATGGCATTTACTGCTAAGTCATTGAAGATATTTTGACAAAACTTTTATAGAAATGTTTCTTGAGTAAACTTCTCTCAACCATATGCTTTTATGTCAACCTGAGGGTCCCCCAGGTTGTGCCGGGGCCATGCCCCACCCCCTCCACTTCATAAAAGGCCATATATTACAGAAACCATTCAGATCCCGACCCCTAAACCATATATAGTCTTGTTCCTATTGATAAGAAGCATTCAGTGCAACCATCCTGGGGGTCCTCAGGGATGCGCCGAGGCCATGCCCCACGCCCTCCACTTAATAAAAGGCCCAATATCTTGGAAACCATTCAGATCCCCACCCCTAAACCATAAATATTATTGTTCCTTATGATAAAACCCATTCAGTGGCATCCACCTGGGAGTCCCAGGGATGCGCCGGGGCCATGCCCAACCCCCTCCATTTCATAAAAGGCCCAATATCTCGGAAACCTTACAGATCCCCGCCCCTAAACCATATATATTTTTTATCCTTATGATAAGACACATTCATTGACACCAACCTGGGGGTCCTCAGGGATGCACCGGGGCCTTGCCCCACCCTTTCACTTCACAAAAGGCCATATATCTCAGAAACTGTTCAGATCCTCATCCCTTAACCATATATATATCATTATACCCCCGGTATACGAAGTATATAGTTTTCGTCCTGCCGTCCGTCCGTGTATATCCATCCGTCCGTTAACATTTTGGTTGAAGTTTTGTGTCAAAGTTTCTAGGAGATTGTATCTTCTGAACCCTTTGATAGATTTAGTTGATACTAACACTGGTTACATACTGGTCTAAAGATTTCATTGATGCATGTCCCCCCCCCCCCCCCCCCCCCCCACAGTGACCTTGATGTCAAGGTCACAGACTTAGAAATTTTACATTTGGTTAAAGTTTTGCGTCAAATTTTCTGAGAGATTGTATCTTCTGAACCCTTTTATAGATTTAGTTGATACTTACACTGAAGTTACATACTGGTCTTAAGATTTCATTGATGCATGTCCCACCCCCCACAGTGACCTTGAGGTCAAGGACAAAGACGTTGAAGTTTTACATTTGGTTAAAGTTTTATGACAAAGTTTATAGATGCCTATTATGTTCTAAACTCTAAGACAATTTCAGTTGATACTTGCATTAATGTACCAGCCCAACATTTTGTGATGTATGTCCCTTCCCCCACCCACGGCGACCTGGACCTCAAGGTCATGGACTTAGTGTCTCTTAGTGACTTGGTGTCTTTTATGGATGGAGTAAGTTAATTGTATCAATTCCTGATCTTTGTTTCACTTCTACTTTAGAAATTTTACATTTGGTTAAAGTTTTATGACAAAGTTTATAGATGCCTGTATGTTCTAAACTCTAAGACAAATTCAATTCATACTTGCATTGATGTTGCATACCAGTCCAAAGATTTGATTGATGCATAACCCACCCTGCTGCTTCAGTAACATTGATACCCCCACTCCTTCAGTAACTTTGATGCCCTCACTCCCTTGGTCCATTTAGAAATTTTAGGTTTAGTTTAGCTTTTACAAGCACATTTATAGATTCTTATAGCTTCTTGACATCTTCATTCATATTACATACAAGCTTGAAAGCTATATCAGAGTGTGGTGCTGGCCGGGGGTATACGTGACCCACTGGTCGCTTTCTTTAGTTGTTCATTATGATAAGACGCATTCAGTGACACCAACCTGAGGCTCCCCAGGGATGTGCTGGGGCCATGCCCCACCTCCTCCATTTCATAATCTCACAATATCTGGGAAACCCTTCAGATGGTTACCCCAAAACCATATATATTCTTGTTCCTTATGATAAGACACATTCATTGACAACAACCCGGAGTCTCCCGGGGCCTTGCCCCACCCCTCCACTTCACAAAAGGCCTTATATCTCAGAAACTGTTCTTAGCCCCACCCTAAACCATATATATTCATCTTCCTCATGATAAGACGCATTCAGTGACACCAGCTTGGGAGTCCCCGGGGCATGCCCAGGCCATGACCCATCGCTTTACTTGATTAAAAGCCATATATCTCAGAAATAGTTCAGATCCCCATCCCTGAACCATATACGTGTTCCTTATGATTAGACTGGTTCAATCACACCAACCTTGGGGTCTCTTTGTGCTGAGGCAATGCGCCCCGCCCTTCCACTTCATAAAAGGCTTTATATATCAGAAACCATTCAAATCCCCACCCAATAATCATATATGTTCTTGTTCCTTATTATAAGCACACATGTAGGGGGTCCGCAGGGGACATTCCTATCCTTTCCACTTCATTAAAGGGTTTCAAATCTCAGAAACCGTTCAGATTCCCACCCTAAACCATATATATGCTTGGTCCTTATTATAAGACACATTTAGGGACAACAATCTTGGGCTTTCCTAGGATCAACAGGGCATGCCCCAACCCATCCACCACTTAAGAGGCCTTACAGATCCATACTGCTAAACCATATATATTCTTGTTCCTTATGATAAGACGCATTTAGTGATACCAACCAGGGCTCCATTGGGCCCATGCCCCACCACCTCTACTTCATACAAGGCCTAATGTTTCAGATATTGAGTCACATGGGTGCTCATTTGGAGATGGGGGTTCATTTGGTAGATAAAATGATATCATGTTAAAATACATGGCTATCATTGGGCAGTGCCCGCCTGAGCTCTGGTGAGCATAGTGGCCCATGGGCCTCTTGTTTTGTGTAGTTTTCCACATCGTTACGATTACACACCTGTGCGACATTTTTCACATCTCCAAAATTGCTAAATTTCTGATGAAAATTAGTGATATGTTTCTTATTTGAACTGCAAACATAAGTTGTTGTTGCTCGTTAGAACCCCTCCACGAGTACCCACAACTTATGTCTTGGAACAACAAGTAAGTAAGTAAATCTCCGTAAACCTCAGTTTTCTCTATATAATGTAGGGTTTAGGGATTCCAAGTAGGCACACGTCGCAAGGGCAACGTCAAATCAATGTCGGTGCAACGTCACGCACCGACGTAGATGTGACGTTGCAAAAAAGTCATGACTTTGCATGGACATTGATGTGACGTCATTATTACGTCATGTGCCTGCTGGGTTCTCATTTCACGGACTTGTTCACGTGATGAGTATCGCAGTAAAATTTAACAAAATTTGATTATTTATAGTTATCGTTTTTGTTTACTTCAGCTTAAACACGTGTGATGTGCACTTACAACCTAATTTCGAACCATTTAAGCTTAATTTACAAAACACACTCTCTAGTTCATTTGGAAAGAAATAAGCTTAATTTACAATATAAACCGTATTGGTTTCATTGGGCAGCAAGGCTTGAGATGTCATTCCATTTCAATGTCGGGTAAAAGTCCCACAAAATAAGAAGCAACGTCTCCAAAATGACCCAGATAGTGCTGACGGGGACGTTAAACCTCAAATCATCCAACCAAGCTTAACATTATATTTTTATTTCATGTAGAGGTTACAGTTCACGAGCACTGAGTACACGAGTCAGTGTATGTGCTACATCTTACTTCTTTCCGCGGGCATTTGATTCCACTCTTGCTATTGTTGAAACTATTTCCACAAATTTCTACATGTATTGATTTGAGGTTTAACGTCCCCGTCAACACTGTAAAGGTCATTTTGGAGACGTTAATTCCAATTTTGTGGGACTTTTACCCGACATTGAGATGAAATGACATCTCAAGCCCTGTCGCCCAATGAAACAATAGGGTTTATTAGCATGGACGGTCCGCCTCGCATGCGGTTCCTGGACAGGCTTAGATCCTCTAAGCGGTTTACCAGTACTAGTGTGCTGGCCGGATTCAGCTCTGCGTGGAAGCATCGTGCAGCCCATATATTTCTTCAAGCCCCTATGGGCGGGGGGCGACCTACATGTATTGAAAGCATATGCTTAACAAAGATATTCAAATTATAGAAAATAAAATGCATTTAGTTTCAAAATCTATGCAAGAGATCTGTTTTGGTCGCAACGCTCACCTGTCCGCAAGCATCTGTGGTTGTTGTTGCAAATCTGCAGGCTTATATATTCACCTTAACCATTGTTCTGCTAAACCAGTATATTACGAAAACCAGGCTATTCAAATATATTTGTCAGTTTTCCATCAAAATATGAAAAAAAAATACAGATAAAAAATCTGATAATTTTCATATTTCTGCTCAAAACATAGATTGTGGGTACTGGTTAGAAGAACCGCCCGCGAGGCGGTTCTAATTGGTACCCACAATCTATGTCAGAGCAGAAATATGAAAAATATTAGATTTTTTATTGGGAAGTTTTAATTTGGGTCGGGGTGCAAAATTTTCTGTATATTAGTATAGGCTTGTTTTCGTAATAAGATGTGCCTAGATGCAGATCTATCTGATCTGGATCCTCACTGTCATTCAGTTGTTTAATTTATAGGAAAACATTACATCAAGCAATCTGAATTGCTGATAGTCGAACTTGAGTGTATTTGGCAAAACAAGGGTTTAATTGATATTGCTATTTTCAGAACCAACTCTAGTTCCAAACTGATGGAGGAAGCTGGAGGAAGCTTCACACCTGTGAACTTTTATTAGCCTTTCAATCGCCAATCAGTCCATAGCAACAGATAAGGTGCGTATTTTGAGGTTATTGAAGTATAGTTTTCCTTATTTCTCTATATAAAACTATGTTGGGGGTATTCATTAGAACCGCCTCGTTGAGGCGGTTCTAATGAATACCCACAACAGAGGTTTTTATGGAGAATTGACAAAAACTATTCATCAGTTGTCACAAATACTAGCCTTATCTGTGGCTATGGATCACGACTATAAGTAGCAGACAGTATTTTCATTTTTTTTTTTTTTACTCATTTTTTTTTCAGAGAAATTAAGGCTTGCCTTTCATGTGAATCGTCTCTCCAGCCATATTTTTCTCTCAAAAAAGGTAAAAATATAATGTCGTCTGCTCTAAAATTTCACAGCGCTTGAAGGGCTCACAGTTATCAAAATGAATGTGTGAAGTGTAGTTTCAAGGACGCAGCCTCGTTACGATGTTCATTGAAGTTGAAAGGACGTTTCAAGCACTGCATCTGGACGGGATGGGACAGCATGTGCCCAGTGGGTCAGTGCTTGGTATTGTGTATTTTCTGGTGCCGTTACCAGGATAGGAAGAAAACTCTGGTCGTAAGGATGAAATGCAGCAGTTGGTTGGAACTAAAGTAACATGGAAATTCTAATGACGAATGTGCCTGTGTGTGTTAGGGTTTTACGTCACACCAACATCTAAGGTCATAAGGAGACGGAACCTCGGTTTAAAGACTCATTGGAAAGTCTGGAGAAGCACGGAATCGAATCCACGACGCTGGTTTATGAGGCGAGTAACTTACCACTACACCATGGAGGCTTCTAATTTATGACGAATGGGATACACTCAGCATTGTTACAGCCATTTTCACTAGGGTGACTACTTCGGTGATTTCCTGTTTCCTAGCTGCAGAAGAAGGTAAGTATTTTGTGATAATTGAAGGACGGTTTTCCATTTAAACTTATTAGAATATCCACAACAGAGGTTTTCATCGAGAATGATCAAAACTACCCTTCAATTATCACAAAATACTTAACTTGTCGGTGCTAATTGCTGTTCACGTAAAATTGAAAGGTCTACAGTAAATTGGAACATTTTCCTTGAGGAACTGGAAAATTAATTATGGTGTATAAAGTACCGTAATGATCCTAAGTATTGGGATAGACAGACCTTAGGCTGCTCCTGATCAGGGTCTACACTGTTTGCCATTCCCTCTGAACGTTTTGGACTCCTTACTGCATCGTGAAACAAAAATTGTTAAAATTTCAAGAGAATTACAGCAAGTCCTCAAAGTGTCCGATTTTTTTAGGATTTAACGGTAAGTCCAGATTCAGGAGCATTTTGCAACCTTTCAACCATCAACATGCCAGTACCGTCAGTCGCCGACGACCATCAGGAATTTGATAAATAGATTGGGCTGAAAGTTTCTTCCATGCAGAGTTGAAGCCAAACGTACATGGATACTGATAAAGCTTAGATGGTCTTAGCCGGCCTAGGCAAAAATGTGTGAGTCCGAGTGTCCCTGCAGTTTGTTTGGGAAGTAGGGCTTGAAATGTCATTTTTTCTCCTTGTCGGGTAAAAGTCCCGCAAAATTGGAAGAGGTGTCTCCAAAATTACTTAAATAGGTTTTAGGGGGACGTAATCTAAACACAAACAAAAACTGAAAGTGCTGTTGTGCTTTCGTTGCATTTGTTGTTGTTTATCTCGGATGTTGGTTGTTAACATCAAGGAACACTTGCATGTTGATTGGGTTTTCTTTAGGCATTTCAACTCTGAGGGATGACCAGGGCGAGGTTTCTTGCAACTAAGGCATAACCTCGGTTCTGATAAGCCCAGGCAACCCTAGGGATCAATACCCTACACCAAAACCATACAACTTACATTCCACAACTTTATTACTATAATGATTTGAAGTATTGATTGGCTTAAGCAAACAGTCCAGACACAGTACTGCTCTGAGTCTGATCAAGGTCTACAGTGTTTGCAATTACATCAGTACCTTTTGGACTCTTTGCTAGATCATGAAACAAATTTGTTAAAATTTTATGGGAATTACAGCAAGCCATAAGATGTTCGAAAATTTAGAATTTTTACGGTACATTTATTTCATTCAGAGAACTTCATCACAATGTGCATGTTCACGCTAAAGCTTTGCCAAGAACTAATTACAGTCTACACACATGGCATAAATAATGTTGCCAAATGTTGTAGCTGTAAAAATCCTGAAGGAAACAGAGTAAACCCTTATCAGGGGCCGTGTTCTGTGTTGTCTGGACCTTGTTAATGTCCCATGCTGGGACCCAAGACAGATGGGGGTTAAATAATGCAGTAACCCTTATCCTGCTGAACAGGTCAACCCCTACCTTTGCAAACAGTGTAGTTCAAGATCAGATAGCTTCTGAAGAAACCATCTGATCTGGGTCTACATGGTCTGTCATTATGTTTGCAGACGTGAAAGATAAAAAACATCAAGTAATTTGATTTGGGTATAATAAAATGTTAAACCATGTGCAAATTCACATTTAATTTAGCAATAGTATTGCTAAATTAATTGCTAAATTAATATGAATTTACATATGGTTTAACATTTTCGTTAGCCATGGACATCAGCAGTATATGTGTGCTTTTATTATAACTTTAGGTAGATTGATGAACAGTCGACCTAAAAAGTGTGTTTTGATTCTTAAAATGTGTTTGCTTCATTATAGTGACTATAAAATTAGGGGTACCTGCATTCAAAATTATCATTTGGGGAGGTTTTGTTTTTGTTTGTTTTGGAGTTTAATGGCCCAGTCAACACTAGGTTAGGTCATTTGAGCCAGTCAGTTTACCTATACACACTTTCCCTGGGTGTCTATGAAAAGTGTGGTTAGGCAGACCTACAGGCTCGGTATGTGTTTAACCCTTATCTTGCTGAATATTCATCTAAGCCACACCCATTTCTGTCTACCAACCAATCAAATTACTTGATTTAATTTATTGCAACAAATTCATAAGCTGAATGCCAAACAGTGTAGATCCTGATCAGATGGCTTCTTCAGAAGCCATCTGATCTGGATCTACACTGTTTGCAAAGATAGGGGTTGTCGTGAACAGCAAGATAAGGGTTAACAGCATTGACTGGGCCAAACCAAAAGGTTGTTGAATTATGTAACATGATATCCTGGATCCCTTGACTTTACCATTGCAAAGAACTACAATCACTGGATGCCGGCCTCAGTAGCTCAGTCAGATGCGTGTCTGACTGTGACCAGGAGGATGAGGGTTTGATATCTGCCGGGGTCGGCAACATTCTTCCGTGTTCTTTGATCATGAAATCTTTTCTAAGGTCATTCTCTCCCCTCTGCTGATGCAAGAAGGGCAATTGTCTTGTTTGTTTGCACATTCATTCGCCAGAAACTGACAACTGCCCTTCTTGAATCAGCAGAAAGGAGAGAATGACTGTAGAAAAGATTTCATGATCAATCTCAACGCAAGAATGTTTCTGATCCCGGCAGATATCAAACCCTCGTCCTGATCACCAGTCACTGGTCAGACGCGCATCCGACTGAGCTACCGAGGCCGGCAAAGGGCAGTTGTCAGTTTCTGTCAAAATAATGTGCACTGTACTGGTTAACTGCTTATGTATAAGCCTGCCCAGGAAAAGTGTGGATAGGTAAACTGACAGGCTCAAAAAGGACCTAAATAGTGTTGACTGGGCCGTTAAACTCCAATACAAACAACCATACAATCACTTGATAATATTGGCCCCCTGGCATGAAGAAATAGATGGGCTGCATGATGCTTCTGGGCAGAGCTGAAACCGACCGCAAACGAGTACGGGTAAACAGCTTAAGAGGATGTAAGCCTGTCCGAGTCTGGCCATCCATGCTTATAAGCCCTATTGGTTTCATTGGGTGACAGGGCTTGAGATGTCATTTCTTCTGAATATTGTGTAAGAAGTCCCATAAAATTGGAAGCAACGTCTCTAAAATGACCTATACAGTGTTGATGGGGACGTTAAACCTCAAATCAATCAAATCACTTGATATATGAGCTGAGGCACAGCATTTCCTACAACTGACATATGCACCCAGCGAAGAATCTGATCAGTCTGTGCATCCATATAGTCTGACCAGAGACTTGTTGTTGCCTGAAGGAGCATTGGGACCTAAGCTATTCTTAGAGCACACAACGAAGACTGATTGGACTGTGCGGATGCACAGGCTGATCTGAGTCTGCTGGGCGCACATGTTAATTGTAGGAAATGCTGTGCCCCGGCTCGTATTCAAACGTTTTTTCTACAGAAAGCCCGTGGGAAAATGGTACTCAGCACATTTTTCAAGCCAAAGGCTTGGTCGAGTCTGTGCCCCAGAGGCTTCCCAGCAGGCACAGGTCGCTATGGCAACGTCAAATCAACGTCGGTGAAACGTCACGACGTTGCACCGACGTTGATGTGACGTTGCATAAACGTCATGACGTTGCACCGACGTTGATGTGACGTTGCATAAACGTCATGACGTTGCACCGACGTTGATGTGACGTTGCATAAACGTCATGACGTTGCACCGACGTTGATGTGACGTCACAATTTAGTCATGTGCCTGCAGCTTTTGCTGCCTAGAAACTTCATTACGAAAACGCGCTTATACTAAAACATTGACAATTAACTGCCGAAAAAAAAAACAAAAAAAATTCAGATGAAAAAAAAAATGTGATATTTTTCTTATTTTTGCTAAAAAAATGGATTTATGTACGCGTTAGAAACGAGTACCCACGATCTGTATTTTAGAGCAGAGTGAGTGTTTGAGTTTTACGTCCCAACCTTTTTAGAGCAGAAATAAGAAAAAGAAGGTTTACCCCTGTAAAACCCAGTTTTACCATATGAAAGTGGGGTTCAGGGTGGTCAGAATTATATAGGCGTCTAGATGTGGAGAAGAGACGTTGTGGATTCTTGCAAGAAGAAATACACCTGCCTCTTATTGGGTCGCTGCGAACGTAGTCTCGGCTGAGCATATGTCTGGCTGCATACGTGATAAGTGACGTTTTCTCGTGAGCTGGTTCATTACTGTCCATTACGATAACATCCATGCAACATAGTGCATTTTTTCACATCTCCAAAATGGCTACCTTTCTGATGAAAATAAGTAATATTTCTCTTATTTAGTCTGCAAACACAGGTTGTGTGTGCTTGTTAGAACCGCCTCAATGAGGCGGTTCTAACGAGTACCCACAACCTATGTTTTAGAGCATACGTAAGGAAAATAATGTATTCCCCGGTAAACACAGGTTTCTCTATATAAAGTGGAGTTTAGGGGTGTTTATTTCACGGACTTGTTCACTTTATCGGTTCATGAAGTTTTATCTTGGAATAATCAGTTTGAGCCGAAATCTGGGTCCCTTTGTTCAGAACTATGATGTGGATTGTCAATGTCTTGTTAATATGTCATATATTTATACTATTTTTGCTGAGAAAAAATGTGAGCAGCTTTTGCAAATGCAAAAGCTGCTCACATGTTTTTTTCAGAAAAAATACCACTACATGTATATTAGATATTGTACTTACTAGAACAGATAAAAATACGACTACTAGCGAGCTCATTAAGCTCATTACGATAACACACACATGCGTCATAATGGATTTTTCACATCTCCAAAATTGTCAATAGAAAATTTGGGATATTTTTATTTGTACGCAAAACATAGGTTGTGAGAACCACCTCAATCATTAGAACAGCCTCATTGAAGCGGTTCTAACGAGTACCCACAACCTATGTCTAGGAGCAGAAATAAGGAAAATAATGTATACCCCCGTAAACCCCAGTTTTCTCCATATAGAGTGGGGTGTAAGGGGGTGTTATTTCACGGACCCGTTAGCGTGGTGTAACAAATACAATGCTTTGAACAACTGGGCCATGGTGTCTGCTGTTTCATGTCTGAGATAAATATGTTTGTAATAAAATTATCTTTATCAATATGTAAGGGATTCTAACACTGGTCGCCTATGTGGCCAAAAGTAAAATCTTGTGATATTTTGAGTGATAAATCACTGGGCGGAAGAGCACAACGCGAAGAGTCGCCTTCCCCCCCCCCCCCCCCCCCCCAACCCCGTTTCATGACGTCATTCATTTTTACCTTGACGTTAGATGGTGTAACTTTGTTTTCTTGTATCAGATACGTTATGAAAACCGTTAGACATGTGATACAGTCAGTTATATTGGCAGGATTCCTTTAAACAATGGCGGAAGATATTGAAAAGCTGAAGGAATCAATAGCATTTTCATCGAATTTTAGTGGTAGAATCGAAATAAATCACCTCTAGTGCCGTGTTTTAAATTGAGTTTTAAAAAGTGTTTGTTGGTCAGTTTTAAGTAGACAGATCACTCGCGCTATGCGCTAGTGATTTGATCTACTTTACAACTGACCTCCAAACATTGATATATCACTCAATAAATCACTGCTAGAACTAATTTATTTCTTAAATGAAAGTGTATAATCTCTGAACAGGCCACAAGCACAGACCCTGGAAATGATTGCACTCTAAACATCGCACGAACAGGCCCTTGTAATTTACTCTGATTCAAAACAGGAAACTATCATGACACCGCGAAAACACGCCTGTATAATTTTAACCCCCTTGAACCACACTTTTATACAGTAAAACTGGGGCTTACAGGGGTAAACCACAGGTTTACAGGGGCAAACCTTATTTTTCTTATTTCTACTCTAAAACTTAGATTGTGGGTACTCGTTACGACCGGCTCAATGAGGCGGTTCTAACGAGCACCCATAACCTATGTTTGCAGTATAAATAAGAAAAATATCATTGATTTTTACCTGAAAAGTAGCCATTTTGGATATGTGAAAAAGGCACTATGTCGCAAGGGTGTGTTATCATAATGTAAAACATTGCACTAACAGGCCCTTGTAATTTACTCTGATTTTAAAAAATCGGCTTGATACAAATGAAACTCGATACAAATGAAACTATCTTGAAAAGACTGTAAAAGCCGAATCTAAAATAAAAATTTATTTAGAGTATAATTATGTTTATTAATTGACTATCCTGTATTCCACCATGTCAACCAATATTAACCAAAAGTCAAAAATCATAAATCATGTTTTTTAACTGCGTCAATTAATAAAATTGTCATTAATCAAGTAATTTCGTATTGGGCCAATAGGTCCGAGGTCTGCTGTATTGGCACTCGGCCTTCGGCCTCGTGCCAATACAGCAGACCTCGGACCTGTACCTGGGCCAATACGAAATTACTTGATTAATAACATTATAGTAATGATTTGTTTTGTTAGTAGAATTGTTGAAAAATATTTGTTCATTGCCTAATTATGTGTGAATCTACAAAAATAAACGACTAATCTTAATTCATTGGATTTATGCGTTTTCTTTTCAGTTTTCTGCCTCGTGTCACGAGATTCAGTTTTTGTATACATAACATCCACTCCGTGCCCATCGGGGCTTAAAGAAATAGATTTGACTGCATGGTGCTTCCAGCGAAGAGCTGAAACCGATCGGACATAAGTACTGGTCAACACCTTGGAAGGTCTAAAAAATAGAAGTGAAGGAAATGATCATGAATCGATACAATTAATCCAAACCTCCCATCAGAGACACATGCCCAGGGAAAAATGCTGTGAGTCGGACCGTCCCTGTTTATAAACCCTATGGGTTTCTTTGGTTGGTAGGGCTTGAGAAGTCATTTCATCGCAAACCTTATACGGTGAAATTCTGCTACATATGTTACTAGTCTGTGTAATGAACACCCAAATAAACCTAACTTTATATAGAGGAAACCGATTTACATAGAGGAACTTGCATGAGTGTTCATGTATTTTTGAATTTATTAAACGAGTTGAGGTAAATGGAAAAAAATGCGAGGCTTTGCCGAGCATTTTATCCCTTTTCTTCAACGAGTTTAATAAATTCAATAATAGATGAGCACGAATGCTAGATTCTATTTATCATATGACATTTAAAATGCATTTTATTCACGAAGGTTTAACACAAATGTCAATACTCCGCCATTAGTAGGCGACAACATTAATGACGTTGTACATGTAACGTTACGGAGCGTATCTAACTAATTTGCATATTTAATCCACTGGTGGATTATCGCATTTATTACATGACGTTATTACATGCTCAGACGCGACGTTATATGATAAAGGCATATACAGTACAGTGAAATTCCGCTATTAAGACCACCTAAAATTAAGACTAATTCTGTTTTAAAAAGCTTATTTAGTAGGTTGTAGTTATTTTTCCTTTGTGTTTTCTGCTTACAGTATCCACCTTTGAGACTGTTCGATAGTGGTCTTAGAGACCACTTTTGAACTGTCACAAAGGTGGTCTTAATATAGGAATTTTACTGTGTTTGAGGTTGTAGCTACAGATAATGAGCAACCAAAAGACAACTGTTAACAAATTTTCATCTGTAAACCGTTTTTAGCTCACCAGAGCCGAAGGCTCCGGGGGAGATTATAGTGTAGGCTGTGGTCCGTCGTCAACATATTTAAACATGATACCTTCTGAAACCACTGGGCCAATTGAAACCAAATTACATATTGAACCTTCGCCCCCACCCATCGCGGCTTGGAGAAATAGATTGGGCTGCATGATGCTTCTACGCAGAGCTGAATCTGACCACACACGTGTACTGGAAAACCGCTTAGGACAGCCAAGCGGTGTGAGTCGGATCGTCCAATGCATATAAACCTGGTTTTATTGCGTGGCAGGGCTTCAGGTGTCATTTCACCTCAATATCGGGTATAAGTCCCACAAAATTGGAAGCGACGTCTCCAAAATGACCTAAATAGTGTTGACGGGGACGTTAAACCCCAATTCAAACAAACATATTGAACCTCCACTTGTTCAAAGTTTGTTCATGCCATGTCCATTTATGGTAAAAACCTTTTAAAAATCTCCTCAGGAATCAAATCACCGAATGCCATGAAACTTGGTATGCAGCATCGGGGACTCTGGCCCTACCAAGTTTGTTCAAATGATGACCTTTGGTTGACGACGTATTTTACGTATTTTACGTCAAGGTCAAATTTTGTCACTCAGACATCTGCAAGGAAAAAAGGAGAACCAGTGGATTTTATGATTCTATTGTAACGTGTGGCATCAAACAGCTGAATGGAAGTTTATCAAATCCAAAGGTCAAGGTCATATACTGACCTTTGTCCTGGATGACTTAATTGAAGTCTTTTTTTATTTTCTTATCCACTTAAATTGCTGGGTTGATTGAAACCAAATTACACCTGGACCCTCTGTGGGATGAACCAATGTTTTTTAGCTCACCTGACCGAAGGTCATGGTGAGCTTTTGTGACTGTGAGATGTCCGGCGTCTTCGTGCGTCATCCGTGCGTAAACTTTTCTTGTGAAAACACTGGAGGTCACAGTTTTGGGCCAATCATCATCAAACTTGGTCAGAATGATCATCATGACAATATCTCGCCAAGTTCGAATATGGGTCGTGTGTCAAAAAATATGGGCAGTTGGTCAAATCATATGAAAACCTTGTGAACACACTAGAGGCAAGTTTTGGTCCGATCATCATCAAACTTGCTCAGAATGATCATCTTGACAATATCTGGGTCAAGTTCGAATACGGGTCAAAAAAGTAGGTCAGTAGGTCAAATCATAAGAAAACCTTGTGAACACACTAGAGGCAACAATTTTGGTCCGATCATCATGTAACTTGCTCAGAATGATCATCTTGACAATATCTCGGTCAAGTTCTCATATAGGTCATGTCTGGTCAAAAAGTAGGTCAGTAGGTCGAATCATATAAAAACCTTGTGAACTCGCTAGAGGTCACAGTTACAGAATGATCATGATGACAATATCTCGATCAAGTTTGAATATGGGTCATGTCGGGTCAAAAAGTAGGTTAGTAGGTCAAATCATAGAAAAACCTTGTGAACATACTACAGGCTACAGTTTTGGTTCAATCATCACCAAACTTGCTCAATGATCAGCTTGACAATATGTCGGTCAAGTTTGAATATGGGTCATGTCGGGCAAAAATGTAGGTCAAATCATAGAAATACCTTGTGAACACCCTAGTGGCCACAGTTTCATTATCATCAAACTTGCTAAGAATGATCATCTTGACAATATCTCGGTCAAGTTCGAATATGGGTCATGTCGAGTCAAAAAGTAGGTTAGTAGGTCAAATCATAAAAAACCGTCCGAACACTATAGAGGCCACAGTTTTGGTCCAATCATTATTAATCTTGCTCGGAATGACCATCTTGACAATATCTCGGTCAAGTTCGAATATGGGTCATGTCAAAAATTAGGTCAGTAGGTCAAATCATAGAAAAATATTGTGAACACTCTAGAGACCACAGTTTTTATTCAATCATATTTCCCTTCCGCTGATTCAAGAAGGTCAGTTGTCAGTTTCTGGCGAAAGAATGTGCACTGTACTGGTTAGCCGCTTACGTATAAGCCTGCCCAGGAAAAGTGTGAATAGGTAAACTCTCCGGCTCAAAAACGACCTAAATAGTGTTGACTGGGCCATTAAACTCCAATACAAACAAACAAAACAATCATCATAAAACTTGCTCAGAATGATCATCTGCACAATTTTTCAGTCAAGTTAAAATATGGGTCATGTCAAATCAAAATGTAGATCAGTAGGTTATTTTGTCATAACTTTTGAACCGTTCATATTTTGGCATGTAGGTTCCTTGTGACAAAGCTTCCCACTGATAAAAAAATGACCTGTGAACTTGACCTGTGACCTACTTTATCATAACTTTTGAACCATTTGAGATAGAGCCTTCATATTCGGCCCATTCGTTCCTTGTGATCAAATTTTGATCTATGACCTTGACCTTTGACGTACTCTTAACTTTTGAAGCATTTGAGATAGAGCCTTCATATTTGGCATGTGGGTTCCTTGCGACAAGGACTTCCCATATTCATACATAAAATGACATTTGACCTTGACATGTGACTTAATTATGTCTCCCCCGAAAAAAATTTTTTCGGAGAGACATAACGTTTTTCCCCCGGGCGTCTGTCTGTCCGTCTGTCTGTCTGTCCGTCTGTCACACTTTCGTGTCCGCTCTGTAACTTGAAAACCGTTAGAGCTATCGTCACGAAACTTCGTATAAATATTAATCAGCATTAGACGACGTGCAGTGCGCAAGAACCATAACTCGCATTTATACTTTTTGAATTATCTCCCTTGGAAGTTTGTTGGTATGTATATATGTATGGGCAAATCGTGTCCGGTCAATAACTTTCTTATTTTTTGATGGATTTTAAAATTACTCGGCAGAAATATTAACAACCATAAGATGATGTGTGGTGCGCATGAGGCAGGTCAGTACCTCAAAGGTCAAGGTCATACTTAGAGGTCAAAGGTAAAAAAGGGGCCTTTTTTCGTATTTGGTCAATAACTTTCTTATTTTGAGATGGATTTTAAAATTACTTGGCATAATTATTAACAACCATAAGACGATGTGTGGTGCGCATGAGGCAGGTCGGTTCCTCAAAGGTCAAGGTCATACTTAGAGGTCAAAGGTCAAAAAAGGGGCTTTTTTTTTCGTATTTGGTCAATAACTTTCTAATTTTGAGATGGATTTTAAAATTACTTGGCATAATTATTAACAATCATGAGACGATGTGTGGTGCACATGAGGCAGGTCGGTACCTCAAAGGTCAAGGTCATACTTAGAGGTCAAAGGTCAAAAAGTGGGCCTTTTTATCGTATTTTGTCAATAACTTAATTATTTTGAGATGGATTTTGAAATCACATGGCAGAAATGTGAACCAATATAAGGCGATGTGTTGCGCGCATGACCCAGGTTGGTACCTTAAAGGTCAAGGGCATACTTAGAGGTCAAAGGTAAAAAAAGGGCCTTTTTTCGGGTTTTGTCAATAACTTGCCTATTTTTAAATAGAATTTGAAGTTACTTGGCAAACATGTTAACTATCATGGGACGATGTGTTGCATGCATGATTCAGTTTGGTACCTAAAATGTCAAGGTCATACATATAGGTCAAAGGTAAAAAAGGGGCCTTTTTTCGTGTTTGGTCAATAACTTTCTTATTTTTAGATGGATTTTGAAATTGCTAGGCAGAAATGTTAACCACCATGAGATGATGTGTTGCACGCATGACCCAGTTTAATACCTGAAAGGTCAAGGTCATACATAGAGGTTAAAGGTAAAAAAAGGGCCTTTTTGTGTTCTGTCAATAACTTTCTTATTATGCCCCCAACTTTGAAAAAGTTTGAGGGGCATATTGGTTCTTGTTCGTCCGTCCGTCCATTACGCTTTTGATGCATAGCATAACTAAAGAACCGTGTATGCTAGGGTTTTGAAATTTCATATATGGATTCCTCATGGAAAATTAGCTGATGCGTATTTTTTTTCTCGTCCGGATTATGCCCCCTTCAAGAGTTATTGCCCTTTGAATTTTTTTTTTTAATAAAATCTTGTCAGCAAGATATCTCAAAAACTATAGGAGCTAGAGCCTTGAAAGTTGGTGAATATATTGATGGTGATAAGTAGATGAACTGATTAACTTTTGGCAAAATTCAGAAAAATACTTTGTGAGTTATGGCCCTTTGTCATTTTGGTAATTTGTGCCCATTGTAATGTATGCTAAAAGTGATGCATAGCATAACTTTAGAACCATGTATGCTAGGGTTTTGAAATTTCATATATGGATTCCTCATGGAAAATTAGCTGACGTGTATTTTTTTTCTCGTCCGGAATATGCCCCTTTCAAGAGTTATTGCCCTTTGAAATTTTTTTAATAAAATCTTGTCAGCAAGATATCTCAAAAACTATTGGAGCTAGAGCCTTGAAAGTTGGTGAATAGATTGTTGGTGATGAGTAGATGAACTGATTAACTTATGACAAAATTCCGAAAAATACTTTGTGAGTTATGGCCCTTTGTCATTTTGGTAATTTGTGCCCATTGTAATATATGCTAAAAGTGATGCATAGCACAACTTAAGAACGGTGTATGCTATAATTTTGAAATTTCATATATGCATTTCTGATGGAAAATAAGCTGATTCGTATTTTTTTCTCGTCAGGATTATGCCCCTTTCAAGAGTAATTGCCCTTTGAATTTTTTTTAATAAAATCTTGTCAGCAAGATATCTCAAAAACTATTGGAGCTAGAGGCTTGAAAGTTGGTGAATATATTGGTGGTGATGAGTAGATGAACTGATTAACTTTTGACAAAATTCCAAAAAATACTTTGTGAGTTATGGCCCTTTGTCATTTACGTAATTTGTGCCCATTGTAATGTATGCTAAAAGTGATGCATAGCATAACTTTAGAACCGTGTACGCTAGGGTTTTGAAATTTCATATATGGGTTCCTCATGAAAAATTAGCTGACGCGTATTTTTTTCTCGTCCGGATTATGCCCCTTTCAAGAGTTATTGCCCTTTGAATTTTTTTTAATAAAATCTTGTCAGCAAAATATCTCAAACACTATTGGAGCTAGAGCCTTGAAAGTTGTTTAGTATATTGGTGGTGATGAGTATATGAACTGATTAACTTTTGACAAAATTCCGAAAAATACTTTGCGAGTTATGGCCCTTTGTCATTTTGGTAATTTGTGCCCATTGTAATGAATCCTAAAAGTGATGCATAGCATAACTTTAAAACTGTGTATGCTATGGTTTTGAAATTTCATATATGCATTTCTAATGGAAAATATTATAAGCTGACATGTATTTTTTTCTCATCCGGATTATGCCCCTTTCAAGAGTTATTGCCCTTTGAATTTTTTTTAATAAAATTTTGTCAGCAAGATATCTCAAAACCTGTTGGAGCTAGAGGCTTGAAAGTTGGACCATGAGTTATGTGCAAGACCAAGGTCCATACCTCCAATGTCAAGGTCATACCTAGAGGTCAAAGGTAAAAAAAAGGACAGTCAATAACTTCCTAATTCTTTGATGGATTATGAAATTACTTGGCAGAAATGTTAACCATCATGAGACGATGTGTTGTACCGCAAAGGTCAAGGCCATACTTAGAGGTCAAAGGTAAAAAAGTGCTTTTTTTGTTTACGGCCAATAACTTTTTTTTTTCTATGAACATTTTTAAAGTTACTATGCAGAAATGTTCATCTTCATTCGATGATGTGTTGCACACAAGACCCAGCTCAATACCTCCAATGTCAAGGTTATACGTAGCAGTCAAAAACGGGGGAGACATCTGTGTTTTTGTAGAAAAACAAATTCTAGTTTAACATTACTTTTGAACCATTTGAGATAGAGCCTTCATAATTGGCCTTGACCTTTGCACTACTTTGTCATTACTTTTGAAGCATTTGAGATAGAGCCTTCATATTTGGCATGTAAGTTCCTTGTGACAAGGACCTCCCACCCATACAAAAATTTTGACCTGTGCCCTTGACCTACTTTCTCATAACTTTTGAGCCATTTAAGATAGCGCCTTCATATTTGGCATGTAGATTCCTTGTGACAAGTGCTTCCCACCCAAACAAAAAATTGACCTATGACCTTGATCTTTGACCTACTTTGTCGTAACTTTTGAACCATTTGACATAAAGCCTTCATATTTGGCATGAAAGTTCCTTGTGCCAAGGGCTTCCCACTCTTAAAAATTGTTTTTGACCTGTGTCCTCAACCTTTGACCTGGGGCTTGAAGAAATAAATGGGCTGCATGATGCTTCCTCGCAGAATTGAAACCGATCGCACATGAGTACTGGTAAACCGCTCAGAGGATCTAAGCCTGCCAAGGTAAAGCAGTGCGAGTTGGACCGTCCATGATTGGTTTCATTGGGTGACAGGGCTTGAGATGTCATTTTATCTCATTGTCCGGTAAAAGTCCCACAAAAATGGAAGCAACGTCTCCAAAATGACCTATACAATATTGACGGGGACGTTAAACATGAAGTCAAACAAACAAAACAAAATCAACCTTTGACCTACTTTGTCATAACTTTTGAATCATTTGAGATAGAGCCTTCATATTTGGGATGTAGGTTCCTTTTGACAAGGGCTTCCCACTCATACAAAAATATTTTGACCTCGACCTGTGACCTACTTTATCATAACTTCTTGAACCATTTGAGATAGAGCCTTCATATTTTGCATGTATGTTCCTTGTGACGAGGGCTTCCCAACCATATAAACAATTTGACCTGTGACCTTGATCTACTTTATCATAACTTTTGAACCATTTGAGATAGAACCTTCATATCTGGCATGTATGTTCCTTCTTACAAGGCACCTTACTATATTACCTCCCACCTATACAAAAATTTTGACCTGTGACCTTGACCTTTGACCTACTTTGCCATAACTTTTGAACCATTTCAGATAGAGCCTTCATAATTGGCATGTAGGTTCCTTGTGACAAGGGCTTCCCACCCCATACAAAACCTGTGACATTGACCTTTGACCGTTTTTGTCATAACTTTTGAACCATTTAAGATAGAGCCTTCACATGTGGCATGTAGGTTCCCTGTGACAAGGTCTTCCAACGCATGCAAATTTTGACCTGTTATCTTGACATTGATCTGTGACCTACTTAATCATAATTTTGAACCTTTTGAGATAGAGTCTTCATATTTGGCATGTATATTCCTTGTGGCAAGGACTTCACATCCATACAAAAAGTTTGACCTGTGACCTTGACCTTAACCATAACTTTTTGAACCATTTGAGATAGATCCTTCATATGTTGGCATGTATGTTCCTTCTTTGAAGGCGCCTTATTATATTACCTACCATTTCATTTCTACAGTGTGAATAACGCGGCCATTTTCTATAAATGAATGTTACCTGAATTTCTCGGTTCGATACCTGCCAAGATTGATCATGAAATCTTTTCTTCGGTCATTCTCTCACTTCCGCTGATTCAAGAAGGGCAGTTGTCAGTTTCTGGCGAAAGAATTTGCACTGTACTGGATACGTATAAGCTTGCTCAGGAAAAGTGTGGATAAGTAAACTGACCGGCTCAAAAATTACCTAAATAGTGTTGTCGGGGCCGTTAAACTCCAATAGAAACAAACAAATGCCTGAATTTCTTACAGATCATTGCTTGTCTCATGGACCTCTGCACTGAAGAGCTCCTGTGTCTAGTAACTTAAATTTGGGTCGATAGACAATCTACCCAAAAACAAAAGTCCATGTAGTCTGTGGCGTCTGGTAAGTGCCTATATTACATGCATAACAGAGAAATACCATGATTTCTATCAGACAAAAACATGATATTTTCCTTTTAGCTAAGGAGAAATATTTCCTCTTAGCTGGGGAAATAAATCTTTCTGGCTGGAACTACTTTTGACACAAGAAACAAGGTACTGCTTTTGCAATGAAATCGCTATATTCAAACGCGGGAAAGTTCAGACACGTCGACGTTAATCATGACGTCATCTCAATGGCGTCTGAGAAGATATCAACAATCTTTCAGAATGCGTGACGTTCGAGTAGGATGCAAGGTTGGAATACAGATTATCTGGACATAACTACAGAATGAGGGGTACGTTTGGTGACCGTTCTCTCGCATTTTTAATTGTTTTATCATTATAATACTTTATTTCTTCCATCTTCATGCATTACAATAGGAACCGCTTTCAAGATGGCGTCTATACAGTTTTTGTTTCAGTCAGCTTATGTGTCACTGCGCCCACTACCTTTTGCATAGACTGTATGTTAACAGTGAACTGTAAACAGAATTAGATGCAAAATGATCCATCAGCTCTATCAAATGCATGTAATATATAGTTTATTGATTCAGCCGATTTTAAATATGGGATTTATAAACCTTGTGAGGTTGAACATCCAATAAAGAAACTCGTGCGCAAGCGCACTCGTTTCTTTATCGGATGTTCAACCTCCCTCGGTTTATAAATCCAATATTTAGAATCGGCTGAGTAATAAATCTATATATTTTCCTAGTCATCAATGGCTTGGGTCATTTCAGGTTGAAGAAAAAAAATCAGGACAATCAGGAGTCACGTTTTCAGCCACGCTGCTGAAAACGCGCCTCCTCGAAGTGTATGTAAATTTTCATGCCTTATCACTGCCCCATTATGTAAAAATTCGTTCCACTCAATAACACAGGTATAAGAACGCCCCAAAGGTAAAATCTTGTCAAAGCTAACCATTTTTTTCACAATGATCAGGCCTATATGTTTTTGTGCTCTGCTGGTTCCGGCATGTTTCGGATTCATCTTGGACACGTTCTTTGGCGCAGCACCGCAAACGGTACAGCAGCTTGATCTTGAAAAGTATTTCAGATGATGGTACCAGGTTAGTACATTTAAATACATTTAAACTTCAATGGCTCGAACACCGATATCTCATTTACTCCGACTCAGCCCCTGGGGAATTCTTCCCGAAGTTTCTGATAATAGATAAGCATTAGGAAAACAAGCCTAAAAGAACATAGTAAATTTTATCGCCGAAAAAAATGAAGATTTTAATATGAAAAAAAAAGAAAAATGCGATATTTTTCTTATTTCTGCTCAAAATATAGATTGTATAGGTACACGTTAGAACCGCCTCATCTATATTTTAGAGCAGAAATTTGAAAAATAATGTTTTCCCTGTA